>OX465114.1:8784187-9311687 GCA_949987565.1 Luidia sarsii
GACGTCAACGAGGTCATCACCTACCTGTCCACTCTGTATGAGACCATCGCCGCCGACCACCCCAGTCTGGTCCTCGTCCCCCAGTGTGTGGACATGTGCCTGAACTGGTTGCTCAACGTCTACGACACGTGAGTAGCTACAATTTTGAGCACCCCATCAATCAAACAATCAATCAATCAATCAATCAATCAATCAATCAATCAATCAATCAATAGACACAGGCTTTTGCCAGTGGTCTCCTCCTCAAATTATACACCACTTGAATCACTGGCGCTGCTCCCACCACTGCCCCCCTTTCCAGTGCTGTTTCTTTCAGTTCACTGGTATCCACACCCTGACCATTCTCTCGATGTTGTCCACCCAGCGCATCTTTGGTCGGCCCATCCACAACAGCAGTGCAAGACCGCTTTGCCGAACCACATGGCCTAACAAAGCTGCCTTGCATTCCCCATACCACCAATCCCCCCCCCCAAAAAAAAAAAAAACCCAAGATGATTAAACCGCAAACAACCTATAGACGGAGATACAGTGGAAATTTGTGGGAGCAGCCATTTTGGAAAATTGTGGAGAGAAATCATATATAGGCCGTTTACGAAATGGAGGCTTAGACTCGGGCTTTGGCTTCGGTCATATTTATCTTACTCGTTATGATATCACAGGCATCTAAAAACAAGCGTTTTGCCCCACTTTCCTGATGAATACTCTGTACTTATCCAGCCAGCAAACCTTCAAATTCGGAAACAAACCCTAATCTGGATTGTCAGGTTTTGTCGGACGGAGACGAAGCCCGAGCCTAAGCCTTTATTTTGTAAACAGCCATAGTGCCGCTGTGGCATACTAGAAGTGATCCCAAAGCTATTGACGGCTGATGTGACCGGTGCATTTTCCCTTTTTTCTTTCTTCTGTGTCTAGGGTTCGGAGTGGTCGAATGAGAGCGCTGTCCTTCAAGCTGGCAATTATCGTCCTGAGCAAAGCCCACCTGGAAGACAAGTACAGATGTGAGTTTTATAGAAGGCACTGGGCCTCTCTACAAGCAAGCCTATCCATCTGAGGGTCTGAACAAGTAGACACTGTCTTATAGTCATCACTAAGCCGGACCGGCGGCCACCGGACCCATTCCAGTCACGATGATTTAAAGCCCCTGCACAACATTGGTCGAAGTCAAAGAATAGCGTCCATACATTGTCTGATCCAACATATGCATGAAATAGCACACCTTTGAAAATTTCAGCTCAATCCGCCAACCGAGTCTCGAGAAAATCGTGAAAACCGCTTCATTTGTTTTGTGAAAATGCAGCATTCAACGCCGTACTGTTCCGAAAAACAGTTTAGATCTCGGTGAGACGTAAACGACTTCTTTTACTCATTTCTCCCAAAAAACAACATTTTACGCAGAAATATATCAGTGAGAGGTTTCTACTATAACCATCTTCAGACTGTATATGTTTAATGTAAATCTGTGATCATTTGTTTTTCGATCTTAGCAATGTTGTGTAGGGGCTTTAAACATGAAGTTAATACAAAAACTGCAATACATAAATCTCGAAAGTTAGAGGGCCCGGCGTTTCGATCCTAGCAGGACCTTTCTCAAAGGCAAAGCTTCACTGTGACCCTTGCAGTGGGCACTTTTGAGCCGTGTGGGGCCAGCGCGATTGGCTTGATCAACCTTCTCTTCCCTCCCTTTTTTTCTACTCCCTCCGGTCAGACATTGTGCGGTGCGTGGCCAACGCCAACGGGTTCGTGGACCAGCGAGGCCTGGGCCTGCTGCTCCACGACTGCATCCAGATCCCGCGGCAGCTGGGCGAGGTGGCGTCCTTCGGGGGCAGCAACATCGAGCCCAGTGTCCGCAGCTGCTTCAACATGGTGAGCGGGGCGGCAAGGGAGTCGGCCGCGGCGGGGGGAAACGGAGGGAAGATGCCGTGTCTTTTGAGTCGCGATCTCGAGAGCTTCAGTGGGCCTTGCATTTTCGATCCTGGCAGGACCTTTCCTGAAAGGCAGAGATGTATGGCAGTTGCAGTGCTTCCGTTGTTTTTCAATGAGTTTTTTTGCCCATGCTTGACGTGGTAAACACTGAATCCTCAGTGCTTTGCCCGGTGCCTGATAAAAAAATATTTCAGGCAGCTCGGGTGGGATTCTAACCCGCGACTCCCGAATTCTAGTCTTTACCACTGGACCACCGAGCTGGTCGAGGTCGTGTGGTGGATTCGTATAATGTATAGCGGCGGGTACCGCGTTGCATCGTAGATATGTCAGGATGTTTGCGTCGAGGAGAATGTAATTCAATGAGGTTTTTTGCCCTTGCCCTTTGTTTGTTTGACAGTTCTTAATTGAGTTTATTTTTTGGGGTTGTCGTTCCTCTTTTTCCACCCCCCCCCCTCCCCACCAGAGTGGAGGCAAGCCCCACATGGAGCCTCCCCAGTTCCTAGCCTGGATGAAGCTGGAGCCCCAGTCCATGGTCTGGATGCCTGTGCTCCACCGCATGGCCGCCGGCGAGACGGCCAAGCACCAGGCGAAGTGCAACGTCTGCAAGGAGTTCCCCATCGTGGGCCTGCGCTATCGCTGCCTCAAGTGCTTCAACTTTGACATGTGCCAGGTGGGTGCCAAGCGTTATTATTGGGTTTGGGAGCAGCTTTGGGTAGCGGCACGGTTGCTGTAAAAAGAAATTACAAGCAAAAGAAGGTCCTGTTGTTTCCAAGCAGGCATAATGGCCTCTCTCTGGATTTCATTGGTCAAATATCTGTCACTAATTTTTTCATTTAGTCTCCATCCCTGCCTCCCTGCCTCCCTGCCTGCCTCCCTGCCTCCCTGCCTGCCTGTCTGCCTGCCTCCCTGCCTCCCTGTTGCCTCCATACCTGTCTGCCTCCCTCCCTCCCTCCCTGCCTGCCTCCATACCTCCCTGTCTGCCTGCCTGTCTGCCTGCCTGTCTGCCTGCCTCCATACCTCCCTGCCTGCCTGCCTGCCTCCATACCTCCCTGCCTGCCTGCCTGCCTCCATACCTCCCTGCCTGCCTGTCTGCCTGCCTGCCTCCCTGCCTCCCTGCCTGCCTGCCTCCCTGCCTCCCTGCCTGCCTGTCTGCCTGCCTGTCTGCCTCCCTGTTGCCTCCATACCTCCCTGCCTCCCTGCCTCCCTCCCTGCCTCCCTCCCTGCCTCCCTCCCTGCCTCCCTCCCTGCCTCCCTGCCTCCATCCCTGTTGCCTCCATACCTGCCTGCCTCCCTGCCTGCCTCCCTCCCTGCCTGCCTCCTTCCCTGCCTGCCTGCCTCCCTGCCTCCCTGCCTGCCTGCCTCCTTCCCTGCCTGCCTGCCTCCCTGCCTCCCTGCCTGCCTGCCTCCTTCCCTGCCTGCCTGCCTCCCTGCCTCCCTGCCTGCCTCCCTCCCTGCCTGCCTCCCTCCCTGCCTGCCTCCCTCCCTCCCTGCCTGCCTGCCTGCCTGCCTCCCTGCCTGCCTCCCTCCCTGCCTGCCTCCCTCCCTGCCTGCCTCCTTCCCTGCCTGCCTGCCCCCCTCCCTGCCTCCCTCCCTGCCTCCCTGTTGCATCCATACCTGCCTGCCTCCCTCCCTGCCTGCCTCCCTACCTGCCTGCCTCCCTGCCTGCCTTCCTGCCTGCCTCCCTGCCTCCCTCCTTCCCTCCCTGCCTGCCTGCCTGCCTGCCTGCCTGCCTCCCCTCCCTATACATGTACCTCTTTCTTTCACCCCATTAATGTCTGCCTTTCTCTTTATTATAAGCATTGTTATGAAATTAGAATGTGTCTTTATTGGCCCGTGATTCACTTTGATTCAATTCAGTAACAACATTTATTTCCATACTTTCCACAAGCATACCAATAAAAAAAGAAAAAGCGAATTAAATATATATTATAAAAAAATAACAAAGTGATTACACAAATTTGATAACATGTAGAACTTGAAATAAAAGAAGGTGAGAAAGTATGGTCCTCTTAGAATACTCTCTTTCTCTCTCCCATGGTCTTGCAGAACTGTTTCTTCTCAGGTCGAGTGTCCAAGAACCACAAGCACTCTCACCCCATGCAAGAATACTGCACAACGGTTAGTCCCTTCCCAGCTTTCAGAGACGGTCTTGCCAGCCTGAAACCCAAACAATGCACATGTTTGAGTTGCTCATCAGGAAGTGATGAATTTTTTTGGGGGGGTGGGTTTCACCTGCGAAATTAAGGAAAGCTCTCATGTTGGGTGTTCAATGTGATCTTGGGATGTGATTAGAAATCCGGAAATCCGTTTTCTGAGCGGATTGGCGGAACTGTCCTCCCCTGCTGTCAACAACTAATCAGAGATTGTTTACCTTTCTGTCTATTGGTTTGAAGACAAAGTATGAAGCACCGTGCTAACGAGAACATGTGCTGCCTTTAAGATTTCTAGCTTTGGCCAGGAACAGCCGTTTCTTGCTTTGTCAGTGGGATTTTCTTCACGACTGAACAGGAGGAATCTCAAAATTTAGTGGGCCTGACGTTTCGATCCTAGCAGGACCTTTCTCAAAGGCAGAGAAAGGTCCTGCTAGGATCAAAACGTCAGGCCCACTAAATTTTGAGATTTGCATTTTGGTAGTTTTAGTCAGTAAGCAGTTTGCAACATTTTTGTATATCAGAACAGGAGGAAAGCGATGCATGGCCTGGCTGTTTTGCTGCTGTGAATTCAAACGGAATCAATATGTTTGGTGTTGGAAATGTAAAAATCGGTGAAGACCTTAACCTCCGAAGTCCCCCCCCCCTTCCCATTTCCTTCAGACTACCTCGGGTGAGGATGTCAGAGATTTTGCCAAGGTGGTGCGGAACAAGTTCAAGTCGAAGCGCTACTACCAGAAGCACCCCAGGGTCGGCTACCTGCCGGTCCAGTCAGTACTAGAGGGAGACGACTTGGAATCGTAAGTGCAGTGCTTCCATTGATTTTTTATTTTTTCCATTTTGCGAGGGCCTATTGAAATGGATGCACGTAGGGAAGACACAATTTGGTGGAATTTTCCTTCAACCAGTTGGCTATGTATACTCAGTGATATTTATATTACACTTCCACTGTAATATCAAGCGATGTAATAACATTTATTTCCGTCATTCTTTATCTTGAATTTGGGTCCTGGTCGGACCACCTGTTGGATGACCAATCTTACAGACTTGCGCCCAAAATCTGTACTTGATGTATTTGACGTTGATTCACCCATGCAGTCAGTATCTGATTGGAGATTTTTGCCCTAACCTTTTTGGTGTAGCCCATTTGACGCCTGAGCCATAGTTTTGAAAAAGACAAATCATCTAATCACTCAGTAGTCAAGTCTAACCATCCTCTGTGTTTGTTTAGAACTAAAATCATCTTGGCACCTAATGCTGCATGTCCCCTAGCGTCACGGTGGTGTGTTATGAAACTGATCCACATTATTTTTATTTTTTTCTTGGTACAGACCTGTGACATCACCACAGCAGATGGCCAATCAGGACATGCATACCAGATTAGAGTTGTATGCCAGCAGGTGAGTGAGACGGCCCTCGTGATTGGTCTCTCCGCGCCATTTGGTATCGCGTGTGAAAACACCCTGTTCACTGACAGCAAAATGGCACGTTACACGCGCGACGATCACCCAATCAACCCAGTCCCGCACGCGTCCTGCATGTGTAACGTCTAGCGTGCCACCCACCCAAGACTCTCTGCAGATGGGCGCGTAGCACTCATTCAATCATTCGTTCATGCATGTAGACCGTGACGACATGAAAACGTCGTCGACATAAGACTGAGAGTCCAAAGTCCCATGAGTGGAATTGTTAGATGCAGGGGCTTTCACACTGGTGCTGTAGGTTGTACTCATCATGTTTTCAAGTGGCTATATACTCAGTCTATTTTTTTTACAATAATGGTACACATGGTCTAACAGACGTGGGTTTTTTTTTTCATTCTCGTTGCAGGTTAGCGGAGGTCGAACAGCATGGCTCTTTCATGACCCCATCGCCTGACCTGTAAGTATCGGTGATCTCTTTCCCCTGCCTTTGAGACAAAATCCTGTCAGGGTCAAAGCGTCAGGCCCTCCTTTTTTTTTGAGATTACTGTCGTTTCAGTTCACTAAGCTGTTTGGAACATTTTTGAAGGTTACCCTTTTTGGGTTTTTTTTTTTTTTTTTCTCCAGGGATGACGAGCATCAGCTGATAGCACAGTACTGTCAGAGCCTGGGAGGAGATGTGTCCTCCGTGGTAAGTTCATCCGGGAGATACTGGCATCATGCAGGGCATTCCATGTCCGCCCTATCAACTTTTTCCAATGGTGCCCTGCGCCGACCGTGGTTGGAGCGGTCAGCGGAGAATCCTGGGTTCGCTATCGTAAATGGCAACTTGAAGAACCCAGCTGCCACATCTAAGGAAAGGCAGCGGCAGGCATACAAATTGCCCACTCCCCACAAGGGGAGGTACTAGATAGTCACGAAAAAATGGCAATAGGCCCATTGGGGGAATCCTTCCCGAAGCCGCCATAGCTGGGGGCCACCACACGACAGCCCATTGTGTGTGCCTATCAAGTGACTGGTACGTTTAGTGTACACAAAAGGGGTTGGTTTGTGAGACTGAGAGCCCCCAGACATGGCCACGTCCACGTAGACATGGTCAAATTGGTCTATATAGGCACTGATATCACGGAGCTTTGCGATCTATCGTAATTTTGTCTTACGATTGATAGCCCGTGATGAGCTGCATGCTTTCTTTGCAGCGCTCATCGTCTTGTGATCGGTCATGAGTAACGACGAGTTTTGATGAAATCAACGATGCTACTCTTTCGATGCCTCGTAACTGGAGTGAGTTCACTTTGGTAGAACACAAATCATTCCTCTCGTCTGTTTTTTTCTTTTTTTCTCGCCTGCAGCCACGGAGTCCAGCGCAAATAGTCGTCGCCATCGATTCAGAACAGAGAGGGGAGCTGGAAAACCAGATTCTCATTCTGGAAGAGGAGAACAGGTACAAATTCTGAAAAGTCCGAAAAGCTGCAATACAAATTAAATTTAGTTGGTCCCTATTATGATTCATACCTCCTTCCAAGCAGTCTTGGCTTGCCCTCAGATTCCATTCATTTTAGCAATGTTTCTTGAGATCCAGGTCTCAATGCCAATACCATTGATAACTCTTATGGATCGTACCCTCCTCTCCAAGAACACTCATGGCTTGCCCCTTAGATTTATATCATTTTTGCAATGTTTTTTGAGAATCCCGATCTCAATGCCAATGCCATTGGTAACTCTTATGAATCGTACCAAGGACTCTGTTAGCTTGCCCTGCGATTCCATTCACATGCAATGTTTCCCCAGAATCCGGGTCTCAGTGTCAATGCCATTGATGACTCTTATGATTTGTACCAAGGACTGTTAGCTTGCCCTCAGATTTCATTTATTTCAGCAGTCTTTCACCAGAATCCGGTTCACGGCGCAACATTGATCGCTCTCACGAATCGTTCCCTCCTTCCCTCTCCCCTCAAGGACCCTGCTGGCGGAGCTGGACCGTCTGAGGGCGCTGCGCCAGGACGACAACACGCGGGCCGAGGTCAGCTCGGAGGAGGACTACCGGCACTCGCCGGGCCGCGACACGGAGCTGGTGGCGGAGGCCAAGCTGCTGCGGCAGCACAAGGGCCGGCTGGAGGCCCGCATGCAGATCCTTGAGGACCACAACCGACAGCTGGAGGCGCAGCTGCAGCGACTGCGGCAGCTGCTGGAGCAGGTCAGCTGACTCTAGGGGGCGCCCTTTCCCCACCCCCCACTCCTCCGATCCAGGTTTTAGGCAAAACCACAGACATGTATAGAACATATGTGACCCGGAACAGCATAATGAGGAATAACCCCCACTTTTGAGATTTTGAGATTTTTTAATGACGTGAAAGAGTATACCATTAGCTTTCGAATATCAAAATTATTTCCGAGTGAACTTTGTTGTAAATAGTACAAGGGGACTTCGCTTGTTTATTTGGTACCAGATACAATATAGCAGCACCATTCTAACTCCTCGAAAGCGGTCATTCAAAAAGGCAGGATCTTTACATTTTCATGAGAACAGTACACAAACACTCCCCTGAAATCCTCGTTTTTCAAACATTTAGAGACGGATTTCGGAAAAATCCTTTGGACATAATATCCTCCAATACATTAACTTTCCGAAAATACAAAAAAAAATTTTTTATCGAATTGAGAAGATACTTTGACTTCAGGCGTTGTTTACTCGAAAAGTGTTTTGGCGGGATATTCCTCATGTCGCTGTGCTGGGTCACATATAGACGGACTATTAGTACTGATAGACGGACTATAAGAACCGATAGATGGACTATTAGAACCTATTACTCTTGGTTCTTTGATGCTATGCTACCGTGCTTCAGTTGGTAGTTCTGTGAAAGTCAAGTCCCAGTGCAGTCAGATTATTTTTTTCCATCTCAATTTGGATAAATCCAGATTGCTCAGGTGGTACATAGCTGCCAACCATTCCTAGTTTGGAGGAATTGTTCCTAGTTTTTTTGGTAAACATTTTACAAGCTCTTGACAACAGAATCCGATTTTGGGCTTGGAAATATACATGTATTCATATGTAGCTTGCTCTGTGATTCCTCTTTTTATAGCAGACGTATTCCTAATTTCTTTAAGATAGGTTGGCAGTTATGGTGGATCAGTACGTGGACGTTAAGCCCAAAGATTTTGGTTCAAAACCTGATCCGGGTAGATTTTTGGCAGATAAATTCACAACTGTCTGTTTTTCTTTCTCCTGTGTCCAGCCGACAGATCGAAGTGCCTCCCAGGCCTCTTCCTCTCGCACCACGCCCGCCGTCTCCCCCACCTCCTCCATCAGCTCGTTGCCGCGGCCGCGCCGGTTCCCGCATCACGTCGCCGCGGATACGGCGTCGCGCTCCTCGGCCAACGGCGGGACGAGCGACTACGATAGCGACATGGCGGGTGAGTCAGCCGCGCCTGGGGAGAAAGTGGCCGCAGAGGAAGATTCACGGGCAGGATTGAACTTTTCGGCGGGTCAGCCTGTCTGTGGTTCATGCTGTTGTTAAGTGATATGCTGCCAACCAGTCATGGATCACTCAATTTGAGGCTATGTACTGCAGAAGTGGGGTTTTTATTCTGCTTAGGTCTTATCAGATTTCTCAATAGATTTCCCATTATTGGATGAAAATAAGAAAAGAACATTTGGTTCGAGGCTGTGTGCCGCAGAAATGGTTTTCTGCTTAAACAGAATTTAAATGAATTCTGAAAATAGCAGAGAAAACTTTGTGTGCTATTTTAATGGATTACGGTAGTTAAAATGTCCAAGTCAGTTTTCCTTGCACTGATTTTTTGGGAACCGAATTCGCACCAATTTGAAAGGAAGAGCAGAGAGGCAATTTGTGAAAATTTAAAAGAGCATTTGACTGAAGCCGAGACCTCTGCTTTAAATGGACCGTCGCTCTAAGCACCTCAGCCATCCAGCCCTTGGGCAGCGCCCACCTCAAGTTGTCAACTCTCAAAGTCTTTTTCTCTCTCACGGCAGGTGAGGACCAGACCCAGCCCTCCCCCCACACCCCTCCCCACCTCAAAGACGACCCCATCCGGGAGGACGGGAGTAACGTGGACCTGGACAGGGTCATCAAGGAACTCAACAACATCCCTGACGATAAAGGTGCTACTTCAACAGGTAGGGACCCCACCTCTAACTCGTGCCAATTCTTAGTCACCTATGTTGACATGCTGACAAGAGACAAAGTGTTGAACTTTATGAAGTGAACTGATCAGGGTAGAGTGAAGGAAGTTTATTCATGGAGCCTGAGAAGGCATTTTTTAGAATGTTCCTCAAATAAGTAGTAGTAGTAGTAGTAAAGTAGTACTGTAGTAGTAGTACTACATGTAGTAGTAGTAGTAGTAGTAGTAGAAGTAGTAGTAGTACACAAATGTAGTACCGTAGTAGTAGTAGTAGTACTGTAATAGTAGTACCATAGTAGTAGTAGTAGTAGTAGTAGTAGTACAATGTAGTAGTAGAAGTAGAAGTAGTAGTACAGTAGTAGTAGTAGTAGTAGTAGTAGTAGTAGTAGTACATGTGTAGTAGTAGCAGCAGAATAGTTGTAGCAGCAGCAGCAGTACATGTATAAGTAGTGGCAGCAGTAGTACGTAGTAGCAGCAGTAGCAGAAGTAGTAGTAGTAGCAGCAGCAGTATAAGAAGTAGCAGCAATAGTAGTAGCAGCAGTAGCAGCAGAAGTAGTAGCAGCAGCAGTAGTACAATGTACGTGTACATGTAGTAGCAGTAGAACTGTTTCTTAAAACCCTGAGAGCCTAAGTAGTTCTTTTGATAAGTGCACACACTTCAACAGAAAGAAAGCAGTTATTTGCAGTGCACGCAGTGTCATTGCACACTACTCTTGACTTATCAGGGATGTCACCGTACTTACCAGAGCATCTGTTTCTATCTGTTGTGTGTCTGCATTGTAGGTGCGAGTCAGGTGGGCAATCTCCACCACATGGCTGATAACATAGGCAAGGCAGTGGGCACCCTAGTCACAGTCATGACAGACGACGAGCACAGCGACCAGGAAGTGTAGAGATGCGGACAGAGGGAGGAGGAGGAGGGGGAAGATGATGCGTCGTCATGGCAACGACCCCTCTATCCATTCCCAACCACCACCACCACCACCGTATACAACGATAAACAAGCATGGGCTTCCTTTCTCCGACAACTCACCACAGATGGTGAAGACGAGTCGGTGCCGGCCTTTTCTTTTGGACACGGAGAGGGAATCTCCCGCGTCCAGCCTGAAACCTCCCCACAAAAACGTGCACAAACGATAAGAAACCAAACCGACGATGCTGGGCTTTTTAGCATTTAGGTTTATGGAACGACGAGAGGACACTTGCGAATCAGAGAGACGAAGAACCGAGTTTCGTAGATTTTTTGAGTCGTGCGCCCGTAGGATTTCCAATGAGTTTGATAAGGTGAAAGCCGTCATTCAGTCTCTCATTTAGGTCTGGATGCATATGAACAAAAAAGAGGAGAAAAAAAATCACCAGCAGACTCTTTCCGTCCTCAAACTTACTCCGGAAACTTCGGCCCGGAACACCCTGCCTTTTTGAATTTGTTTTTGGTTTGGTACATTTTTCATTTGATTGATGAAATGCAAGGATCTGATGAAAGACAGAGAACTCTGTGGTTTGTACTGTGTAAAATAGTTTTGGCTCCAGGAAAATGGAAGAAAATGAAAGGAGAGGTCGACTGAAATCAGGCTTCCTTCGGCAGTCTCTCAGCAGTAGTGTGGATCTGGGGTCCGTTCATCGCCTTCACATGATATAATAGTGTGAGAACTCAGCGGTCGATTTCTAGCAAACTCGTCGTTTCTTAAGATCAGTCCAAAGACGATGAGCACAGAAACCATACGGCATGTCAAAACTTGCAATGGGTTATCCATTGTAAGTTGGTTTAGGACGCATCAAAAGGCCTTGCGAAATCCACCCCTGGTCTGAAGGTGACCTCTCCATTCTGTGAAGGTTTCTCTTGTCTTTAACTCGAGTTTTGCTTTCGTAGGAGTGAGGCTGTCCGTGTCAGCCCGGAGTGGCCCAGGGTGCTGTGTGACTCCACCTTGTTTCATCTGGGGCCGATGCTCAATGCACCAGTATTGACTGGGGACCAACTAAATGGCATTATCCATTTGGCCTCAAGTCAGTCAGTCAGCCAGCCCTCTATGGAAAGGACTCCCGTCTCCTCTAAGGTCCACACAGATGTCAAACCATGCCCAACAACTCAACTCTAAAGAAGACAGGGAAAAACAAATTGCATTACTCGCATTAAAATGGAAATCTTGGAAGGGCTCCAAAGAAGAAATATTTCACGGACGTGGTGCCAGGAGCACCAGTTGCTAACCAAGAGCCAACAAGCCAGCCGGTTCATGAAGATTTCGGAATTGTTTTATTTTTTTACCCACCGCATGACAAATTTGTTACTTAAATTATAAATTCTAAAGAAAACGGTTTCTTTCTCGGTCAGTTTTCGTTTTTTTTTTTTTATATTAGTTGAAAGCGCTTCCAGTTTATACTCGGAGTCATGAATTGGTGTATTCGATTGTATTCTTTTGACTTTCTTTTTCCTGTAATTTCTACTTGCGGTACTGCACATCACGTAGAAAATCTCTAGAGTGAGTAATCTGCTTGCAAACTCAGTATTTATGTTTATTGTATTCAACTTCTTATCTTGACTGATGGTTGACCGCTAACAATGCAAATTCACATGCTCCGATCTGTTTGGGAGGACAATGGACCGATTGCACGATGTCATCACTCTACTTGTAGTGGGTATTCCGGTAAGGTCTCGGGTTCAAACTGAAGGAATGATCTTCATAGATTTTTAGAAAGAAAAGCCTTGATCGAACAAATAAGTGCAACAATCATCATGTACTTGACAACGTTGGCACCTTGATATGGGACCTGCCATGTTTCTTTATTGTTTGATACCCACTATAGGTCATGGGACCTACGTGTATATGGCACAATTGGTCAGTTGCAGAGCCTGAAGTTGCTATTCTTGGAGGACCTTTTCTCAGTTGTTACTTTGAGAGGGCAAGGCTGGGGAGGGGGAGGGGGCAAAGCAGGTGACTGTGACACTGTTACTCACTGTGCTTTAAGGAACCGTCCAGCTGTTCTACGGAGATCTTAGCGACATCACATCCTCCGCTGGGATTTGCCGCCAGATACCAGAGATTAGGCTCGAGGGGGAAAATAAACCTGTGGATTAAGTCATTTTAAATTATTATTTTTTATTGTGGGATACAAATTTGCAACAAAATTATTGCAATCAGCCACAATCCATCAATCGGATCTTGTTTTGTTGTTGTTCATGTTGTTAGCAAGCGATCACAGTAGCAGCGGGTTAACACATCCATCAAGCGAGAAAACTAAAAAAGGCGAAAAAAATGAGTCATGCAAATGAGAAAACAATGCAATGGGTGTTTGCCTCGATGGGCGTGTGCTCGATGGGCGTTTGCCTCGATGGGCGTGTGCCTCGATGTGCGTGTGCCTCGATGGGCGTGTGCCTCGATGGGCCTGTGCCTAGATGGGCGTGTGCCTCGATGGGCGTGTGCCTCGATGGGCGTGTGCCTCGATGGGCGTCTGCCTCGATTGGCCTGTGCCTACATGTAGATGACACCTAAATGGGTGTGTGCCTAGATGGGCATGTGCCTGGATGGGTGTGTGCCTGGATGGGTGTGTGCCTGGATGGGCGTGTGCTTGGATGGGCGTGTGCCTTGATGGGAATGTGCCTGAATGGGCATGTACTTGGATGGGCATGTGGCAGGGTGGATATGCGCCTGGATGGGCAGGTGCCTCAATGGGCCTGTGCCTAGATGGGCGTGTGCCTCGATGGGCGTGTGCCTCGATGGGTGTGTGCCTCGATGGGCATGTGGCTTGATGGGCGTGCGCCTGGATGGACGTGTGCCTCGATGGGTTCAATATACTGTCCCAAAATGGGCGTGTACCTCAATATACTGACCCCAAATGGGCGTGTCCTAAAGTGGGTGTGTCCCTCGATGGGCATGTTCCCCAAGGGGCATGACCTTCTATGGGTGTGTCCCTCCCTGCCTCTGCCCTCCACAATCCTTACTCCATTTCTTTGTACAGTTCCTTTTTTCTGTTTTCTTTTTCTGGACGTAACTGACTGCTTCGGCGAGCCTTTCTACCACTCTAGCTATTTATTATTATTAACCATTTGTTATCCTTATAATCATAACGTGCATACAAATCTTCTGTTCGTTTCTTCTTCAGATTTCTGTATATATTTACACTGTAGCTTCATAATTCCATTCTGTCCCCTTTGAAAAAACAACGATTAAAACAAATATTGAAATTGCTTCAATCTTCCACCTGGATTTAGAAATAATTTTGAATATTTTTACAAATTGATATTAAGAAACATGATTGATTGTCTTGAATGACTAAACCAATCATTTTTGGTTTGAACTCATCATGAAGACATTATGAGTGGTGTATCCTAAGAAATGAATAATGATTTATCGTTCAGAATGTTACCTAGTTCCTGCTCATCAACTTCCTCTTTTGGAAAAATCAGAACATCGAAAAGAGACGAACAATGACCACGCTCAATTAAGAAGTTACCTCAGGTAGATTTCTATCAGCATGAAATCATGTGATATTGAAACGATTATACTTGAATCTTATTTTGAAAGAAACAAACCAGTCTTTTTCCAATTCAAAGTTGTAGCTACCTACCGATGAAACCTTGTGCCGAGGGGTTTGTCTCACCTTTTTTTGACCTCTTAAAAGGTCCAATAGAAAATCAACATGGTGAAGTTATATCTGTTGATCAATAATTACGCATACTTTTATTTTCTTTAAAGAATGCAATTGCCTATTTTTCAGTCTATTCACATTGTGATGTTGATCGAACAAAGAGGAGATTGAAGTTTTTGTTTTTGTGTAAAAAAAATCACCAAAAATCACCAAAACAGTGAATTAGATCATGATGTCCCGAGCCCCCGATGCTGATTGAAGGACAATTCTCGTAATCAAAGTCGTTTTCTTTTCTATGTGATAATCTGTGATTTTAACTTTAGTAATAAAACATTGTAAAATAATGGATAAAGTGACCCGGTGCAGTACTGTGTTGCTTATGTTGGTACTGGAACAGGGCGGGGAACCCAAAGCGCTGTTCTCTTGTCGGTGGCAGCAAATCGTTGGCCTTCGATTTTAGCATGAGTCCGAGAGGGTAGCTCTGGTTAAATCACCACGGAAATAGTTTGATTTTGTTGCACTCAATTGACAAATGGCAAGGCTAACTAACCCTTCGGCATTTGTTTTCATTTGTTTATCCAAATTTATTGGGGTTATCAGATTTCCCTGAAATTTACTCGGAAGTCCCCTGACAGCCCATAGAGCATATTTCTGGAGTAATGTTTTTGAAAATTTAGCCCAAATGGGGTTATCGAATTTGTCTGAAAATGACTCGGGAGACTTCTGGCAGCCCATGGAACACGTTATCAATTTTTAACCCCAAAATTATGTTTTCAGATTTGCTTGAAAATGATTGAGAAGACTCCTGAGGAACTGTCGAACATTATTTCTGACCATATTTGTTCATTCGAAGCACCAGGGAAAAATGTTGATTTTTCTGATGAGAAATTGTTTCATCAATTTTTGACCGCAAAATTATGTTTTCAGATTTGCCTAAAAATGATTGAGTAGACTCCTGAGGAGTGGTCATATTTCTGTATTCGAAGCACCTTGGGAAAAGTTAAAAAAAAAATCGGAAAATTTTCGTAAATTCGCCCCTTTGAGCCCAAAATTATGTCACCAGATTAAACTGAAAATTGTTTTCCAGACTCCTGTGGACACATACAACAAATTCCTAGTGGTATTTCTTCCAAAAAATAAACAAGGAAAAGCCAAAAATTATGCCTTCCGATTTTCTACTAATATTTCTTGGAAAAAATCAACAGGGAAAATCCTTAGTTTTTCCGGTCAGAAATTGGGCCAAATGGCAAGGCTATAGCCTTATTTACACCCAAAAATTATGTTTTCTGATTTTCTTGAAAATTAATTTGCAGACTCCTGTGGGCCTATAGAACACATTTCTAGTAATATTTCTTTGAAAAAATCAACAGGGGAAAACTATGGTTTTTACGGTCAGAAATTGGGCCAAATGGCAAGGCTATAGCCTTGTTTGCACCCAAAAATTATGTCTTCGGATTTGCTTGAAAATTGATATACAGACTCCTCTGGGCCTGTAGAACACATTTCTAGTAATATTTCTTGAAAAAAATCAACAGGGAAAAACTGGTTTTTCCAGTCAGAAATTGGTCAAATTGGGCCAAATGGCAAGGTTATAGCCTTGTGTACACCCAAAAATTATGTCTTCTGATTTGCTTGAAAATGGATATGCAGACTCCTCTGGGCCTGTAGAACACATTTCTAATAATATTTTTTTGAAAAAATAGGGAAAAACTTTCGGTTTTACGGTCAGAAATTGGGCCAAATGGCAAGGCTATAGCCTTGTTTGCACTCAACAATTATGTCTTTTGATTTGCATGAAAATTGATATACAGACTCCTGTGGGCCTGTAGAACACATTTCTAGTAATAATTCTTTGGAACAATCAACAGGGAAAAACGTTGGTTTTTCCGGTCAGAAATTGGGCCAAATGGCAAGGCTGAAGCCTTGTTTGCACCAAAAATTATGTCTTCGGATTTGCTTGAAAATTGATTTGCAGACTCCTCTGGGCCTGTAGGACACATTTCTAGTAATATTTCTTGAAAAAAAAAACAGGGAAAAACTTCGGTTTTTCCGGTCAGAAATTTGGCAAATTGGCCCAAATGGCAAGGCTATATAATTATAGCCTTGTTTACACCCAAAAATTATGTCTTCAGATTTGCTGGGAAATTGATATGCAGACTGCTGTGGGCCTGTAGAACATATTTCTAGTAATATTTCTTTGAAAAAATCAACAGGGAAAAACTTTATTTTTAACAGTCAGAAATTGGGCCAAATGGCAAGGCTATAGCCTTGTTTGCACTCAAAAATTATGTCTTTTGATTTGCTTGAAAATTGATATACAGACTCCTGTGGGCCTGTAGAACACATTTCTAGTAATAATTCTTTGGAACAATCAACTTGGGAAAAACGTTAGTTTTTCCGGTCAGAAAAAAGGGCCAAATGGCAAGGCTATAGCCTTGTTTGCACCCAAAAATTATGTCTTCGGATTTGCTTGAAAATTGATTTGCAGACTCCTATGGGCCTGTAGGACACATTTCTGGTAATATTTCTTGAAAAAATAAACAGGGAAAAACTGTTTTTTCCGGTAAGAAATTGGGCCAAATGGCAAGGCTATAGCCTTGTTTAAACCCCAAAATTATATCTTCGGATTTGCTTGGAAATTGATATGCAGAATCCTCTGGGCCTGTAGAACACATTTCTAGTAATATTTCTATGAAAAACTCAACAGGGAAAAACTGGTTTTTCCGGTAAGAAATTGGGCCAAATGGCAAGGCTATAGCCTTGTTTAAACCCAAAAATAATATCTTCGGATTTGCTTGAAAATTGATATGCAGACTCCTCTGGGCCTGTAGAACATATTTCTAGTAATATTTCTTTGAAAAAATCAACAGGGAAAAACTTAGGTTTTCCGGTCAGAAATTGGGCAAATTGGGCCAAATGGCAAGGCTATAGCCTTATTTACACCCAAAAATTATGTCTTCTGATTTTCTTGAAAATTAATTTGCAGACTCCTGTGGGCCTAAAGAACACATTTCTAGTAATATTTCTTTGAAAAAATCAACAGGGAAAAACTTTGGTTTTTCCGGTCAGAAATTTGGCAAATGGGGCAAAATGGCAAGGCTATAGCCTTGTTTGCACCAAAAAATTATGTCTTTTGATATTCTTGAAAATTGACATACAGACTGCAGTGGGCCTGTAGAACACATTTCTAGTAATATTTCTATGAAAAAATCAACAGGGAAAAACTTTGTTTTCCCGGTCAGAAATTGGGCCAAATGGCTAGGCTATAGCCTTGTTTACACCCAAAAAGTATGTTTTCGGATTTGCTTGAAAATTGATATGCAGACTCCTCTGGGCCTGTAGAACACATTTCTAGTAATATTTCTTGAAAAAAATCAACAGGGAAGAACTTTGGTTTTTCCGGTTACATTTCTAGTAATATTTCTTGAAAAAAATCAACAGGAAAGAACTCTGGTTTTTCCGGTCACAAATTGGGCAAAATGGCAAGGCTATAGTCTTGTTTGCACCCAAAAATCATATCTTCGGATTTGCTTGAAATTTGATTTACAGACTCCACTGGGCCTGTAGGACACATTTCTGGTAATATTTCTTGAAAAAAATCAACATGGAAAAACTTTGGTTTTTCCGGTCAGAATTTGTGCCAAATGGCAAGGCTATAGCCTTGTTTGCACCAAAAAATTATGTCTTCTGATTTTCTTAAAAAATTAATTTGCAGACTCATGTGGGCCTATAAAACACATTTGTAGTAATAATTCTTTGAAAAAATCAACAGGGAAAAACTTTGGTTTTTACGGTCAGAAATTGGGCCAAATGGCAAGGCTACAGCCTTGTTTGCACCAAAAAATTATGTCTTCTGATTTTCTTGAAAATTAATTTGCAGACTCCTGTGTGCCTATAGAACACATTTCTAGTAATATTTCTTTGAAAAAATAAACAGGGAAAAACTGGTTTTTACGGTCAGAAATTGGGCCAAATGGCAAGGCTATAGCCTTGTTTAAACCCCAAAATTATATCTTCGGATTTGCTTGGAAATTGATATGCAGACTCCTCTGGGCCTGTAGAACACATTTCTAGTAATATTTCTATGAAAAACTCAACAGGGAAAAACTGGTTTTTCCGGTAAGAAATTGGGCCAAATGGCAAGGCTATAGCCTTGTTTGCACCAAAAAATTATGTCTTCTGATTTTCTTAAAAAATTTATTTGCAGACTCATGTGGGCCTATAAAACACATTTCTAGTAATAATTCTTTGAAAAAATCAACAGGGAAAAACTTTGGTTTTTACGGTCAGAAATTGGGCCAAATGGCAAGGCTACAGCCTTGTTTGCACCAAAAACTTATGTCTTCTGATTTTCTTGAAAATTAATTTGCAGACTCCTGTGTGCCTATAGAAAACATTTCTAGTAATATTTCTTTGAAAAAATAAACAGGGAAAAACTGGTTTTTACGGTCAGAAATTGGGCCAAATGGCAAGGCTATAGCCTTGTTTAAACCCCAAAATTAAATCTTCGGATTTGCTTGGAAATTGATATGCAGGCTCCTCTGGGCCTGTAGAAAACATTTCTAGTAATATTTCTATGTAAAACTCAACAGGAAAAAACTGGTTTTTCCGGTAAGAAATTGGGCCAAATGGCAAGGCTATAGCCTTGTTTAAACCCAAAATAATATCTTCGGATTTGCTTGAAAATTGATATGCAGACTCCTCTGGGCCTGTAGAACATATTTCTAGTAATATTTCTTTGAAAAAATCAACAGGGAAAAACTTAGGTTTTCCGGTCAGAAATTGGGCAAATTGGGCCAAATGGCAAGGCTATAGCCTTATTTACACCCAAAAATTATGTCTTCTGATTTTCTTGAAAATTAAATTGCAGACTCCTGTGGGCCTATAGAACACATTTCTAGTAATATTTCTTTGAAAAAATCAACAGGGAAAAACTTTGGTTTTTCCGGTCAGAAATTTGGCAAATGGGGCAAAATGGCAAGGCTATAGCCTTGTTTACACCCAAAAATTATGTCTTCTGATTTTCTTGAAAATTAATTTGGAGACTCATGTGGGCCTATAAAACACATTTCTAGTAATATTTCTTTGAAAAAATCAACAGGGAAAAACTTTGGTTTTTACGGTCAGAAATTGGGCCAAATGGCAAGGCTATAGCCTTGTTTGCACCAAAAATTTATGTCTTTTGATTTCCTTGAAAATTGACATACAGACTGCAGTGGGCCTGTAGAACACATTTCTAGTAATATTTCTTTGAAAAAATCAACAGGGAAAAACTTTGTTTTTCCGGTCAGAAATTGGGCCAAATGGCTAGGCTATAGCCTTGTTTACACCCAAAAAGTATGTTTTCGGATTTGCTTGAAAATTGATATGCAGACTCCTCTGGGCCTGTAGAACACATTTCTAGTAATATTTCTTGAAAAAAATCAACAGGAAAGAACTCTGGTTTTTCCGGTCACAAATTGGGCAAAATGGCAAGGCTATAGCCTTGTTTGCACCAAAAAATTATGTCTTCTGATTTTCTTGAAAATTAATTTGCAGACTCCTGTGTGCCTATAGAACACATTTCTAGTAATATTTCTTTGAAAAAATCAACAGGGAAAAACTTTGGTTTTTACGGTCAGAAATTTTGCCAAATGGCAAGGCTATAGCCTTGTTTGCACCCAAAAAATATGTCTTCGGATTTGCTTGAAAATTAATATACAGACTCCTCTGGGCCTGTAGAACACATTTCTAGTAATATTTCTTTGAAAAAATAAACAGGGAAAAACTGGTTTTTCCGAGTACAAATTGGGCCAAATGGCAAGGCTATAGCCTTGTTTAAACCCCAAAATTATATCTTCGGATTTGCTTGGAAATTGATATGCAGACTCCTCTGGGCCTGTAGAACACATTTCTAAACACATTTCTAGTAATATTTCTATGAAAAAATCAACAGGGAAAAACTTTGTTTTTCCGGTCAGAAATTGGGCCAAATGGCAAGACTATAGCCTTGTTTGCACCAAAATATTATGTCTTCTGATTTTCTTAAAAAATTAATTTGCAGACTCATGTGGGCCTATAAAACACATTTCTAGTAATAATTCTTTGAAAAAATCAACAGGGAAAAACTTTGGTTTTTACGGTCAGAAATTGGGCCAAATGGCAAGGCTATAGCCTTGTTTGCACCAAAAAATTATGTCTTCTGATTTTCTTGAAAATTAATTTGCAGACTCCTGTGTGCCTATAGAACACATTTCTAGTAATATTTCTTTGAAAAAATCAACAGGGAAAAACTTTGGTTTTTACGGTCAGAAATTTTGCCAAATGGCAAGGCTATAGCCTTGTTTGCACCCAAAAATTATGTCTTCGGATTTGCTTGAAAATTAATATACAGACTCCTCTGGGCCTGTAGAACACATTTCTAGTAATATTTCTTTGAAAAAATAAACAGGGAAAAACTGGTTTTTCCGGTCAGAAATTGGGCCAAATGGCTAGGCTATAGCCTTGTTTACACCCAAAAAGTATGTTTTCGGATTTGCTTGAAAATTGATATGCAGACTCCTCTGGGCCTGTAGAACACATTTCTAGTAATATTTCTTGAAAAAAATCAACAGGGAAGAACTTTGGTTTTTCCGGTTACATTTCTAGTAATATTTCTTGAAAAAAATCAACAGGAAAGAACTCTGTTTTTTCCGGTCACAATTTGGGCAAAATGGCAAGGCTATAGTCTTGTTTGCACCCAAAAATCATGTCTTCGGATTTGCTTGAAAATTGATTTACAGACTCCACTGGGCTTGTAGGACACATTTCTGGTAATATTTCTTGAAAAAATCAACAGGGAAAAACTTTGGATTTTCCGGTCAGAATTTGGGCCAAATGGCAAGGCTATAGCCTTGTTTGCACCAAAATAGTATGTCTTCTGATTTTCTTAAAAAATTATTTTGCAGACTCATGTGGGCCTATAAAACACATTTCTAGTAATAATTCTTTGAAAAAATCAACAGGGAAAAACTTGGGTTTTTACGGTCAGAAATTGGGCCAAATGGCAAGGCTATAGCCTTGTTTGCACCAAAAAATTATGTCTTCTGATTTTCTTGAAAATTAATTTGCAGACTCCTGTGTGCCTATAGAACACATTTCTAGTAATATTTCTTTGAAAAAATCAACAGGGAAAAACTTTGGTTTTTACGGTCAGAAATTTTGCCAAATGTCAAGGATATAGCCTTGTTTGCACCCAAAAATTATGTCTTCAGATTTGCTTGAAAATTAATATACAGACTCCTCTGGCCCTGGAGAACACATTTCTAGTAATATTTCTTGAAAAAATAAACAAGGAAAAACTGTTTTTTCCGGTCAGAAATTGGGCCAAATGGCAAGGCTATAGCCTTGTTTAAACCCCAAAATTAAATCTTCGGATTTGCTTGGAAATTGATATGCAGACTCCTCTGGGCCTGTAGAACACATTTCTAGTAATATTTCTATGTAAAACTCAACAGGGAAAATCTGTTTTTTCAGGTAAGAAATTGGGCCAAATGGCAAGGCTACAGCCTTGTTTAAACCCAAAAATTATGTCTTCTGATTTTCTTGAAAATTAATTTGCAGACTCCTGTGTGCCTATAGAACACATTTCTAGTAATATTTCTTTGAAAAAATAAACAGGGAAAAACTGGTTTTTACGGTCAGAAATTGGGCCAAATGGCAAGGCTATAGCCTTGTTTAAACCCCAAAATTATATCTTCGGATTTGCTTGGAAATTGATATGCAGACTCCTCTGGGCCTGTAGAACACATTTCTAGTAATATTTCTATGAAAAACTCAACAGGGAAAAACTGGTTTTTCCGGTAAGAAATTGGGCCAAATGGCAAGGCTATAGCCTTGTTTGCACCAAAAAATTATGTCTTCTGATTTTCTTAAAAAATTTATTTGCAGACTCATGTGGGCCTATAAAACACATTTCTAGTAATAATTCTTTGAAAAAATCAACAGGGAAAAACTTTGGTTTTTACGGTCAGAAATTGGGCCAAATGGCAAGGCTACAGCCTTGTTTGCACCAAAAAATTATGTCTTCTGATTTTCTTGAAAATTAATTTGCAGACTCCTGTGTGCCTATAGAAAACATTTCTAGTAATATTTCTTTGAAAAAATAAACAGGGAAAAACTGGTTTTTACGGTCAGAAATTGGGCCAAATGGCAAGGCTATAGCCTTGTTTAAACCCCAAAATTAAATCTTCGGATTTGCTTGGAAATTGATATGCAGGCTCCTCTGGGCCTGTAGAAAACATTTCTAGTAATATTTCTATGTAAAACTCAACAGGAAAAAACTGGTTTTTCCGGTAAGAAATTGGGCCAAATGGCAAGGCTATAGCCTTGTTTAAACCCAAAATAATATCTTCGGATTTGCTTGAAAATTGATATGCAGACTCCTCTGGGCCTGTAGAACATATTTCTAGTAATATTTCTTTGAAAAAATCAACAGGGAAAAACTTAGGTTTTCCGGTCAGAAATTGGGCAAATTGGGCCAAATGGCAAGGCTATAGCCTTATTTACACCCAAAAATTATGTCTTCTGATTTTCTTGAAAATTAAATTGCAGACTCCTGTGGGCCTATAGAACACATTTCTAGTAATATTTCTTTGAAAAAATCAACAGGGAAAAACTTTGGTTTTTCCGGTCAGAAATTTGGCAAATGGGGCAAAATGGCAAGGCTATAGCCTTGTTTACACCCAAAAATTATGTCTTCTGATTTTCTTGAAAATTAATTTGGAGACTCATGTGGGCCTATAAAACACATTTCTAGTAATATTTCTTTGAAAAAATCAACAGGGAAAAACTTTGGTTTTTGCGGTCAGAAATTGGGCCAAATGGCAAGGCTATAGCCTTGTTTGCACCAAAAATTTATGTCTTTTGATTTCCTTGAAAATTGACATACAGACTGCAGTGGGCCTGTAGAACACATTTCTAGTAATATTTCTTTGAAAAAATCAACAGGGAAAAACTTTGTTTTTCCGGTCAGAAATTGGGCCAAATGGCTAGGCTATAGCCTTGTTTACACCCAAAAAGTATGTTTTCGGATTTGCTTGAAAATTGATATGCAGACTCCTCTGGGCCTGTAGAACACATTTCTAGTAATATTTCTTGAAAAAAATCAACAGGAAAGAACTCTGGTTTTTCCGGTCACAAATTGGGCAAAATGGCAAGGCTATAGCCTTGTTTGCACCAAAAAATTATGTCTTCTGATTTTCTTGAAAATTAATTTGCAGACTCCTGTGTGCCTATAGAACACATTTCTAGTAATATTTCTTTGAAAAAATCAACAGGGAAAAACTTTGGTTTTTACGGTCAGAAATTTTGCCAAATGGCAAGGCTATAGCCTTGTTTGCACCCAAAAATTATGTCTTCGGATTTGCTTGAAAATTAATATACAGACTCCTCTGGGCCTGTAGAACACATTTCTAGTAATATTTCTTTGAAAAAATAAACAGGGAAAAACTGGTTTTTCCGAGTACAAATTGGGCCAAATGGCAAGGCTATAGCCTTGTTTAAACCCCAAAATTATATCTTCGGATTTGCTTGGAAATTGATATGCAGACTCCTCTGGGCCTGTAGAACACATTTCTAAACACATTTCTAGTAATATTTCTATGAAAAAATCAACAGGGAAAAACTTTGTTTTTCCGGTCAGAAATTGGGCCAAATGGCAAGGCTATAGCCTTGTTTGCACCAAAATATTATGTCTTCTGATTTTCTTAAAAAATTAATTTGCAGACTCATGTGGGCCTATAAAACACATTTCTAGTAATAATTCTTTGAAAAAATCAACAGGGAAAAACTTTGGTTTTTACGGTCAGAAATTGGGCCAAATGGCAAGGCTATAGCCTTGTTTGCACCAAAAAATTATGTCTTCTGATTTTCTTGAAAATTAATTTGCAGACTCCTGTGTGCCTATAGAACACATTTCTAGTAATATTTCTTTGAAAAAATCAACAGGGAAAAACTTTGGTTTTTACGGTCAGAAATTTTGCCAAATGGCAAGGCTATAGCCTTGTTTGCACCCAAAAATTATGTCTTCGGATTTGCTTGAAAATTAATATACAGACTCCTCTGGGCCTGTAGAACACATTTCTAGTAATATTTCTTCGAAAAAATAAACAGGGAAAAACTGGTTTTTCCGGTTAGAAATTGGGCCAAATGGCAAGGCTATAGCCTTGTTTAAACCCCAAAATTATATCTTCGGATTTGCTTGGAAATTGATATGCAGACTCCTCTGGGCCTGTAGAACACATTTCTAGTAATATTTCTATGAAAAAATCAACAGGGAAAAACTTTGTTTTTCCGGTCAGAAATTGGGCCAAATGGCTAGGCTATAGCCTTGTTTACACCCAAAAAGTATGTTTTCGGATTTGCTTGAAAATTGATATGCAGACTCCTCTGGGCCTGTAGAACACATTTCTAGTAATATTTCTTGAAAAAAATCAACAGGGAAGAACTTTGGTTTTTCCGTTTACATTTCTAGTAATATTTCTTGAAAAAAATCAACAGGAAAGAACTCTGTTTTTTCCGGTCACAATTTGGGCAAAATGGCAAGGCTATAGTCTTGTTTGCACCCAAAAATCATGTCTTCGGATTTGCTTGAAAATTGATTTACAGACTCCACTGGGCTTGTAGGACACATTTCTGGTAATATTTCTTGAAAAAATCAACAGGGAAAAACTTTGGATTTTCCGGTCAGAATTTGGGCCAAATGGCAAGGCTATAGCCTTGTTTGCACCAAAATAGTATGTCTTCTGATTTTCTTAAAAAATTATTTTGCAGACTCATGTGGGCCTATAAAACACATTTCTAGTAATAATTCTTTGAAAAAATCAACAGGGAAAAACTTGGGTTTTTACGGTCAGAAATTGGGCCAAATGGCAAGGCTATAGCCTTGTTTGCACCAAAAAATTATGTCTTCTGATTTTCTTGAAAATTAATTTGCAGACTCCTGTGTGCCTATAGAACACATTTCTAGTAATATTTCTTTGAAAAAATCAACAGGGAAAAACTTTGGTTTTTACGGTCAGAAATTTTGCCAAATGTCAAGGATATAGCCTTGTTTGCACCCAAAAATTATGTCTTCAGATTTGCTTGAAAATTAATATACAGACTCCTCTGGCCCTGGAGAACACATTTCTAGTAATATTTCTTGAAAAAATAAACAAGGAAAAACTGTTTTTTCCGGTCAGAAATTGGGCCAAATGGCAAGGCTATAGCCTTGTTTAAACCCCAAAATTAAATCTTCGGATTTGCTTGGAAATTGATATGCAGACTCCTCTGGGCCTGTAGAACACATTTCTAGTAATATTTCTATGTAAAACTCAACAGGGAAAATCTGTTTTTTCAGGTAAGAAATTGGGCCAAATGGCAAGGCTATAGCCTTGTTTAAACCCAAAAATAATATCTTCGGATTTGCTTGAAAATTGATATGCAGACTCCTCTGGGCCTGTAGAACATATTTCTAGTAATATTTCTTCGAAAAAATCAACAGGGAAAAACTTAGGTTTTCCGGTCAGAAATTGGGCATTTTGGTCCAAATGGCAAGGCTATAGCCTTGTTTGCACCAAAAAATTATGTCTTCTGATTTTCTTAAAAAATTAATTTGCAGACTCATGTGGGCCTATAAAACACATTTCTAGTAATAATTCTTTGAAAAAATCAACAGGGAAAAACTTTGTTTTTACGGTCAGAAATTGGGCCAAATGGCAAGGCTATAGCCTTGTTTGCACCCAAAAAGTATGTTTTCGGATTTGCTTGAAAATTGATATGCAGACTCCTCTGGGCCTGTAGAACACATTTCTAGTAATATTTCTTGAAAAAAATCAACAGGGAAGAACTTTGGTTTTTCCGGTTACATTTCTAGTAATATTTCTTGAAAAAAATCAACAGGAAAGAACTCTGTTTTTTCCGGTCACAATTTGGGCAAAATGGCAAGGCTATAGTCTTGTTTGCACCCAAAAATCATGTCTTCGGATTTGCTTGAAAATTGATTTACAGACTCCACTGGGCTTGTAGGACACATTTCTGGTAATATTTCTTGAAAAAATCAACAGGGAAAAACTTTGGATTTTCCGGTCAGAATTTGGGCCAAATGGCAAGGCTATAGCCTTGTTTGCACCAAAATAGTATGTCTTCTGATTTTCTTAAAAAATTATTTTGCAGACTCATGTGGGCCTATAAAACACATTTCTAGTAATAATTCTTTGAAAAAATCAACAGGGAAAAACTTGGGTTTTTACGGTCAGAAATTGGGCCAAATGGCAAGGCTATAGCCTTGTTTGCACCAAAAAATTATGTCTTCTGATTTTCTTGAAAATTAATTTGCAGACTCCTGTGTGCCTATAGAACACATTTCTAGTAATATTTCTTTGAAAAAATCAACAGGGAAAAACTTTGGTTTTTACGGTCAGAAATTTTGCCAAATGTCAAGGATATAGCCTTGTTTGCACCCAAAAATTATGTCTTCAGATTTGCTTGAAAATTAATATACAGACTCCTCTGGCCCTGGAGAACACATTTCTAGTAATATTTCTTGAAAAAATAAACAAGGAAAAACTGTTTTTTCCGGTCAGAAATTGGGCCAAATGGCAAGGCTATAGCCTTGTTTAAACCCCAAAATTAAATCTTCGGATTTGCTTGGAAATTGATATGCAGACTCCTCTGGGCCTGTAGAACACATTTCTAGTAATATTTCTATGTAAAACTCAACAGGGAAAATCTGTTTTTTCAGGTAAGAAATTGGGCCAAATGGCAAGGCTACAGCCTTGTTTAAACCCAAAAATTATGTCTTCTGATTTTCTTGAAAATTAATTTGCAGACTCCTGTGTGCCTATAGAACACATTTCTAGTAATATTTCTTTGAAAAAATAAACAGGGAAAAACTGGTTTTTACGGTCAGAAATTGGGCCAAATGGCAAGGCTATAGCCTTGTTTAAACCCCAAAATTATATCTTCGGATTTGCTTGGAAATTGATATGCAGACTCCTCTGGGCCTGTAGAACACATTTCTAGTAATATTTCTATGAAAAACTCAACAGGGAAAAACTGGTTTTTCCGGTAAGAAATTGGGCCAAATGGCAAGGCTATAGCCTTGTTTGCACCAAAAAATTATGTCTTCTGATTTTCTTAAAAAATTTATTTGCAGACTCATGTGGGCCTATAAAACACATTTCTAGTAATAATTCTTTGAAAAAATCAACAGGGAAAAACTTTGGTTTTTACGGTCAGAAATTGGGCCAAATGGCAAGGCTACAGCCTTGTTTGCACCAAAAAATTATGTCTTCTGATTTTCTTGAAAATTAATTTGCAGACTCCTGTGTGCCTATAGAAAACATTTCTAGTAATATTTCTTTGAAAAAATAAACAGGGAAAAACTGGTTTTTACGGTCAGAAATTGGGCCAAATGGCAAGGCTATAGCCTTGTTTAAACCCCAAAATTAAATCTTCGGATTTGCTTGGAAATTGATATGCAGGCTCCTCTGGGCCTGTAGAAAACATTTCTAGTAATATTTCTATGTAAAACTCAACAGGAAAAAACTGGTTTTTCCGGTAAGAAATTGGGCCAAATGGCAAGGCTATAGCCTTGTTTAAACCCAAAATAATATCTTCGGATTTGCTTGAAAATTGATATGCAGACTCCTCTGGGCCTGTAGAACATATTTCTAGTAATATTTCTTTGAAAAAATCAACAGGGAAAAACTTAGGTTTTCCGGTCAGAAATTGGGCAAATTGGGCCAAATGGCAAGGCTATAGCCTTATTTACACCCAAAAATTATGTCTTCTGATTTTCTTGAAAATTAAATTGCAGACTCCTGTGGGCCTATAGAACACATTTCTAGTAATATTTCTTTGAAAAAATCAACAGGGAAAAACTTTGGTTTTTCCGGTCAGAAATTTGGCAAATGGGGCAAAATGGCAAGGCTATAGCCTTGTTTACACCCAAAAATTATGTCTTCTGATTTTCTTGAAAATTAATTTGGAGACTCATGTGGGCCTATAAAACACATTTCTAGTAATATTTCTTTGAAAAAATCAACAGGGAAAAACTTTGGTTTTTGCGGTCAGAAATTGGGCCAAATGGCAAGGCTATAGCCTTGTTTGCACCAAAAATTTATGTCTTTTGATTTCCTTGAAAATTGACATACAGACTGCAGTGGGCCTGTAGAACACATTTCTAGTAATATTTCTTTGAAAAAATCAACAGGGAAAAACTTTGTTTTTCCGGTCAGAAATTGGGCCAAATGGCTAGGCTATAGCCTTGTTTACACCCAAAAAGTATGTTTTCGGATTTGCTTGAAAATTGATATGCAGACTCCTCTGGGCCTGTAGAACACATTTCTAGTAATATTTCTTGAAAAAAATCAACAGGAAAGAACTCTGGTTTTTCCGGTCACAAATTGGGCAAAATGGCAAGGCTATAGCCTTGTTTGCACCAAAAAATTATGTCTTCTGATTTTCTTGAAAATTAATTTGCAGACTCCTGTGTGCCTATAGAACACATTTCTAGTAATATTTCTTTGAAAAAATCAACAGGGAAAAACTTTGGTTTTTACGGTCAGAAATTTTGCCAAATGGCAAGGCTATAGCCTTGTTTGCACCCAAAAATTATGTCTTCGGATTTGCTTGAAAATTAATATACAGACTCCTCTGGGCCTGTAGAACACATTTCTAGTAATATTTCTTTGAAAAAATAAACAGGGAAAAACTGGTTTTTCCGAGTACAAATTGGGCCAAATGGCAAGGCTATAGCCTTGTTTAAACCCCAAAATTATATCTTCGGATTTGCTTGGAAATTGATATGCAGACTCCTCTGGGCCTGTAGAACACATTTCTAAACACATTTCTAGTAATATTTCTATGAAAAAATCAACAGGGAAAAACTTTGTTTTTCCGGTCAGAAATTGGGCCAAATGGCAAGGCTATAGCCTTGTTTGCACCAAAATATTATGTCTTCTGATTTTCTTAAAAAATTAATTTGCAGACTCATGTGGGCCTATAAAACACATTTCTAGTAATAATTCTTTGAAAAAATCAACAGGGAAAAACTTTGGTTTTTACGGTCAGAAATTGGGCCAAATGGCAAGGCTATAGCCTTGTTTGCACCAAAAAATTATGTCTTCTGATTTTCTTGAAAATTAATTTGCAGACTCCTGTGTGCCTATAGAACACATTTCTAGTAATATTTCTTTGAAAAAATCAACAGGGAAAAACTTTGGTTTTTACGGTCAGAAATTTTGCCAAATGGCAAGGCTATAGCCTTGTTTGCACCCAAAAATTATGTCTTCGGATTTGCTTGAAAATTAATATACAGACTCCTCTGGGCCTGTAGAACACATTTCTAGTAATATTTCTTCGAAAAAATAAACAGGGAAAAACTGGTTTTTCCGGTTAGAAATTGGGCCAAATGGCAAGGCTATAGCCTTGTTTAAACCCCAAAATTATATCTTCGGATTTGCTTGGAAATTGATATGCAGACTCCTCTGGGCCTGTAGAACACATTTCTAGTAATATTTCTATGAAAAAATCAACAGGGAAAAACTTTGTTTTTCCGGTCAGAAATTGGGCCAAATGGCTAGGCTATAGCCTTGTTTACACCCAAAAAGTATGTTTTCGGATTTGCTTGAAAATTGATATGCAGACTCCTCTGGGCCTGTAGAACACATTTCTAGTAATATTTCTTGAAAAAAATCAACAGGGAAGAACTTTGGTTTTTCCGGTTACATTTCTAGTAATATTTCTTGAAAAAAATCAACAGGAAAGAACTCTGTTTTTTCCGGTCACAATTTGGGCAAAATGGCAAGGCTATAGTCTTGTTTGCACCCAAAAATCATGTCTTCGGATTTGCTTGAAAATTGATTTACAGACTCCACTGGGCTTGTAGGACACATTTCTGGTAATATTTCTTGAAAAAATCAACAGGGAAAAACTTTGGATTTTCCGGTCAGAATTTGGGCCAAATGGCAAGGCTATAGCCTTGTTTGCACCAAAATAGTATGTCTTCTGATTTTCTTAAAAAATTATTTTGCAGACTCATGTGGGCCTATAAAACACATTTCTAGTAATAATTCTTTGAAAAAATCAACAGGGAAAAACTTGGGTTTTTACGGTCAGAAATTGGGCCAAATGGCAAGGCTATAGCCTTGTTTGCACCAAAAAATTATGTCTTCTGATTTTCTTGAAAATTAATTTGCAGACTCCTGTGTGCCTATAGAACACATTTCTAGTAATATTTCTTTGAAAAAATCAACAGGGAAAAACTTTGGTTTTTACGGTCAGAAATTTTGCCAAATGTCAAGGATATAGCCTTGTTTGCACCCAAAAATTATGTCTTCAGATTTGCTTGAAAATTAATATACAGACTCCTCTGGCCCTGGAGAACACATTTCTAGTAATATTTCTTGAAAAAATAAACAAGGAAAAACTGTTTTTTCCGGTCAGAAATTGGGCCAAATGGCAAGGCTATAGCCTTGTTTAAACCCCAAAATTAAATCTTCGGATTTGCTTGGAAATTGATATGCAGACTCCTCTGGGCCTGTAGAACACATTTCTAGTAATATTTCTATGTAAAACTCAACAGGGAAAATCTGTTTTTTCAGGTAAGAAATTGGGCCAAATGGCAAGGCTATAGCCTTGTTTAAACCCAAAAATAATATCTTCGGATTTGCTTGAAAATTGATATGCAGACTCCTCTGGGCCTGTAGAACATATTTCTAGTAATATTTCTTCGAAAAAATCAACAGGGAAAAACTTAGGTTTTCCGGTCAGAAATTGGGCATTTTGGTCCAAATGGCAAGGCTATAGCCTTGTTTGCACCAAAAAATTATGTCTTCTGATTTTCTTAAAAAATTAATTTGCAGACTCATGTGGGCCTATAAAACACATTTCTAGTAATAATTCTTTGAAAAAATCAACAGGGAAAAACTTTGTTTTTACGGTCAGAAATTGGGCCAAATGGCAAGGCTATAGCCTTGTTTGCACCAAAAAATTATGTCTTCTGATTTTCTTGAAAATTAATTTGCAGACTCCTGTGTGCCTATAGAACACATTTCTAGTAATATTTCTTTGAAAAAATAAACAGGGAAAAACTGGTTTTTATGGTCAGAAATTGGGCCAAATGGCAAGGCTATAGCCTTGTTAAAACCCCAAAATAAAATCTTCGGATTTGCTTGGAAATTGATATGCAGGCTCCTCTGGGCCTGTAGAACTCATTTCTAGTAATATTTCTATGTAAAACTCAACAGGAAAAAACTGTTTTTTTCGGTAAGAAATTGGGCCAAATGGCAAGGCTATAGCCTTGTTTAAACCCAAAAATAATATCTTCGGATTTGCTTGAAAATTGATATGCAGACTCCTCTGGGCCTGTAGAACATATTTCTAGTAATATTTCTTTGAAAAAATCAACAGGGAAAAACTTAGGTTTTCCGGTCAGAATTTGGGCAAATTGGGCCAAATGGCAAGGCTATAGCCTTATTTACACCCAAAAATTATGTCTTCTGATTTTCTTGAAAATTAATTTGCAGACTCCTGTGGGCCTATAGAACACATTTCTAGTAATATTTCTTTGAAAAAATCAACAGGGAAAAACTTTGGTTTTTACGGTCAGAAATTGGGCCAAATGGCAAGGCTATAGCCTTGTTTGCACCAAAAAATTATGTCTTTTGATTTTCTTGAAAATTGACATAGAGACTGCAGTGGGCCTGTAGAACACATTTCTAGTAATATTTCTTTTAAAAAATCAACAGGGAAAAACTTTGTTTTTCCGGTCAGAAATTGGGCCAAATGGCTAGGCTATAGCCTTGTTTACACCCAAAAAGTATGTTTTCGGATTTGCTTGAAAATTGATATGCAGACTCCTCTGGGCCTGTAGAACACATTTCTAGTAATATTTCTTGAAAAAAATCAACAGGGAAGAACTTTGGTTTTTCCGGTTACATTTCTAGTAATATTTCTTGAAAAAAATCAACAGGAAAGAACTCTGTTTTTTCCGGTCACAAATTGGGCAAAATGGCAAGGCTATAGCCTTGTTTGCACCAAAAAATTATGTCTTTTGATTTTCTTGAAAATTGACATACAGACTGCAGTGGGCCTGTAGAACACATTTCTAGTAATATTTCTTTGAAAAAATCAACAGGGAAAAACTTTGGTTTTTCCGGTCAGAATTTGGGCCAAATGGCAAGGCTATAGCCTTGTTTGCACCAAAATATTATGTCTTCTGATTTTCTTAAAAAATTAATTTGCAGACTCATGTGGGCCTATAAAACACATTTCTAGTAATAATTCTTTGAAAAAATCAACAGGGAAAAACTTTGGTTTTTACAGTCAGAAATTGGGCCAAATGGCAAGGCTATAGCCTTGTTTGCACCAAAAAATTATGTCTTCTGATTTTCTTGAAAATTAATTTGCAGACTCCTGTGTGCCTATAGAACACATTTCTAGTAATATTTCTTTGAAAAAATCAACAGGGAAAAACTTTGGTTTTTACGGTCAGAAATTTTGCCAAATGGCAAGGCTATAGCCTTGTTTGCACCCAAAAATTATGTCTTCGGATTTGCTTGAAAATTAATATACAGACTCCTCTGGGCCTGTAGAACACATTTCTAGTAATATTTCTTTGAAAAAATAAACAGGGAAAAACTGGTTTTTCCGGTTAGAAATTGGGCCAAATGGCAAGGCTATAGCCTTGTTTAAACCCCAAAATTATATCTTCGGATTTGCTTGGAATTGATATGCAGACTCCTCTGGGCCTTTAGAACACATTTCTAGTAATATTTCTATGAAAAAATCAACAGGGAAAAACTTTGTTTTTCCGGTCAGAAATTGGGCCAAATGGCAAGGCTATAGCCTTGTTTGCACCAAAATATTATGTCTTCTGATTTTCTTAAAAAATTAATTTGCAGACTCATGTGGGCCTATAAAACACATTTCTAGTAATAATTCTTTGAAAAAATCAACAGGGAAAAACTTGGGTTTTTACGGTCAGAAATTGGGCCAAATGGCAAGGCTATAGCCTTGTTTGCACCAAAAAATTATGTCTTCTGATTTTCTTGAAAATTAATTTGCAGACTCCTGTGTGCCTATAGAACACATTTCTAGTAATATTTCTTTGAAAAAATCAACAGGGAAAAACTTTGGTTTTTACGGTCAGAAATTTTGCCAAATGTCAAGGCTATAGCCTTGTTTGCACCCAAAAATTATGTCTTCAGATTTGCTTGAAAATTAATATACAGACTCCTCTGGCCCTGGAGAACACATTTCTAGTAATATTTCTTGAAAAAATCAACAGGGAAAAACTGGTTTTTCCGGTCAGAAATTGGGCCAAATGGCAAGGCTATAGCCTTGTTTAAACCCCAAAATTATATCTTCGGATTTGCTTGGAAATTGATACGCAGACTCCTCTGGGCCTGTAGAACACATTTCTAGTAATATTTCTATGTAAAACTCAACAGGGAAAATCTGTTTTTTCCGGTAAGAAATTGGGCCAAATGGCAAGGCTATAGCCTTGTTTAAACCCAAAAATAATATCTTCGGATTTGCTTGAAAATTGATATGCAGACTCCTCTGGGCCTGAAGAACATATTTCTAGTAATATTTCTTCGAAAAAATCAACAGGGAAAAACTTAGGTTTTCCGGTCAGAAATTGGGCATTTTGGGCCAAATGGCAAGGCTATAGCCTTGTTTACACCCAAAAATTATGTCTTCTGATTTTCTTGAAAATTAATTTGCAGACTCATGTGGGCCTATAAAACCCATTTCTAGTAATATTTCTTTGAAAAAATCAACAGGGAAAAACTTTGGTTTTTACGGTCAGAAATTGGGCCAAATGGCAAGGCTATAGCCTTGTTTGCACCAAAAAATTATGTCTTTTGATTTTCTTGAAAATTGACATACAGACTGCAGTGGGCCTGTAGAACACATTTCTAGTAATATTTCTTTGAAAAAATCAACAGGGAAAAACTTTGGTTTTTCCGGTCAGAATTTGGGCCAAATGGCAAGGCTATAGCCTTGTTTGCACCAAAAAATTATGTCTTCTGATTTTCTTAAAAAATTAATTTGCAGACTCATGTGGGCCTATAAAACACATTTCTAGTAATAATTCTTTGAAAAAATCAACAGGGAAAAACTTTGGTTTTTACGGTCAGAAATTGGGCCAAATGGCAAGGCTATAGCCTTGTTTGCACCAAAAAATTATGTCTTCTGATTTTCTTGAAAATTAATTTGCAGACTCCTGTGTGCCTATAGAACACATTTCTAGTAATATTTCTTTGAAAAAATAAACAGGGAAAAACTGGTTTTTACAGTCAGAAATTTTGCCAAATGGCAAGGCTATAGCCTTGTTTGCACCCAAAAATTATGTCTTCGGATTTGCTTGAAAATTAATATACAGACTCCTCTGGGCCTGTAGAACACATTTCTAGTAATATTTCTTTGAAAAAATAAACAGGGAAAAACTGGTTTTTCCGATTAGAAATTGGGCCAAATGGCAAGGCTATAGCCTTGTTTAAACCCCAAAATTATATCTTCGGATTTGCTTGGAAATTGATATGCAGACTCCTCTGGGCCTGTAGAACATATTTCTAGTAATATTTCTATGAAAAACTCAACAGGGAAAAACTTAGGTTTTCCGGTCAGAAATTGGGCAAATTGGGCCAAATGGCTAGGCTATAGCCTTGTTTACACCAAAAATTATGTCTTCTGATTTTCTTCAAAATTAATTTGCAGACTCCTGTGGGCCTATAGAACACATTTCTAGTAATATTTCTTTGAAAAAATCAACAGGGAAAAACTTTGGTTTTTCCGGTCAGAAATTGGGCAAATTGGGCCAAATGGCAAGGCTATAGCCTTGTTTACACCCAAAACTTGTCTTCTGATTTTCTTGAAAATTAATTTGCAGACTCCTGTGGGCCTATAGAACACATTTCTAGTAATATTTCTTTGAAAAAATCAACAGGGAAAAACTTTGGTTTTTCCGGTCAGAAATTTGGCAAATGGGGCAAAATGGCAAGGCTATAGCCTTGTTTACACCCAAAAATTATGTCTTCTGATTTTCTTGAAAATTAATTTGCAGACTAATGTGGGCCTATAAAACACATTTCTAGTAATTTTTTTTTTTGAAAAAATCAACAGGGAAAAACTTTGGTTTTTACGGTCAGAAATTGGGCCAAATGGCAAGGCTATAGCCTTGTTTGCACCAAAAAATTATGTCTTTTGATTTTCTTGAAAATTGACATACAGACTGCAGTGGGCCTGTAGAACACATTTCTAGTAATATTTCTTTAAAAAAATCAACAGGGAAAAACTTTGTTTTTCCGGTCAGAAATTGGGCCAAATGGCTAGGCTATAGCCTTGTTTACACCCAAAAAGTATGTTTTCGGATTTGCTTGAAAATTGACATAGAGACTGCAGTGGGCCTGTAGAACACATTTCTAGTAATATTTCTTTGAAAAAATCAACAGGGAAAAACTTTGGTTTTTCCGGTCAGAAATTGGGCCAAATGGCAAGGCTATAGCCTTGTTTACACACAAAAATTATGTCTTCGGATTTTGCAGACTCCTCTTTGCATCATTAAAATCATTATTAAAAACGTTTGCTTTTTGAACTCGAAACAAAATAGCAAGGCTGGCTAACCCCTTGTCATTTTTGCACCAAACAGTTGTGTTGTAACACGAACACTGTCAGCCCGTAACATCCCCACTTCTGCCGTAGACTGTGACCTGACAAGGGATGGATGACTGCCGATGCTTCTTGATTTAGGCACAACAGTAAGAGTGAGGGAATACTGAGAAAAAAATCAGAAAGTTTTCAGCAGGTCAATTTTCCATGCACAGTGTTCTCATTTAAGCGATTTTTATTTTTTTTCTGAGCACCAGTAAAATCAATCGACACCAACAATTGCAAACTTTTCATATGCAGATAGCCAAAAAGGAGACTAAATGTAGTTTTAATTTCAAAAGGGCATTATTGTTCTCTATTTACTGCACTAAAGAAATTACAGGGGTCTATGCACAAAAAGGAGAGGAGATAATTATGGTCTTGCATAACAATTACAGTTTTGCAGTAAACTTCATTATTACCCAATTTTAGGGTTATGTCACACCACAACTAACAATCGGCTCAAGGTAACTTTCAAGTCGGGATAAAAGAAATTCAGTCATGCCTTTGACAATCATCAGGCCCTCCAATATATATATTTTTCATTAAGTGGTATATTTCAGGTGAGACTAGTCAGAGATTGCAAAGTTTCTATTTTCTTCTTTGACACAAAAGGTACACGATTTCAGAAAATATCCTTATTGCTTGCGGGGGAGGGGAGTCTCTTTACATACAATTGGCTGTCCTCAGATTTACCTCTGGGAAAACAGATTTCCATGTGCAACACTGGCCACTTTGTGAATAGGATATTTTTTAGTGTTCTACAACATGTGCTCGGCAGTAGAAAATCTTGCCCAGACGCCTGTCTAGAGGTGTCTACATCTGACTACATCTTATGGGCCCTAAACCGTTTCTCTTGCTGGGACACTGGCCCTGAACCTCTTCACTTGCTGGGACGAGAAGGCTCTGTACTCTTCTTTTGTTTGTGTGAGAGTTTCCCAACACAAGGCCCCAAAAGGCCACACAAGGTGAGGGCTAAAAGAAAGTGATGATGGGAAGAACCAGGAGCATACTGAGATCAGGAGGAAGAAAGATGAATGTTTATGTTATGTTTGATTTGGGTTTGAATTGGGGTTTGAAGTTATATATTATAGGGAGACAAAAGTTGCATGTAGAGAATTCCATAGTACAGCAAATATCGATTCAACTGCCTTTAGCCGGAGCCCCGACTCATTTCTGGGCAACTATAATTGACATAAAAGTAAAGACAATTTACTAGACATTCGAATTTTGCTACGCGTTAAGGAATTATGTGTAGTGAGGGAGATATCCGTGTCGTCCACACAGGTACATGTAATAAGTAGCATTATGACGTAATAATAGATTACGTATCCGTTGCACTATACCATTGCAAAACCTCTCCATTAGTGTGCCTATCATGGGGACATGGATACCTTCCTCAATCTCATGCAGTATCTAGCTGGCTACCTTCTGTCAGAGTAGAAAGGCAGTGTGTGACCTTCAAATGGACCAGAGGTGCAGCGTATGGGGGACTGGGGCGGCCTTATGTACAAAGGATATCAAGGAACAATGATTACGATTTATAAATATGCTTAATTTCTTTGTACAAAGTGACTTTGTGGCGGACTTCTTGGATGGAAAGCAGTATTCTCAAATACCATACTGTACCTCCTTTCTGATAAGAGTTACCAGCTCTTTTCAGAGCCACACACTCAAAAGAGATGCTACATGGTGTCACCGCAAACCTTCCTCGTGGTACATCCACCATGCAAACCTTCAAGTCTCACCTCCTTTCTGATACCTATCCTGTTCTGCTGTCCTCTCCCATTATAACTTATTCTTCATACTTCTTGAACACGAACGTGTATCTCCTTAGAGATATCTGCTAGCTGGTGGATAACCTTGTAGATTTGGTTCCTGAAAACAATCTTTCTCCTTAGATAAGACTTGAAGGTGGTTTGCATGGTGGAAAAACTTAGTGGAAGGTTTGCGGTGACACCATGTACACGTATCTATTCTCTTTCAAAAACTGTTGCTCTGAAAAGAGCCTGTAACTCAACGTTTCGGGTAGTGTGTACTCTGCCCGTCTCCTTGACGACGGTCAGAGTACACACTACGCAAAACATTGAGTTATCGGCTCTTTTCAGAGCCACACTTCTTGAAAGGGAAGAGACACATGGTGTCACCGCAAACCTTCCACAAAATCTTTCTCCTCACATTTTCTGATAACCATCTTTATATACATCTCTAGATCCTGTTTCCACTGCAGTGTATATATCTTGCTCTTGATACCACCGGACAGGTATCTCCCCCACATTATCTGCTTGCTAATATCCTTATAGCGAGCCCGATACCTCTGTACCTCCCTGCATATGCCTGCTTTCTATCTGTACATATCCTAATCCTGTTACAAATGGAGACATCTGGCTTTTGATAACACTGGACATATATCTCCTCTGCTTGCTGTATATCCCTATAGATACATATGTTCCTGAAACCACCGATACCACTGTACCTCCATGCACATGCCTTCTTCCTGATAACCCTGTATATATCCGAATCCTATTGCCAACGGAGACATCTGGTTTGTGATGCTACTGATCAAGTATCATGGCCTAACTATTGCATTTCAAGTTTGGGTGTTACAAGTACCTTCTTTTTAGAGTATATTTTAAGTGTGAAAACTAATAAAAAAAAAATACCTGCCTGTGTTCATTTATAATGTACTGCTGTTGTTTAAAACTGAGAATAGAAAAGCATTCTCATGATCACTGACAATAGTCATGGTGAGTTATCTGCTTTAGCAAATGAACTCTTCATACGTTCCTGATACCACCGATACCACTGTACCTGCTTGCATATGCCTGCTTCCTTTTAACCCTGTACATACAGTATCCTAATCCTGTTACCAATGGAGACATCTGGCTTTTGATAACACTGGACATATACATATATCTCCTCTGCTTGCTGTATACCCCTATAGATACACATGTTCCTGATACCACCGATACCACTGTGCCTCCATGCATATGCCTACATGTACTTCTTCATAAATTCCTATATATGAAATTCCTGTTCCTAGTGGAGACATATGTACCAGCAGTCGATTTCACGAAACTTCAAATTTTGCATACGCAACATTTTGTTGCATAACTTACGCAACATTTTGTTGCATAACTTACACATCATTTTGCTGCCTTTTCTAAATAGTGCTGAAAAGAGTCATTGTGGCGCAAGACTTACGCAACATTTGTACGTTACGTAAGTTATGCAACTTGGGCTGCTACTCTGCGCAACCCCTGTACATTAATGATTCTTGATACCACTGCTTCTCATCGGGTGTGGTGTTTTCCACCACAGTGATGCCACTGCCATAACGCCGAGAGTGACACTTCTTACAGTGCATGATTACTAATAAACCCATTACGAATTGCAACAACCCTACAGACCTTGGCAATGAGGTCAACACATAAAAAATGGCCACAAAGTTCACGCTGGCTCCGACCACGACTCATGACCGATTCAAAGTGACTGGCTACCACGACGCATAGGGACTCATTCTGTCCACTTCACTCCACATTTAGCTCCACATTTTCACTCCACATGTTTTAAAAGCTGGGGTTTTTTTCCCCCCAAGTTAGAATGTCCCAATGTGGCAATCCTAGCAGGACTTTCTGAAAGTGAGAGAACGGTCCTGCTAGGATTGAAACGTCAGGCCCTTTGCCTTTTCAAGATTTTCATTTTGGTCGTCAGTAAGTCAGTAAGCGGTTTGCAAAATGTTTAGTATATTACTTTTTTTCTTTCTTTTTTAAAGTCATTTACAATTGATGTACAACGGCATGCTCTGTGAGAGGAATAGGCTAGCTTTACAGAGGAACATCTTTTTTAATGTATGAAACAATCCAATGTTTTTTTTTGTCATTGTGATGGCTGGTTCAAATTTGTGGCTCGTTCCTCTCAGCTGTCAAAGTCGGTGCTGTCGCTGCTAGAGGCAGACTCTCGGGACCGCCGACGCTCTGAATCAAACAGAAACAGCAGGGGAGAAAAAAAAATGAGAGAGTGGAGATTTCCGAGCTAAAACGGGGCGATTCACAAGAGTGCGCCCTCAAGAGTTTTGCAACGCGTTGGCCAATCGCAATGCGCGGAATCTGCCGACCCAAGGTCGTATCTGGAAAGAATCGACAGATTCCGCGCATTGTGATTGGCCGATGCATTGCAAACTCTTTTGAGGGCGCACTATTGTGAATTGCCGGCATTCACGGCGATGGTGGCAAGTCATAGTTTTGGCAGCGAGGCCATTTACAAGATGATCTCCCTTTTCAGAGTTTGTACGCTTCTCAGAAGAACCGAGGAGGAAAACAAAACATAAAAATAAAAGCCCCGATTCCTGGAGGGGTTTTTCCCCCCATTTTGTTCAGAAAACGGGCAAAGTTTCCTTGGCTGAGTTGGATTCTATAAAAAAGGGTGCCGACTCTTAAGGTTTGCAGATCTCCTCTTGTTTTTTGTTTTGTTAATCGAATGGAATGTTCTGCCTCCCAGACAGGTCCTGCTAGGATCAAAATGTCGGGCACTCTAAAAGTTTTGAGATTTGGCATTTTGGTCATTTTTGTATTTATGAATGGAAAGGGAGGTGTTGAGATGCTCATGGCAGCAAAGATATCCATCCTTCTTAAAAAAAACACCAAAATTTAATACAACAAAAACAGGCAGCTGGGGTGGGAATCGAATGCTTGACTCCTGTTTTTAAGTACATCTGTCTTGAATTGCAGCCTGAACTATGAGTCGGTCAAGTTTGGGTCCTTTCTATTTCTACCTTTGACCCTAAATCATCAATGACTGGGATGGGATTCAAACTCGCAACTCCTGACTTTCTAGTGAAGAGGTCTTACCCACTTGACCACCTGACCTCTGAATCGGTCAAGGGTCGTGTCATTTCCGTCTCTGCCTTTGACCCTCAACCATCCATGACTGGGGTGGGATTCAAACCCACAACTCCTGACTTTCTAGTGAAGAGGTCTTACCCACTTGACAACCTGACATCTGAATGCTGTCATTTCCATCCCTGCCTTGATCATCTGTGACCACTGGCCTCTTAGTGTTTGCAAAATGGAGTTCTTGGTCTTGACATGGAGTTTTGATAGTGAAACGGCCGTACATATCTATGCATGCGGGAACGTACCCGCCCTTAGATGGTTGAGAGAGGCCAGCATGCGCAGCATGAAGGAGGGTGGCACTGTGATTGTATCCCTTGTTTCGTTCAGCATCAGCTCGTTGATCCTCATCACCTGCAAAAAAAAAACCAAAACGAGTGGATCGATCGGTCGAGGAATGAAGTACAGTAATGGATCTGGGGCCAATTTCATAGAGCCGCTTCAGCACCGAAATTTGCTTAAGCGGGAGAAGCCCATGTGAATAAAATCAGGTCGCCAGCCAAAGTTCCACTTGTCATTTATGCTAGGCACCCACGACTCCAATACAAGCTGTGTGCAGCAAGCATCAAGTGAAATAAGGCTGGTAAAAGATGAATGTTCATGCTAAGCAGTTTTTCTTGCTAAGAGCCCCTGCACAACATTGGTAAGATCGAAAAACATAAATGATTTACATGAAACTTATACAGTTTGAAGATGGTTATAGTAGAAACCTCGCACTGAAATATTTCTGCCTAAAGTGTTGTAGTTTGGGAAAAAAGAGTAAAAGAAATTGTTTACATCTCAACGAGATCTAAACTATTTTTCGGAACAGTACGGCGTTGAATGCTGCATTTTCGCGTAACAATTGAAGCGGTTTTGACGATTTTCTCGAGACTCGGTTGGCGGATTGAGCTGAAATTTTCACAGGTGTGCTATTTCATGCACATGTTGGATCAGACAACGTATGGATGCTATTCATTGACCTCGACCAATGTTGTGTAAGGGCTTCAAGCGGCTGTATGAAATTGGGCCCAGGATTGGATTGGAATTTTCCCATGGATATTGCTGTAATCACCTCTACTAACCCCTTTCCCTATTGCTTGCCGTTCCTGCTCATCTCCCCTTGGCCTGTCAACCAGCTGTCCTCATTTGTCACTCTTCTTCTTCTTCTTGCGTACGAGGCAAGTAGCAATTATCTTATGTCCCTAACCCTAACCCCCTAGTGCCTGGAACCCTCCTCAATCCTCCACAATCCTCCAATGTGAGTTTGTGCATGTACATGTACCCCACTGGCTCAATCCTCCACAGCTAAGTATGGTACATGTAATTGGATCCTTTGTTTATATTACAGTTGACTTTGTGAAAGCAAAGTGCATACTTGCAAGACAGTACATGCCTGGAGCTATAAGTAGGTAGCTCCATGATACGGTACGTGCCTTTGTCAAAGTTCCACAGCTTTTTATATCCTCAAAAATCCTCCAGTGTAAATTTTACAACCTTAAGGAAGGTTAGGGTTAACCGCTGCAACCAACTCAAAGAGTGCGCATCACGTCACACTAATACATTATGGTATCCCACCGTCCCACTGTCATCTATAAATTATATGTGTCTGTGAGCTGAACAGCTCAGACGGCTGGTATACACTAAATTTAGCTTTAGGCATATACACAAGACCTAGTCCAGAGCATTTTCTCTGTGCTATTTCCAGTCAGAGATTCGCAAGGGGGTACCTCCTCAGCATCATCAGGTATACTGGGCTCCAGTCCTGAGGGAGACCAGAATTTGATGTCATAGTCAATGCCACTGGTTGCCAGCACTGTGTGTATCAGCAAGAAAAGACAAAGGGACAAAAGGCACTGTCAAGTATTTGTCACAATATAACTGCCACTATGGCAACCGTGTTGAACATGCAACAAAGCTGCCACATAAATTACTCGGCACATGTTTTACTCAAAATATATATTTATACAGATTCCCCCAAAACAAGGTTATAAAGCCACTCAAGGTTGAGGGCTAAGGAAAGAAGGAGATGGAGAGGGACTCAGGAAAGCTGGAGATAGGAATTGACATTCCCTTTAAAAAAAAGGGCAAGATCGCAGGCAGGGGGGAAAACATGAACCGGGAAGGGAATTCCAGAGAGAGACCGAACGAGGGAAGAAGCTGTTCTGATATGAGCACTAGGCAAAGAACGTTCTGATGCATGGTCCTGTGATGACATCATAAATTAGATTATAAACTGAAAACTTGCAGATACTCCCCCAGAACAAGTGTGAAAAACAGTTTGATTGTCAGCAACATTGCAAAACAGTTCTGTAGCACGGATTTCAATGATATCATGTCTATTGCAGAGACCCTTTAACAATTCTGCACAGATGCATCAGTGGTCAGATTGGTTTTTAGTTGGGTTTGTAATACAGTATGCATTTCCAAAGTCATATTCAACTTCAAATCAAATCTGGAGACACATTTAGTGCAGAGGTGCCACTTTGGTGGACTGAGGTTGAGAGGTTGAAGCATCTGGGGTTAGTGGTCCGGCGGTCACTCACGGTGGTCAAAGGGGTGCGGCTGGACACAGTTGACCACGTGTCTGTCGCCCTCTAGCAGCATGACCAGCTCGGACGTGTGCCGGTCCCAGATGAAGATGTGGCCGCAGTCGGAGCCGCTCAGCACAAAGTTGCTGCCCCAGAAGTTGGCCTGCTTGATCTGCACACAGGGGGAAGGAAGAGGGAGAGAGTGAGGCAGAGAGGGAGAGAGAGGGGAAAGGGAGGGAGAGGGAGAGAGAGAGAGTGAGAGAGGGGTGGAGAGGGGGAGAGATAGAGAAAGGGAGAGAGGAAAGAGGGAAAAGGAGTGAAGGGGGAGGAGAGGGAGAGACAGAGTGAGGCAGAGAGAGAGGGAGAGGGAAAAAGAGAGGGAGGGGGAGAGGAAGAGGGAGAGGAGGAGAGGGAGGGGGGAGATAGAGGGGTAGAGGGGGAGAGGGGGAAGGACAGTGAGGCAGAGAGAGAGCGAGAGGGAAAAGAGGAGATAGAGAGAGGGAGATGGAGAAAGGGAGATTGAGTTGCTGAAAGTGATCAAAGAAAGGACAATCTGCTAAACATGACCTGTATGATCCTATCCCACCTATCTTTTCCCTCCCTTTCTTCATCTCATTGTCCTGTAGGGACTATTGATGTAGTCACTAATGTGCAAGTGTGTGCATCATTGTTAGCCCCCTTAACTGTAAAAAAAAAAGTTTCACATCTCAGGTCAACCTCTTTAATCAACAGCTTGCAAGATGTTCTATATTTTTTTTATTTTCTATGACTTTGATCACCCTTCTCCTTACATGTTCTACATGTATGTTTCCTTGTGGCAAGGGGGGGGGAGGGGAAAAATTGCCGAGCACACAGAGACAGCCAAGACTCACCATCGTGCGTGAATTGCGGTGACCCTTGTACACCATCTTGACCTCGGGGGTCACCACGTTGCTCAGCTGCATCTCGCTCTTCTCGCGCGCCTCTCGGCGGGCCCTGAACAGCTCCCTCAGGCGGGACTCGGTCACGCTGGGCGGTCGCGATCGTCGCGTTTCCTCCTCGCTACTGCTCACAGAAAAAGCGGGCAAAATAAAAAAAAATAAAAAATGCTGGTTATCTAAACCTAGGGGCTCCATTTAAAATTTCATTATCATCATCATTATTATTATTATTATTTATTACTACTTAATCGCAGCTGAAAGCTGAATTACATGGAATATTACATAGTGAAAACCATCAAAATTACACAAAAGGGGTAACATGAGAAATCAAATAATAATGCAAAATTAATTAAATGAATTATTAAAAAATTGCATCAATTAAATACATAGTTGATTTTCCAAAAATTGAATTCTCCATTTTGAATGTTTAAAATCTGAAAATTGAATATTGCACAAAGCTACAGGATCACTGGGTCCCAGATGTAGCAACAACTCCTCCACCAGATTCAAAATGGGGCTGATGTTGTCGCTACAAAAAGCTTAAACTTCCAAGCTGTTCGGTCCTCAAGAGCTATTCATAGCTGTTATCATTCACCCGCGGTGGAGATGAGATTTGAAGGTTTGCATGGTGGCAGTGCCAAGTGGAAGGTTTCTGGTGACACCATGCAACACATCTCCTTTGAAGACTCATTTCTAGCAGCATGGCCGTCTCATGTAGGACCTCGTGTCAGTGCTCATCCCGGGTCAGTAATACCTCCACAAGCCGTCTCAAAAGATTAGATGGATTAGATTTACCTCTCATGCCTTCGCCGTCTCATCCTTCTAGGAGGCCGGAGAATGAAGTCCTCGTCGCTGTCACTCTCGCTGCAGGTGATGGAGGGACTGTCTTGCTCTCGGTCTCTGCTGCGGGAGACGAAGTGAAGAAGATAAAAAAAGAGCCAAAAATAAGCACAAATATCAGCATCAGGAAAAGCCATGGGCCAATGATCCAGGGGCCAATGATCCAGGGGCCAATAATCCAGGGCAGTGTTATAGCTACGCTGGTCGGCGGTGGACGGGGCCGACCACCACGGATAATTTCCGTCCACCACTCCTGGTGAAAAACAATGCTTCCGACCGGCACTATGTTCACCCCATTATTACCCCAATCTATGTTTGGTTTCGGTAGTAAAATAAATTGTATTTTTTTGTAGCGTAACCGTCTCGCTAATACTTGTTCTGGAAGTTCCGATCAGGCTTGAGTAGCGCAGCGTGATCGTAGTCGTAACTCGCATGCAGCCATGTGGCCGCTGTGCACGTGCACTGTGCAGTATACAGTGTGTGCAAAGACGTGTTGTGTCATGTCACATGTGCCGCGCGTAGGCTGGTTTCGGCCCTACTGCTCCTGTAGTGTCGCTATGGCTATACCTAGAGGCGGAAACCACACCTAGACTTGCCAACCTCGGTAACGTTGCGAATGGAAATTGGTCATAACTAAATTACGCTACTTTCATCGTTTGTCTCCGAATGTTGTTTCCGCGTAGTTTAATATTATTCCCTTCGTTATTAATTTTGATAGTGGTACAAAATGTATGAATAAAAATCAGAGAATACAGGCTTCAAGTTGAAGGTAAAATTGACAAATTTGGACGGCGGTCGAAAAACGCTAGTTTGACTCTTTTTTTCTCCGTCATTTTGGCTCGATCTACCGCGGCCACACGGAGCGATTTTAAAGATTTCAACTTCCGATATCTCAAGAAATGAATGAAAAATTGAAATCCTTCTCAAATTTTCCAGAATTTTGGAAAATACACTTTAGTTGACCGCGAAACTTGAAACATCGCTAGTATAACTGTAATAAACATTAGTTTATTTGTTAGAAAACAACTGTAAGGGCTGGCGAAAGTCTACTAATCATTCCACATGTACCGAGTGCACACAGTCAATTCAAACATGTACATGTACATTATTCTTCAAGTTTTGTTGTTCAGTTTACTTGTTAATAAATTATTTATACACTGTACATGACTAACAACAAAACTTGCAGTAAAGTTAATCTGATTAATTAATTAATCATTTTTATGTGATTAATTAATTTAATTTAACAGTACATGTAATAACAGTACATGCTATCATTTTGACCGCAGTCGCTAATCGTGAGGCTTCGTTCACGAGAGCGACTTCTTGTTGGTGAAATTTGAACCACCACTAAAAATACCCTAGCTATAACACTGATCCAGGGGCCAATGGTCCAGAGGCCAATGATTCAGGGACCAATGGTCCAGGGGCCAATGATCCTGGGGCCAATGATCCAGGGGCCAATGGTCCAGAGGCCAATGATTCAGGGACCAATGGTCCAGGGGCAAATGATCCTGGGGCCAATGATCCAGGGGCCAATGATCCTGGGGCCAATGATCCTGGGGCCAATGGTCCAGGGGCCAATGATCCAGGGGCCAATGATCCAGGGGCAGCAAGAGCTGCATAAGCAACCAAATTTTCATCAAGCATGAAAAGCTGAATAAAAATCAGGGCCCAATTAGTCTAGTGGGAAGTGGTCAATAAAACACTGAATGCATGCTCCGGGAAAGAGTCTGGTGCTTTTCGCAAGCCCTGCAGAATTGGGATTCTGTGCACGGGCAAACAGGGACCCTGACAAAGATGGCGGCGCATCGGCGATAAAAAAGTAGAAGGTCCTACACAATACCTGGAGGCAACAAGCTCCGGTGCTGCTGTGGCACCTAGCGGTCTCTCTCCGCCGTCCTCGCGGACTTGGGCGGACGTGCCGGCGACGTCACCGCTCGGGGGAGGGGTGTTGGCAGGGCCGCTGACGCTCACACGTCGCTGGCGCTGATTGGTGGCACTAAACTGGCCGGTTCGTCTCTCCTTAGTTAAGGTAAAGAACAGAAGATGGCGTTAGTACAAAAACTACTTTAAACCTCTGCCCTGGATATCAAGTCAGCATTGGACGAGTCAAGGACCCAATAGGAATCTTTTCGTGTCTGACCACTTTTTTTTATGATTTTCTACAAAAATTCTTCATTCTTTTATTCAGATGAATATGGGGGATGGTGTTAGTACAGGTCCAATTTCATGGAATCCGTTACCGTTAGCAAAAAATATTTGCTTACCATAGCAGATATTCTTTGCTTTTGGATTGCGTATTTCAAGCGCCGAATGCCTTTCTAAAGGATTTCATGAAATAGATTATATGCTTAAACGCTGCCCGTAAGCACAGAATTATGCCGCAACGGATTCCATGAATTATATATTTAAGCTAAACGCTGCCCATAAGCACAGAATTATGCCGTAATAGATTCCATGAATGCTAAACGCTGCACATAACCACGGAATAATGCCGCAATGGATTTCATAAAATTGAACCCTGGACTCTTGGTTTTGCCAGTTAGTGTTCACCAAAACATTGCCGACCCAAAGAACGACATCAAAGGAGAAGCTCTTCGGTATATCCACACAAAGAACACTCTTCAATCTGAATCAAGCCTCCGCTTATCAAGGTTTGCATGATGCAGCGATTTGTGCCATCTTGATATCGTAGCGACAAGCGCCCAGAGTTGCAAAATACAGGCCAGTGGAACACACTGACAGATCGGTCAAAATTCTGTGAGTCTGTTGGGCCAGGTGAAAAGATAGTTCAAGGTCCAAACCCTCCTGACTGACCTGAGGATGCGTGTCTTCCATTCTGTCCCTGAGAGCAAAGATTTCGGGCTCCGGTCTGTCCGCCGGACCCTCCTTCTTGGGCTTTGCAGCGGCGTCTTCTCTCCTCTCTCCCGGTTTGCCTCCGACCTCTTGGCCCGCCTCTGCTTGGCGGCAGGCTGTCTGATCCGGGCTTGAACGAGTCCCCTCCTCGGTGGCCTGATGACGACCGGCGGCATTGTCCGAGTTCTCGAGCGGGGGCGACCGGCTCTGCTCGGGTCGGTTGCCGACTGGCTGCGGCGACAGCGGACTGGACGACAGGGATGACTCCGACGTCTGGCCTCGAGAGGTTTTGACGTCGGGCTCCTCTTCTGGAGCGGCTTCTGGTGGGCTATCGGCGGGTGATGCACCTCGCTGGGCCGAGGGGCTGGACTTTGAGGCATCTGCGGTGTCTCTGCCAGCCCTGCCAGCCGCTCTGGGTCGGGCAGAGCCCGCGACATCCTCGGCCGATCTCTTGGGCCGACCGTCCGCATCTGAGTCGGACTCGGAGCTGGAGCTGGATCCGTCCTCTGAGCCGGCCCGGGCCACCACCTTCAGGGTCTTGTTGTTGCGCCGGCAGCTGCGGGGCTTGGGCCAGTCCCTGTCCGGGACCAGGTCGTCGCCGGTCAGGCTGCTGGAGGAGAGGGAGCTGTTTGCGCTCCGCTTCCTCTTCTTGGAGTCCGTCTTGGAGTCGGTGGAGTCGCTCTCCGGCCCGCTGTCGGCCAGGCACATCTGGTCCCCCTTGGTGGCCGCGCGGTGCTCCGAGTCCGCTCCTCCTCCGGCCCCGGAGTCCTCGGCCTCCGCCGCTGATTGCACGCCGCCCGGAGCTGCGCAGACGCCCTCCACAGATCCTTCCTGTAAGATGCTCTCGTCGGTGCTGGGCAGTCTCTCCACCTCCCCGAGAGGGGAGGCCTTCCGGAGCTCCTCCGACGAGTCTTCGTCATCCTTGCCAGAGCTGAGCGACCCAGTGAGCTCCTGTAGCTTGCCCACCTCCATCCGGTCTGTGCTTTTGCTAGCTCCCGCTGAGCTTTTGTCCCGACTCTTGCCCGAGCACGATAAGCCTCCATCCTCCTTTTTTTCGGGCCTCTTTGCACTGGAATCCTTGTCTGACGCACTCGGCGGGGGATCTCCAAGGTTCTCCTGTGAGTCCTTGTCACTGCTGCCTTCAGCCTCGGGAGACCCCTCCGCGGAGGCCGATGGGATTGTGCGGGCCTCCTCCTGTGAGCCTCCCCCTGTCCCCTCTTCAGCCTCCTGGCCCTCTGGCCGGCGGCCGTCACCAGAAGCCTCTCGGTTCTTGCTCGACTCATCCGGGACCTCGCTCTCCGTTGTCTGCCTCGGAGACTCGGCGGGAGGGGGAGCGCCGGGAGGGTCCTCCGACGGCTCGGGGCCGCTCGCGCTCGCCGCCCCCGCCGCCCCCGCCGCTGCTGCCTTGAGACCCGGGGAACTCTGGGCCTTGGCCTTGGCCCGGGAGATCATGGTGTCCTTGAGTCTCTTCTCGGTGGCCATGCTTGCGGCTGCCTCGGTGGAGGTCATCCCCAGGGCGCAGAAACAGGAGTTCTGGTGCAGAAACGACAAAAACCCAAAGAGAAGATAGAAAGAGACCCAACCAGTTCCCAGTCAGTTTTTTTCATCAATTTGTTTAACACTTTATAAATAGGTTTGCGGAGACACCATGTAAATTCTCTTTTGTGAGTAAGTGTGTTTCTGAAAAGAACCGGAGGAACTCGACATTTCAAACAGTATACTCTGCTCGTCTTCAGGAGAATGCTGGAATCCAACTGGGAGTGGGGCTTATGTAGTGTGGAGTGGGATCCTTACTCACAAAAGAGAATTTCACATGGTGTCTCCGCAAACCTATTTATCCTGATATTCTCACCATGCAAACCTTCAAATATCATTTAACACTTTATAGTTGATATGAACAGTGTGATGGCCCAGTCAGATGACAGACACAGATGGGTTCAAACCACAGAGCTCTATAAATAAACTAGAGTGCGCACTCAAGGGGACTGCGACGCCAAAATGGGTTAAATACATGGATCTCTATGGGGCAAACCACGGCATATTAATCCCAATATTTACAAATGAAAGCTAGGACATTAAAATTCGCCAATCCCTCGAGGTATTGATGGCCTTTCCTTTCATTACTTAAAACCATTTCTGTAACATTTTAGTTTCCGTATTCACAACCTTTCGGCTATACTTTTCCCCATTAATATTACGCGCGATTGCTACTGACATCCGGGCACTTCAAGCTGAAGATGACCTCTTTGGTAATGGCGGATGCGCGTCCATGTCGGCACACGTTCGTACCGCGCGTTGATAGGGGAGTGCGCACTCTAGTTTATTTATAGAGCTCTATGGTTCAAACGCCGTTGAATTATGCTACCTGCTCGATGTCCCAAGTGGGAAGGGCTTACCAACTGCTGCGTGGAGGTGGACGGCCCTGCTTCGCTTCCAACGACACGCTGCTGGCCACTGCTGCTGGCAAGTTCACCAGCTGCTGGTGCTGCTGCTGCTGCTGCTGCTGTGGTAACCGACGCCAGGGATGAGGAGGAGGCGGACGCCAGCGAGGACGAGACAGGAGTGGCCGTAGTGGCTGCAGTGGTTGTAGTGGCCGCAGCGGTTGTAGTGGCTGCACTGGCTGACCGGCGGGCATGGGCGGAGGTGGAGTCGTCCAGCCATCGGGTCAACATCTCCGACATCCGCTGGATGATGGTCAGTCGAGGCTGGGTCTCTGCTACCGTACGTGCAAAGGAGGAAATAAAATAGAGGCTATTATAGTGGAAAAAGATGGGCGACTGATGGGCCCATTGAAAAAAGTCAAATTGTCTTTTTGAGATGATCAAGGATACCAGTGCAGCTTTACTTCGGAAGAAAAAATCTGGGCTTGCAGTGACATGCATTTCAGGTCAATAACGGTGAGCAAGCCATGGGCCCAGTCCCAAAACCTGGCTTGAGTTCGGCTGCGGCTTCATCTCTTTTATCCAAAAGCTGAGAACACAGGTTGGAAGATCTTTGTTGAAGTTGAAGCTTTTGGAATAAAAAAAAAAAAATGCAGAGTAACATAAAAAAAACAAAGTCAAAGGGCTTCCGTTTTCATTCCTTGTACTTTAAAATGGACGACAGAAAGAAAGACAAAGCCAGAGCCTGAGCCTAAGCCTAAGTTTTGGAAAAGGGCCTTTATTTTGCCTTTTGTTTCGGGCGTAGTAAGATTCAGTAGCTTCAGTGAGCTTTGTGGACTGCTGAGGTCATTTTTTATGACGTTCCTGACAGGGACTTAAGACTCACCTTGCTCACCTCTCGGTCGGGCTTTGGGTCCGGTGTCGGACCAATCACCGCGGAGACGAAGCCTCTTAATTGGATTCACGACCGGATTCTGCGGGGCGATTTAATTGGAACACGAACACTGACCAGATATCCTCCTTTCTTTTACTGAACTGAAAAGTCTCAGATGAGATGTGTAGATAAGGAGATGAAGAGATGTGTAGATCTGAAAGGACTTCAGTGGTTTGGCACGTGTATGGGCAGTGGGATAGTTGTCTAGGAATAAGCTCCTTTACCCTAGTAAGACGCCCATCGGGAACATGCTAAGCAAAATCCAGCCAGTATCATTGTCAAAATATTTTTTCAAAGATATAACATTTTTTATTAAGTTTTTTCAGCAAAATGTTTCCATTAAATCCTCAATTTATAAGCAGACAAAGAGCATACATATGTACATGTTATACATTTTTGCACTGTTGGCGATTTGTTCGTAAAAAAAGCACCTACTTCCTCGTCAACGGGGAAGCCACTGGCCTCCAGTTCGCCGGGCTCCGGGGAAGCCTCGCACGGCCGGGACACCTCCTCCCTCTTGGCGCCCTCCATGGCAAAGAGGTAGATGTAGTCCGACGAGTAGCTGACCAGGAGCTCCTGGCCGTCGGCCGAGTACTGGAGGGAGGTGGGCCGGCTGTACTTGTTCTGCAGGTGGGGCGGGCAGAAGCGACAGAACATGCCCTGGATGCCACGGCCGCTGTAGTTGCCTGGGGACCGGCAAAGGTGGGTGGAGGGGGGGGGGAAGGGGTAGGGATTGAGGGGTCAGGGAGTTGGAGGATTTGGGTTGTTGGGGATTAGGTTGTGAAGGTTTTTTTTTTTGGGGGGGGGGGAGTACATGTAGGGGGTTGGGAGAATAAGGGTAAGGGGTTGAAGGTTTGGGGTTAGGGGTTGAAGGTTTGGGGTTAGCGGTTGAAGGTTGGGGGTTCGGGGTTGAAGGTAGGGATTAGGGGTTGAAGGTTGGGGGTTGAGGGTTGGGGGTTAGGGGTTTGGATTTAGGATCAGGGGGTTGGAGTCGGAAATTGGGGGATTTCGAATCAGGGTTGGGTGGTTATGAGGTTTTGAAATGGGGTTAGTGGGTAGGTGGTGGGAGGATTGGTGACGGGATTGGGGTTTGAGTTTTGGAGTATGAGGGTTGGGGATTGGAATTTGGGAGTTGGAGGGAAGGGGATGGGAAGGGATGAAGTGATTAAATAATGACTAGGGTGCAGGTTTCACAGCAGAGTGCCAATGGAGGCATAGAGGGTGCTCAGTGCATGCACTCACTGCACTAATGGCTATGTCCTATCAATGTCGGTTGTTATAACAAAAGCTTGTGCATTTTTGTTTATCTACATGCTCTTCTAAAGGCCGCCGCACACGAGAGCTATCTGCTGAGCAAAAATTCTCTCGAGGTCGTTAGCTCAGCACGTAACTTTTAGTGAGATTTCTGCCTCAAGGGGCCGTGAGACAAATTTATCCTGTGTGATTTTTTTCGCCTCTCGCCTTTCACAACTGGCCAATGAAAGCGCACGCTCTGTTCACGTGACGGCTTCCAAAGATTTGTGCTCAGCACGTAGCTCAAGTCGCCGCACACGATGAGTTTTCATCCACGAGAGGCGAAACAAAATCAAACAGGATAGATATTGGTCTCACTGCCTCTTGAAGCAGAAATCTCACCAAAAGTTCAGCGCACACAGTGAGCTACGTGCTGAGCTAACGACCTCGAGAGAATTTTTGCTCAGTAGATAGCTCGCGTGTGCGGCGGCCTTTAAGTGAACCTTCAAAAGCTGCTGAGTGACCTAGAGTCGGTCCGCTCTCTTACCTGTGGATCGCGTTCCCAGCATTCTGCGGTCAAAGATGCGCACGGAGCTGTCTGAACAGCCCACGCCCAGGTAGAAGGGTACCACAGGGTTGATGGCCAGGGACGTCACGGCACGCCGGCAGTTGATCAACACATCCTGCAAAATTTCCAATCAAGAATCACTGTCTACAAAAATATATCACTGACCCAATATAGGGCTTGACTTTGTGATTCACTCATGGAAGAGTGCCAGGCATGTACTTAAGACTGTTATTGCTTCAAATTTTGTTTTTTACCCCTTGCGGAGAAGATTTTCCTAGTGTCACAGTGCAATTTCCAAAACTCGCTAAACAATCAGAGAACAATATACCCGCGAAATAAATCAACAAGAGTACACTATTGGTATCAGCAAATCAAATGTGCCAATCTGCCAACTGATGTCAAAACTGGTGATTGTCATGCTAAATATTGCTGAAAAGAGTCTTTGTTTAAAATTTGGACAATAGTGGTGACCGAATTTCAAAGGTCCCAGTGCGGCTATAGCCACCATCCGTCCGCAAGGGGTTAACAGACAAAAGTTCTATTAACTGATTGTCTTTTGATTGTCAGGCAATTCAACTTTTAAAAATGGGGCTTCACCTTGATACACACTTTGGCCTTATGTGACAGGTACAAATTGGAAGTACGATTGATAATTTTACTAGTTTTATAAGATACCTCATATTTTTCAGGGTAGAAGCAATTTCTGCAACAAGGTGCAAGAAAACTGAAGCACAGTCCAGAATTATTTATAGTAACTTCACGTATGCATTGATTTCATTCAGGTAACAAAAATTATGGCCAGACTTTGTTTGTTTTGAAAGTTTATTGAGGCTAATGCTGAGATCACTGGCAGTAGGCATGCCATTCGCTGCTCATTTCAAGCACAGCAGTGCAATGCAATGCTCATTCCGGGACCAACACTCCTTGGCACTTGCAGAGACTTGCTACTTTAGGGATCATTTTGTGTGTGCAAGATGGGATGACTGTAAGTGGATATTCAGGGGGAGGGGTGAACTCACCTCCCGGCATTCATCCTTCATGCATTTGTTCTTGATGCGCAGATCAAACCAGCGCACTGTCCCGTCCTCCCCACAGGAGAGGAAGGTGTAGGGATCATTGGGAACTGTCACGATCTACACAGGCAAAAAGAAAGGGGGGGGTGGTTTAGCTGCATGACAAGTCTATGCATGGGCTGTAACTTACCATGAGTTTTCTGAGAGGAACCATTTTCTTTTCCGAAAAGCCTTTTCCTTGGCGCCCCCACCCCGGTTAAAACTAGTTGACTATTATGGATAGCCAGTACGTTAATCCAGATGTCTCGGGTTCAAGTCCCAGTCCAGTCAAAGTTTTCATTGCCAATTTTTTCAATTTGTTTTCCAAACGACTGCTCATCCGGTGACATGGTTTCTCTTTGGTAGAGTGATTTTGTTTTAATCCCAAATAATTATCAAACAAGTCAAACAAATGTGATATACCAAAATGTTGCAAACTGCTTACTGACTAAAATTACAATAATGCAAATCTCAAAATTGAGTGGGCCTGACGTTTCGATCCTAGCAGGACCTTTCTCAAAGGCAGAGTGACAAGGACAAAACAGATACTGTATCTGTTTTGTCCTTGTCACTCTGCCTTTGAGAAAGGTCCTGCTAGGATCGAAACGTCAGGCCCACTCAATTTTGAGAAGTCAAACAAATAAATGGAAAACTGACTTGGAACTTTTTAAATTTGAAAAAAATTACAAAGAAAACTTTGACTGGACTGGGATCATTCAAATGTTTATCCGAAAAGTCTTCTGAATTGGCGATAATTCCAGGCACTCAATTGAGCTTTCTTCAGCCACTCATCACACGTGAAGTTATGAAAGGAGTTACCATGTAAAGAAGCAGTTCCTGGAGTATGCCGTCAGCAATGTCAAGCCTATTCCTCTCTTTGGAGTTGCACGCTGCCAACAAGAAAAATACAACACCACTGCAAGCCTCTTAACCTTGTGACAGGCACCCAAACCAATACGTGAGATACTCACCTCGTAGGCAGTGCCGTAGTGACAGGTGAACATGTGCTGGCCATGCTGCGAGGTGTTTTCAACCTCGTTAAAGGCTATCTGACCGTCGCCTGAGCACGAAACAATCTGGAAAGGTAAAAAACAAAAAACCATAGAGTCTCAGAACTCAAATAGTTCAATTTAATTCTGTTGTGTAGGTACAACCTCTTCCAAGTTTGTGTTCTCGTCGTGTTCATTATTGTGATGCTGTTCTTCTCCTCAAGTACACCCTGGATGCGGCTTATATCCTTGCCGTGCCCATTCTCTCCCCCACACTCTTAAATTGCTATTGTGTACACACCTGGCTGTCGTTGCAGCACGGCATGAATTTGGCGCTGAAGATGTTGGCGCGGTGACCGGAGGGCACGATGGCCAGCCTCTTGCGCCGGTACGGCTCCGAGATGCACAGGTGCTTGTCGTCCGCCCCAGACAGGATTCGGTAGCCGCTGTCATTCCAGCAGATGGTATTCACCTGATGGAGAAGAAGACGTCAAGAATCCAGCACCACTCTGAACTTTAGCATCGCACCAGAGAGTCTGACACATGAGAGTCCGTGATCCAGGGAAAGTCAAGTAACTGCGTCCACAAGATACCAAACTCATCTTTTAAAGGAAACTAACAGTTGCCAACCTGAGAGTCTTGGGTTAGAGAATCCTGGGTTAGAGGTTGGAGAACTGATGCCTGGGACTGAGCCTAGGCCTGGCTGGATGTGGCTTCTTTGAATAAACTTTTTTTGAGGGCCAGATGTTTCCACTTTAACAGGACCTTTCTCAAAAGCAGAAAGGACCTTTCTCAAAGGCAGAAAGGACCTTTCTCAAAGGCAGAAAGGACCTTTCTCAAAGGCAGAAAGGACCTTTCTCAAAGGCAGAAAGGACCTTTCTCAAAGGCAGAAAGGACCTTTCTCAAAGGCAGAAAGGACCTTTCTCAAAGGCAGAAAGGACCTTTCTCAAAGGTGTCTTCTGCCCTTGAGAAAGGTCCTGCTAGGATGGAAATGTCAGGCCCTCCAACTTTGTGAGTTTTTCATTTTGGGAAATTTTATTTTGTCAGCAGTTTCAAACAACGTAGGATGCTTGCAGCGAGATCATGTGTAAAGCCTCTTTCAATAGTGCTTCAGGCAATGTGCATGCTGAGGGGTCATCAGGAGACTGCCGAACTCCTGCTGAGAATGCTGAGACTCCTGCTGAGCGGACACTTGCCCAGCTGCAGCATAGGCACTGGAACACACCATGGCATGTGGCCAAGCTTAGACCCATTAACGGGGCCTGGATCGTCGTTCCAGAGGCGACCGGCGATCCAGGCCTTGTTCACGGGTCTAGGCCGGGCTGAGCTCGGCTCCGTGATACTCACACATCCTCGGTGGATGTCCATCTTCGCTTCCAGTTTCAGCCTCTGCATGAAGTCTGGGCTGCCTGTGAATGGGATAACAAAACCCATCGGGCACTTTGCTGTCAGCTCCACCGATGAACTTGAACAACTCGACAGCGGTCAAGTCCTCTGATCGACTCCAACCCTAGTACCCCCCTCAGCATAGAAATTTATCTTGGGCACATGTACTCTACAAGAACATCAATTCCATGAGATTATACAGTTAGTAGTTGAATGCCTCTAATTGGCACCCCCCACCCCAGCAAAGACTAGTTGACTTATTTGACTACACGTATTTTGGAAGGCCACCATCTAAGGGCTGGATAGCTCACATCTGGTAAGAGCGCCGGTATGTAAAACAAGAGGTCTTGGGATCAAGTCCCGGTCCAGTCAGAGTTTTCTTTGCAATTTTTCAATTTGTTCAACATTTCCTTTATTTGTTTGATTTAGATCATACAGTTATAATGCAGACTGCTGACTGCCTAGAATGACCTAATTGTGGAGAGCCTTAAACAAAAAAGATCTTCCGAAAAGCTCTGCTGTTTTGATTCTAGCAGGACCTTTCTCAAAGGCAGACTGACACTGTGGCAGGGACAGAGTCTGTCAGACAGACACAGAAAAGATAGGAGACACAAATAGGAGACATGAATTTGACTTGGACAGAAGATGGAAAAAGAAGGAAAGCTGGTCGACAGACCGGGTGAGATCAAACAACAAAGTGAAGGGAAAGTAGTAGTAAAGGGACTATAGACAGAAGAAAATATGAAAGGGAAGGAAGCACAGGGTTGAACACATTAGAATAAGATACAAGTAAAAAGTACTAGTAAAAATAGTATATGTTCTAAATATAATGCAACCAGCCATACTTGTGTTTGTAAATAAAATACTATGTTGATTACTCAGATTTGGTGTGTAACATGTGCTAACAAATAACAACAGTAACAGTAACAGTGACCAACACAACAGTAATATCTATGTTCCAACTTTTGTTCCAGCAAAATGATAGTCTATTTAGTATTTATAGCTACATGTAGGCCTACATTTATCATAATAACGCTTGACTGACATCTGTATGATTTGGTTACTCTAATCTCAGTCTCATCAGGCCCCTACTCCCCTGGGCTCCTAGTCCTACTGACTACTGTCTGCCACTGAGGCTACTCCTAAGTCCTAGCCCAAGGAAGTTTATTACGTATTTGCAAAGCTACGATTCAATATATGAATATGATTGATATGAATAGGAAGATCTCTGTCTTTGACTTTGGGGTTCCATGTAATGATTTAGCTTAATTTTAGTAAATAAAAACTCAGTGAGTTAAGTTATAAACTATTAATAATAATAATCCATCCTACCAACGACTGCATCACTGGTGGCTCGTTCGTTGAAGAACCCCAGCTGTCGACGTCTGTTGATGTTATAAAATCGGTGTTTTCCGTCCATGGCGAATTCGGTTCCTAAAAACTTTGGATGGTCTAACCTAATCAAGTGTCCCACTCTCTAGTACTGGGACGAACTGTTCAGCCCAGCGTCCATGTTTCACGAAGACTCGATGCCCAGGGCTGGAGCTTTTGAGTAAATCTGCACCCGGCCCGTGGCTTCGTTTGACACCCTTTTTGTAATATTTTTAATCCAGCAGCAGTTTATTTATGCTGAATGTGAATAGAATAATGATACAGGCGTGAAATGTCCAGTCTGGTCGCCGTTTGGAAAGATGACATTGGTGGGACTCGGTGAGGCAGGGCTTCAGACGACTCCCAAATAATTTGTGTTTTGGAAATTACACCGAACTGAATCTAGCAGTGTTTTTCGGTCACTTGTGTAATTTTTCCTAAGTTGAAACCAGAAGAAAGCCCTTGTTCTACTGAATAAAATACGTGCATACGTTTTTCTTGAAAAAACAAGCGTTCATTTAGAAAAAAAAATAACGTTGAATTTATAAGAGTGCAATGAAAAGCTGCGTTGGGCTCAAAACAATTCGGTAAGCACAAGACAGCACTTCGACAAGGGAGTACACACATGACACATGTATGTACATGTATATCGCGCCGCTAGCTTCAGTGCCCATCTCGGAGCGATTTTGCCTGGTACATGGCCCACTTTTACTGCTTGAAAATTTTTTCAAGATCTTGGCGACACTAGGGCAATAACCAGCGAGCCTCGTACCGTGTGCTTGAAAAAAATCTTGATGAAATTACTAGCGTTTCAAGAATTTTACCCCTCGCAGATATTGGTTCGGCAGGAGAACGGTGGATCACCGAATTTTGCCATTTTCTCAGCCGTCAGTGGTCGAGCCTGCGTTGTGGACGGTAATTGCAACCACTCAATAAGAATGAGACGATTTTATTGCTTAGACTGAACTTAATGCAATTGAGAGTAAAAGGGGGAGGGGTGGGTGGGCGGGGCGGATCAGACCGGGACCTTGGCTAAGTTTGGTTTGTTCACTGTTTGTTTGGCTTCGCGCAGTATATAGTAGTACTATTAGTAATTAGTACTGGAGTAGGACAACTGTCATGCGCAAACCTCGGATTTTGCGCAAACCTCGAATTTTGCGCAAACCTCGGATTTTGCGCAAACCTCGGATTTTGCGCAAACCTCGGATTTTGCGCAAACCTCGGATTTTGCGCGAACATCGGATTTTGCCAAAAGTTGATCGGATTTTGCGCAAACAAATTGACGCTGTGAGTGCCACAACTCGAGTTTGCGTGCGAATGCTTAAAGTTAAACCTGGCTCCTACTAAGTACTAGTACTCAGTAGTAGTACTACTAGTACTAGTTCTAGTACTACTACTACTAATACTCATTACTAATACTAATAGTAATAGTACTAGTACTAGTAGTACTACTATAGTATTAGTACTAGTACTACTACTTTTTACTAGTCCTTGCTCGAATCTAGCTCATTCATCCATGTTTGCTCAAAGTAGTACTAGTACTGTAGTAGTAGTACATGGTTCGTTAGTGAACGCAAATATTCTTCCTTCCCCCCCCTTGGTGTTTTTAATGTAATATAATAGTCTCTAATCTTGCGTCAACTTACTCTCAATACCTCAAATTATATTCTACATAATGAGGAAAGAAACACAAGACGTGTCCAGCATCTGGGCGCCAGCCACAGGGCTACCATATCCGCGGCTTGAGTGAGGCGCTCTACTATTCAACACGCTCTCGCTTTAGACAGTAGACTAGTAGTAGTACTACTACTAAGTACTATATTACTGAATACTACTACTACTAGTACTACTACTACTACTAGTACTACTACTACTACTACTAGTACTAGTACTAGTGGTAGTACTACTACTACAAGCTCCATGGTAGAAAATGATCATAAGAAGTTTGTTTTTAATTGCTAGAACTTGAACTTCGGTACAGATAATTGCTTAGGTTCCCTTGTGCCAACTAGTCCGAGGAACTTGGATCCGACACGTCACCCTTTTTTCGAAATTTTGAATTTGGAGGGTCAGGTGACTGTCACAGTCACTTTTCGGGTCCAAGTTACATATACCGTACTCAGAATATGGTGCCAACTTCATCTTTGGTAGTTGCGTTTACTGTAACCCTCAAAGGTCCGACCTTCGGGAGGATGATGGTTACGGTTACCGCAACTACTTCTTTGGCTGTGATTATTTAAGGTTTCAGATAAAGTCGGTTGGTAGGCATGGGAGATGAAGACAACACTTGAAAGAAAAGTCAATGCCTGCCAGGGTGAATATCAATATGGCAGTGCGCCTTTTGTAAGACTAGCTTTAGATATAATTTATCGTCGTTTGATAGAACTTTATTAACTTTTTTTTTAAATGCGGAGTTTCCCTCTTTCCTTCCTTGTGGGTCCAGAGAATGGCTCTCGTCCGTCGTCAAGGAGTGTTGGCTCTGCGCCAGTTCTTCTACGGCCAGCGGGCCTTCACTAGCAGCGCGCCCAGGTTTAGCAGTCTGGATGCCAGGATAGAACGAGCGCTGCCTGAAAAAATGAGAGCTTTGTGGAACCATCCAGCAGGTCAGTCAATCCTTCCCCCCTCCTCCTCCCCGTCCTCCCACACCCCACATCCATCCTCCCCTCTCCCCTCCCCTTTCCATTTTCCCCCTTCCCTCTCCCCCTCCTCTCCCCTCCCCTCCCCTCCCCTCTCCCCGCTCCCCCTCCCTTCCCTCTCTCTCTCCCCTCTCTCAGCCATGGCCAGTGCCACGGCCAGTGCCATAGCCAGTGCCAGGGCCAGTGCCAGGGCCAGTGCCAGAGCCAGTGCCAGAGCCAGTGCCAGGACCAATGCCAGGGCCAGTGCCAGGACCAGTGCCAGTGCCGGTGCCAGGGCCAGTGCCATATCCAGGGCCAGTGCCGGGGCCAGGGCCAGTGCCATAGCCAGGGCCAGTGCCGGGGCCGGGGCCAGTGCCAGTGCCAGTGTCATAGCCAGGGCCAGTGCCGGTGCCAGGGCCAGTGCCATAGCCAGGACCAGTGCCATAGCCAGGGCCAGTGCCATAGCCAGGGCCAGTGCCGGGGCCAGTGCCAGTGCCAGTGCACGTGCCAGGGCCAGGGCCAGTGCACGAGCCAGGGCCAGGGCCAGTTCCAGGGCCAGTTCCAGGGCCAGTGCCCTCTCTCTCCTCTCCCCTCTCCCCCTCCCCTCTCCCCCTCCCCTTATCCCTTTATCTAGAAGACTAATACCGGAATGTGTGCGTGATTTAGGTTGGCTTAATAAGCTAAATTAATAACATTTTCCTTTGTGCCCCAGGCCTGAAGACAATCCACTTCTGGGCTCCAACATTCAAATGGGTGAGTGTGTGAATGACATTGCAACACCAGACATCATTGATTTGTTTATATGCCATTATTCAAACATTTGGTGACTTTCTATGTACAGTGGAACATCGCTATAATAAACATCCCGGGATCCATGAAAATTGTTCAGTATAGCGGTCGTTTGTTAAAGCAGTTCCGGCCATATTGACCATTGTTAGTTGGTCTGATGCCAACTTATCCATTCATTGAACTCTACAGTGCTGAAAGGGGTGTTTGTTGTAGCCTACGCTTACGTCAACTCATTATTGATTTCATTCCTTTCATTTTATTAAGTACAGTCAGTGTATACATGTACATGAACAATGATTTCAGCCGACAGAAATGAGTGGCTTTCCCTTCTATTCTCTGGGGAAATAATGCCAATCTAAGACTTGTGTAAGCACATACCAGCATATGTAAATCATGTTCTGGTATTCAAATTATTGTGTGTGGGGTTCCGTTGAATCACAACGATTATTTTGTACACAAAAATTGGGAGCCAAAGGGCATGTTGTTGTCGAATGTTCGGTATATCGGCATTCGTTATAGCGGTTTTCCACTGTAGTTTGATTTCTTTTACAATGTATCTGAGTGAAACAAATGAGAAAAAGCCAGGCATTTTTTTCTGTCAGACGGCAATTTTTTTTTTACTTTGAAATAAAAAGACTTGAAGGTCTGCATGGTGGAAAGCACAATGTGGAAAGTTTGCGGTAACACCTTGTAAGCCACTTCTTTCAAGATTGAGTATGGCTCTGAAAAGAGCCTGCAACTAGTAGTGTGTACTCTCTGCTGTCGTCAGGAGACTTTGGGAGATTTCTCAAAGGCAATCAAGACAGATTCCACGTAAACGCAAAACAGATCTTCTGAATCTTCCTTGTGTTGAGAAAGGCCAGAAGTATACCACTTCAATCTCCAATCTTGTCTTTCTCTCTGTCCTCTTGCTCTCCCAGTGTCTTGTCATCGCTGGACTGTCGGATTATGCGAGGCCGGCCGAAAAGCTTAGCACTTCGCAGTCGACCGCCTTGGCAGCAACGGGCCTGATCTGGTCGCGCTATTCCTTGGTTGTCGTCCCGAAGAACTGGAATCTCTTCAGCGTCAATATATTTCTGGCCTTCACTGGCCTGATGCAGCTCTCGAGGATATACATGTGAGTGATGATGGGGAGGTTTGCAAAGACGCTGTAAGTGTAGCGTCTCCAATGAGCAAGCATGGCTCTGAGAGGAGTTGGCAGCTCAGGAAAATAATGTGTCCACTAGTGCATAGCAAGGCTTTGTCAAGCTACAGAGCCACTCACTCCAGGGTCAATGCCAGTGCCAGTGCTAGTGCTAGTACCAGAGCTTGGGTCAGGGCCACTGTCAAGGCCAGTGCCAGGGCCAGTCATTGTCAGGGCCAGCCATTGCCAGGGCCATTGTCAGGGTCAGTGCCAGGGCCAGGGCCAGCCTTTGTCATGGCCATTGCCAGGGCCATTGCCAGTGCCAGTGCCAGGTCCATTTCCAGGGCCATTGCCAGTGCCAGTGCCAGGGCCAGTGCCAGTGCCAGGGCCAGTGCCAGTGCCAGTCCCAGGGCCAGTGCCAGGGCCAGTGCCAGTGCCAGGGCCATTGACAGTGCCAGTGCCAGGGCCAGTGCCAGGGCCAGGGCCAGTGCCAGGGCCAGTGCCAGTGCCAGTGCCAGTGCCAGTGCCAGGGCCAGTGCCAGGGCCAGTGCCAGGGCCAGTGCCAGGGCCAGCCAAAGCCAGGGCCAGGGCCAGGGCCAGGGCCAGTGCCAGGGTAAAGGGCCAGTGATGATGGATCTTTTTCTCCAAAACATGCCACCTCAGGGGGGTCAAAGTCTGTCTAGAAAGATGATTGCTCAGCAAATTCACTTCAGCATGTATACAGTGATGCACACAGGATTTTTCCTGGCAAATAATGTGCCCACATGCATGTATTTACACCACTATAGACTGATTTAGACTCATTCCAAAACAAATTTCTGACTTGTTGAACACCAGTCTAGCACATACGCAGTATACCAAACTCATTTATACAGCAAGTTATTGGTTGCCACCTCGGGCTCACAAAATCCAAATATTTATTTATGTTTTCTCCCCTTGTTTCTACTTGTCCTTCAGGTATCACCAGGAACAGAAGAAATTAGCTGCCCAGTGTGATGCGCCCTCCACATGAAATGATCGGCCATCCTGATTTTGTTTCTTTCCTTCTTCTTTTTCTTTCAAACAAATGAAGGAAAAACTGATCTTGGATTTTTAAAAACAATTTTGAAAAATGGTAAAGAGAACTTTGACTGGACCCGTGGACCGGAACTTGAACCCCAAACTTCCGGTTTTGCATACCAGCGCTTGTATCATCTGTGCTATCCAGCCCTTAGATGATGGCCTTCCCAAATAATCAACTAGTCTTTGCCGTGGTGGGGTGCCAGTCAGAAGTTTTTAACCATTAACTGCTGTATATCTCCAGGGATCACGCCCCCGTTTTTTTTTCCCAGATGCAAACAAGCAATTGTTACATTTCTGTCCCGATCTTCCCGATCTTCCCGGTATTCATGATTCTGTTACCATTTTGAAACAGCCAGAGTTTTTATAATTATGTGGCTTGAGCTCTGATAACCCAAGTTGCTTGTCCAAAAACAAATTTGAAAAAAAAAATCATGATCATATCTCAGGCTGTAGTGATGTAATTAAAAAGATTTTCAGCCCTCTTGCGAAAAACCTTTCGTAAATTTCACCGCCTTATAATCATTTCCTCAAATTTAGGTTAGGTTTCCTTCCTTTTAGGGTCTTTCGTTGCCCCACACAAAGAGTGATAACACAGAGTACTTGGAGGCTGATGAGTTGGGCAGAGCGCATGACCTTTTGTAACAGCACGTACATGTACTTCATTAGGGGTGGATTTCACAAAGCCTTACAATGCATCATAACTCAACTTACGATGGGTCATTTGATAGGCCATATGGTTTCTGTGCATCGCTCGTCATTTTGCGGATGATCATAACAGTGAGCTTTGTGAAGTCCACTGCAGGTCCAATGGAGACAAACATGAAAATAAAAAGCAATTCCCATTGAAGAGGTTGTACTTTTTTTGATCAACCAGCAACTACTTTATGATGAACTCCAGCCCAGGCAATATCAAATCTGCATCCTTGTTTCTACTCATAGTAATCCTATCATTAAGGGACTGGTTAGGATTGGAGGGATTAAAGGGGAAAGTATTTTTAAATAAAATAGTGATTTCACTTATTTAAATGCAGGATTCTCATTTCAGCAATACTGCATTTGAACTGGTGTGTTTTTTTTTTTTTTCAAATTCAAGAATTCTCTTAAAGATTCCTGAAGGGATATGAAATTCCAATTACGGTTAAACTTCTTAAAATTTGTGTTTATCATAGCATGTTATAGAACCTCTATACAAGTTTATTTTGAAGAATTTCTTTGTTTAGTAGGAAATGGTATTTGAATTGAATGCACAAAAGATGTTATTTTGTATATTCAACTATTTGTACCAGTACCATATTGTGTTCAAATACTATTTAAAAAAAAAAAAAAATTACGTCCTTGAAGTTTCTGTTCTTGAGTATGTCTAAACTACCCTTGTAAAGCAGTCAGCGGATTGGAATAAGAGAAATATGTGTGAAGAATATATTTCCCAAATGCTGTATATTAATGTCCTCAGCACAGACAAAGTCCCACTGTCAGTCATAAGGATACCCTACAAAACTAGGGCAGCTACCTTTCCATTGATAAATTGGTAGCTTTGATATTTACTGTACTGATTTGAATGTGGCAAGTAAAAAAAAGGACTAAAAAGAAAAGACGGAAATTGGCGTTCGACTCACTTTTGGAGAAAAAAAAACAATTCCATGTATTCCTTCCTTAGTCCGGTTAACTGGATTTCCAAAATGCTTCTCAAGAATATTGGACTCGACCACTGCTACAGTTTGACTGTGTGTCTGGTGTTTTATTCCACACATCATTTGACACAAGGAGTAATCTTTACATGAAAGTAAGCACACTAATACTGTCCATAAAGAAGACCACATTTTTAGCTTTAAAAAACAAAAAAACAAAGTGGGAATACCAGTCAAATTCACCACTTTCTTTTTCCACAGTCATGATAAGATATTCCCAGGCCTCAATAAAACAGAGTTGAGTTTCTTCCAAGATTTACCGTACTTAAATACCGGTACCTTCAAAGAAAGTCACCCAGACGAATCTCTATCATTGAAAACTTTCGTCAACTCTTGACACAGTTACATGTAGCTATGCTGCATTCAAACACACCGTAAACTTCCAATAAAAGAAAGGACAAAAAAGGCAAAAGCATACAAGAGCAAAAGAATAGGGCAAGGCAAATATTTCAGCTTGGATAAACAGGAATACATAAAACAAACCCAGTGCTGGATGCTCGACCACATTTATAACATGGCACTCTTTCACCGTGAACAGTACTGTTCTGTTGTCACCAAATTGCTTTTAAGCGTGAAAAAAATAAAAGACATTGTAATTGCATTAAACACTGCTGTGCATATAAACAAATAAACCCTATTAATGCCTCTCAGTGATCTTTCTCTGCCGTGACATTCTTGAAAAATTTATTTACTCTAAACGCTTCACTTTGCTCACATTATACTTCTAAGCACTCTTGTCTACAGCTCAACTATCTAATAGTCTTCAAGACATACTGTCCCAATCTCGAGTTGTTTCTCTTCTACAGGCTACCGGCTACCAGCATAAAACTGTGCCACCTGCTTGAGGGGCACCAGTTGATTTCAGATTCTGTGAAGTATTGGCTGTTTGCCAAAAAAAAAAATTACAAAAATGCTTTGGTTAGACTCATATTTCAGTGACCATTTCAGATGTTTCTGGTGGGTTTTCAAGAGTCACGTTTACTCAAGTTTTTTTTTTAACTTGGGTATCGGAATACTGCGGGTGTACCATGGGAGAGAACCTCTTTTGACTATAAAGGGTCACTCTGCGAAAACTGACGAGACTTTGTCGAGCCATTCTGGAATGCCATCAACCAGACAGGTCCAAGCACAGCTCCTCCACAGGTGATCCTAGACGCTGTCTCGACATCTAGAAGACTGGCTTGGGTGTCTTGGGGATGTGATCCACCAAGAGGGACAGTAGCACTGCCTGTAAACGAGAACAGGAAAAGAAGACGGGACAGTCAATGCCATGCTCTCCTCTCCCATGGAAAATAAATAAATAGTTGCCTACTTTATATCGGTAATTGACTTTTTGAGACCGGCAGGACCTTTATCAGAGGCAGCAGCAGTTTGTGCCTTTGAGGAAGGTGCTGCTAAGATCGTCACATCAGGCCCATCAAATCTTGTTTGCGAATGGCATTATGTTGGCCAGTAAAGTTAGTAAGGAGTTTGTAACATTTTCCACCTCCTTACACACCTTATTACTAGATGTTCCAATCCCCCCATGGCCTCTCTGACAGCCTTTAGAAAAGAAGGACCCACTAGGAACGAAATGTGAGGCTGTAAGATTGTGAGGTTTGTATCATTTGGGTCATTTAATAAAAACACTAACCAGTTGAGAACAACTTTGTATTACTCAATCAAAGTGGATGGAGCTTTTTCAATTCAAGTCAAACAAACCAAGGTAAAACTGAACTTTTGAACAATTTGAAAATTTGGCAAAGTAAACTTTGACTAGACCGGGACTTGAACCCGAGACCTCTGGACTAACGTACCAGTGCTATTCCATCTGAGCTATCCAGCCCTTAGATAGTGGTCTCCTAAACTAGTTTTTGCACCATAGGAAAAAGGTGCTTCAAATACACACTTCCCACAGACTGGGCCTCAACAATGGCTCCCAGCAGTTTGTTAATCAACTGTCCACCTCATGAATATGCATGACCCATCTCATGACTATTCATGACTACTCATGACTATTCAGAGCCAGTGGCGCCCCTCACCATTGAATACGGTATACCCTCAAGAATATGCACGGCCCATCTCATGACTACCGTACATGCATTCATGACTACTCATAGCTATTCAGAGCCAGTGGCGCCCCTCACCATTGAATATACCCTCATGAATATGCACGGCCCATCTCATGACTATTCATGACTACTCATGACTATTCAGAGCCAGTGGCGCCCCTCACCATGACAGTCCACTTCCTGTTCTCCGCCTCCTTCCACACGAGGGAGTTCTTGCTGTAGAAGACCTCGTCGTCCACCTCCTCCGCCTTTCGGGGCAGACAGTGGAGGAAAGTCCAATCCTTGACCATCACCTCTGTCATCTGAGTGGGAAAAATGGGAGAAATGCCCCTCAGATTGAAAGATTGCATCACAACGGCAGCTGTCGTACCCATTCGGATTGAGCTCTGACATAAACAAATTGGGAAAAAAAATCATAGTGATGTGATTAAGAAAATGTTCAGCTCTCTTGCAAAAAAAACCTTTCGTAAGAATATTGGCGGTCGGAAACATCAGAAACCACATCCCCTTATAATCATTGCCTCAAATTTAGGTTAGGTTTCCTTCCTTCAGTTTAAGGTTCTTTGAAGATGAATGTATTTTGTTGCCCGACAGAAAGAGTGATAACAGAGCATTTGGAGGCTGATTTGTTGGGCAGAGTGCATAACCTTTTGTAACAGCACGTATCATCATAACTCAAATTACGATGGATGACCCATCGTAAGTTTTTGTAGGCCATATGGTTTCTGTGCATCGCTCGTTGTTTTGCGAATGATAGTAACAATGGGCTTTGTGACTGCAGATCCAATTGAGACAAACATGAAACCAAAAGGCAATACCCATTAAAGAGGTTGTACCTTTTTATTTATCAACCAGCAACTACTTCATAATGAACTCCAGCCTGGGCAATATCAAATATGCAACCGTATGCTTCTATAATCCTATCATTAAGGGACTGATTATGATAGGAGGATTAAGGCAAAGGGAGAGGTATTTTTTAGATAAAATTAAGTTAACAATGGTGATTTCACTGATTGAAATGCAGGATTCTCTTTTCAGGAATACTGCATTTGGACTGGTGCGGTTTCAGCCTCATTTTCCAGCATCTGACGTGTCCCACAGTCCGGTACCTCACCTTCTTTGTGACCTGGTAGCCCTGGAAGGCCTTGAGACGCTCGGCCTTCTCCATCTCTTGCCCCATGCTGATCCAGGTGTCTGTGGACACCACGTCAGCTTTGTGGCATGCCTCCATAGGGTCGTTGGTGATGAACACCTCCGTACCTGCCTAGACCCAATAACACACAGCAAAGCCCTTTACATATATCTGCACTTTGAAGCACCTTTTTCCTATGCTGCAAAAACTAGTTTGGGAGGCAACTATCTAAGGGCTGGATAGCTCAGATGGAATAGCACTGGTACGTTAGTCCGGAGGTCTCAGGTTCAAATCCCGGTCTAATCAAAGTTTTCTTTGCCAAATTTTCAAATTGTTCAAAAGTTCCCAGTCAGTTTTTCCTTGGTTTGTTTGATTTGAATTGAAAAAGCTCCATCCACTTTGTGTGATCCCAGAGCAGCCATAGCCATGTTTACAACAATTAGATGTTTTCATCTGGATGAATGTGGGGGTGTGATCCCTGGAGATATACGGCAGTTAATGGTTGAATTGCTTCTGACTGGCGCCCCCAACCCGGCAATGACTAGTTGACTATTAGGGAAGGACACTATCTAAGGGCTGGATAGCTCAGATGAAAGAGCACTGGTACGTTAGTCCAGAGGTCTCGGGTTCAAGTCCCGGTCCAGTCAAAGTTTTCTTTGCCAATTTTTCAATCTGTTATTTTCTATTCAGATCCTGCAATGCTGACGTCAAACCCTTGGACATTAAAACATCGGCCAGACGGGCCGCTAGATTTGGCCCACCCACCCATTTTTCAACCGGCCCATATCTTGTAGTGGGCTGCTTTTACCATTCTGTTTAAAAATGGATGGCAGAAGAAAAAAAATCACATTGAGACCAAGTTATTCCTGTGGTTTGGCGAAGTTCGTCTACGTGCTGTTCTTCGGGTCTTCAAAATTTCTTTGAGCAAAATTGCGTTGGGAGAAGACTGCCATACCACAAGTAGTAATTAGAAATCCCGTATATCCATATTTTTTTTATTTATTTTTTTCCATTTCTAAGCAGGCAGCTGGGTCAATTGGGGTGGCCTTAACTAGCACAAGACAATTTCAAACATCATTTGGCCCCCACACCGTTGCTTAATGGGATCCCTGTTTACTACGTACCTCCTTGGCAAATCGGAGAGTGTCTTCCAAAACCTGTGGGAAGACTTCGTAGGCCTGTGGAAATATAGTCGTTGGAATTGAGAATTGACATTATTTACAGGCTCAAAGCTGGATTGGATGTCATGACAGACTTTAGAATTTTCATCATTTCTGTCATAAGGACAAACAAAAACATTATTACTAGTGCCTTCATTACCACCTCTGCCATCATCACCATCATTACCATCACCACTATCATCACCATCACCATCATCATTACCATCATCATCATCAACATCATCGTCACCATCATCATCATCATCATCATCATCAACATCATCGTCACCATCACCACCATCATCACCACCATCACCATCCCCATCTTTATCACCATCACCACCATCACCACCATCATCACCATCATCACCAACATCACCATCACCACCATCACCATCATAGCAATCCTCTTCTTTGTAATTATCATCATCAACATCATCATCACCACCATCACCGTCATCCTCCTCATCATCAGATTTCCCCTAGTGCTCTCCGTGCCCGACAGAGAGGGAGGCAACGCCCGGAGGCAAACTCACCTTGGGCGTGGCAATCTTGAGGTTGACGCCCAGCCTGGGCGCGGCCATCATCAGGGAGTGGATGATGTTGTTGCCGTCGCCGACGTAGGTCAGGGTCAGACCGCTCAGCGAGCCGTAGTGCTCCTGCAAACCAGACCACAGCGATGCACAGGGATATTGGACAAGTTAGCACCAGACCAAACTACCGAAGGTCAATGCGGCCGCAACTGCTCCAAAAAACGACCGCTATACCAAACAGTTTTCATGGATCCCGGATGTTCGTAATAGCGACGTTCCTGAAACCTGTTTCCCCCTTTCTTATAAGCTGTCCCAATTCAAACGTAACATAAACGTTCATCTTTCTTCCTCCTGATCTAGTTTGTTCTTGGTTTTTCTGCTTATTCCTTACTTTTAGCCCTCACCTTGAGTGGCCTTTAGAGGCCTTGTGTTGAGCGACTTTAAAAAAAAAAAAAAAAAAAAAAAAAGTAAACAGACTGGCACTGCATCCACGCCTCAGACCGCAGCAGCCGGCACCCACCTGAAGCGTCAGCATGTCCGCCAGTGCCTGCAGCGGGTGGTAGATCTCCGACAGCCCGTTGACGATGGGCACTGAGGCCTCCTGCGTCAGGGTGACCAGGTCGTTGTGGCAATAGACCCTGGCCAGAATGATGTCCACTAATCCCGAGAGAACACTACAAAGGATTGCCGGCGGCAACGACAGAAAACAGGGGGAAATGTCAGGTGTGACCCTATGCCTTCGAGAAAGGTCTAGCCAGAATCAAAAGAAAGACCCTCGAAAGTTTTATCTTATCTTTTAGAGAAAAAAATCATAGCGCATGTATTACAAAGACTATCAACAATGGATAGAGGTAGGTGTCATAAGTATAATAATGTCTCATACCTCTCATTGACTGGACTGGTTGGGGAAATTTGAAGTTCTCACAGATAAGACAGATATGAGGCTTTGCAGGGTGGAAGTACCAAGAAGAGGTACGAAGGAGTATGTGACTCTGAAAAGAGCCGGTAACTTCACATTTCAAGCAGTCTGAACTTTTGAGGACATACTTCTTTTGAGAAGGAGTGTGTGGCTCTGAAAAGAGCCAGTAACTCAACGTTTTAAAGCAGTCTGAGGACATACTGACGACTGACAGAGTGAATAGAGTGGGAAGAGGATGGAAGAGAAACGGCGGCAGACATACTGGGAAGTGTCAAACAGGCTTTCGTTGACTCCCAGATGGATGTCATTCTTGGTCAGAAAGGCAGGGTGACCCCCCAGGCAAGCAAAACCTAACGGTAGAAGAAACAAAATGGGAAAAGAAGAAACCAAACTGGATAAAAGATAGGAGGTTTGTAGAGACACAATATGTATGTATATCATCTCTTAAAGCCCTTACACAACATTTGCACAAAATTCCAAAATCCGACCTGACAATTTTTTGTTATTTTTGTTAAATTTTCAGGATTTGGATCTTGCTTTGTTCAGAGTCAAAGTGGATTCAGCCTCTAGAAATGAGGACATTCGTCCAAGGTCCCCCCGAGCATCCCCCCACTACAACCACCTCCTCCCTCTCGTCCTCACCAGACTCCGACGAGAGGCGCGTCCTCGTGCTGCGCATCTCAAAGATGAGGGCGGCGGCTTTGCCGGCCAGCGGCTGCAGCAGCTCGCCGTTGTTCTTGATGCGCTCCTTCAGGTCGGCCGCCGTCCACAGCAGCTGCTCGATCTCGTGCTTGTCGAAGTCGCGCAGTGTCAGGAAGTTGGTGCCCACCAGGGACGTCTGCTTGGGGTCCGTGCTAAAAGAAATAAAAGGTTTGTGAATCTCAAAACTGCAACTTTAGGTACTATGTTTAAATCCTAGCAGGACCTTCCTCTCTTTCCCGGGGAAAGGTTCTGCTTGGATCAAAACATCAGGCCATCTATATTGTTGAAATTTGCATTTTGGTCATGAATCATGCTACATTTCTGAATATTACCAAAGGTTAACAACTCCAGTAACTGTAGCCCTTACTCCCCTAAGTTATATAGGGTAAGTGCAAGTATTTTCGACTGTGACAGGATTTTGACCGGCTGTGTACAAAAAGTACACAGTTGGACGAATTTGTGGCTTTTTCCTAAATGGTCGAATACCCCTACTTACAGTATTGTATAACCCTAGGCTACTCCTTTTTTTTAAATTTTTGATAATTTGACTGCTGCACGACAATCATAATTAATCATACTGAATTATAATTAATCATACTGATTTATTATAATTAATTGTACTCAATTAATCAATTATAATTAATCCACTTTAATACAAAACAAGGAATTAGGAAAATTAAGATTGTTTTTACAATGTAAGTCACTTTTTTTCTTCAAATCATCATTTGTTGAGCTGTGAAATTTCAGACTTGCTTATTACAAAATTTAGGCCTTCCCTCGCCATAAAAAAAAAATGGAAAAAACCACAAATACTGAAAAGTGAAATATAATTGTTTTGTCACGATAGACCACAAAGTCCACAAAGACCACATACTATTTTTAATGTAGTATTAATACTAGTAATGTAGTATTAATATTAATATTATTTATATTAATTTTAAACTATAAAAAAAAGTATAAAGTTCAATTTTCCTTCCTCCGTGGTTCAACTAAAGACCAGTAAAGTCTTTCCTTTGAAGCAACTCATTCCAGGCCCCCTGGAATTTGAAGCTTGAGGTAAAACTAAAAGTTTACTTACTGGCCAGCAATATTGCCATGAAAGGCTGCGCATGATATTGCTGATGGTGCGGTCTGGCCTGGCCTGGATCGCTGGCCGAATAGTCGCCCGGATCCTGGGCTGCTGGCGACCCTGAAACTTCTGCAAGCGCTGGCAAAGATGCGAGGGAGGAGGACGGCAGACGACATCTTTCTTTGTGGTCGGCGGAGGACCTGTTGTTGACCTTCAGAATGATTTCAATCAGGTAGATAGAATTGTACACGGATCCTGCGTGTTGACTGATGAGGTTAATAATGATTAGCCAGTGAATATGCAAGTTACTTTACCCACGGACGTTTTATAGTCTAGTGAAAAACACCATGTCCGTGACTTTACCATCAAATACCGGGCGACTGCTATTTGTCCGTATGTGTTCATGCCGCAAACCGTGCAGCCTTTGTTCGAAACTATTGACTGTGGCTGGAGATACTATGGGAGTAAACGAAGCCTTGAGCTGAGCGGTTTCAGGGAATTCCTGTACATTTTGCGTCTTATTTCCAGCCGTAGCCACACACTCGTCGTAGTCGTAGGCGCTCTCTGTTGGTGTACGGATAAATAGCCTTTGCCGGAATTCGGACCAAAGATCAAAGGAGGCGCTAGTCAGGTACCTCTGAATACCTACCTATTTTATTCGCATTGAATACGTCTGGGCGAAAACATAGACCGCATAACGAAAAAATGGCGACAGACGATTCGGACGTGCCAGGTAAACAACGCTCTGTTTTACTTGGTTACCGGAATGTTGTGCTTTCAATTGTCACATTTGATAAACTGTACCACGTACCCGCTTTCGCTTGTGTTATTCTTTTCTCGGAGAATGAAATCAACAATAACATAGTGCATTATTTTAGGAGAATATTTTTCGTTTCTTGTTTTATTTTGTCAACCGACAATTTTTTCACCCATTCATTATTCGCATTGAATTAATTACGATGTTTGTGATGGCATGTATGATGTAATGACTGTATTGACTATTGAAGATTGTATATTGGAGTATTGACTACAGAACTGTCATGTACGAATTGTACACCATATTGTTTTGAAAGAAACCATACGGTAGACGTTCCAATTCAAACAGGCCAATTTTTTTTTGACAAAAAATATTTGGTTTATTATCTGTATGTATTGTATTTGTAATTCCATAATTAAATTAATTTACCAAAAATCAAACATTCATATTTTTAATTAAATAAATTTTTAGGCAAATCGTAAAAAATAAAAATAAGGCATTTTGTTTTAATATGATATTTTGTTTTAATAATATTATTGATAGTACTTTTTGGATAGTATATATATATTTTTTTAATTTCATTTGATTTTTGGAGTGATGATTTGGTTTCATTTAATTCTAAAGCCAAGACCACCCCCTCATAAAAATCCCCCCTAAAAACTGCAATCTTGCATTCAGCATTGCCATTGATATCTATCGTACTTTTCATAGATTTTTGGTTTTGCTCAATTTTAAGTTAACTGAGTGGAAAGTGGGTAGCATTTTCACAACAACTGTGTTTTAAGTCAATATTGTTATGTATCCATGGAACACTTTCCATATCATTATAAAGAATGTGGCCCAAAAAGGATTGCCTTTGTAGACTTCTTTATGTATTATGACAATGAAAACACTTACGTATGACTGGTGAGACAATTAGTTGCTTGTTTTGGTATTAGTATTCATTTGTTTTACGGTTTAAGTAAGATTTCAAAATTTAGTGGGCCTGACGTTTCGATCCTAGCAGGAGCTTTCTCAAAGGTCCTGCTAGGATCGAAACGTCAGGCCCACTAAATTGTAAGATTTGCATTTTGGTAATTTTAGTCAGTAAGCAGTGTGCAACATTTTTGGATCACTTTAACTGTAAGATTTGTTTTGTGTTTTAAGATTTGCGTTTTGGCCAAATACTGTTTCTCATCCCCGCCCGCATCGTTTTTTGCTGCAACATAAAAAAAAATAGGCCCACTCAAAATGTTCAATGTTTTTAAATTTTGACTTTTTTTCCCTTTTTTTTTACTCACACACCCAGCCCTAATTTTTAGAGTGATTTTTTTCTCTAGCAAATTGTACATGCATTTGATATAAATTCAAATGCATGTGCAAATGTAATAAAATGCAACACAGTATGACAAGATGATGGCTGATATTGAAGTATTGATTTTTTGAAAGCTGGCGCGGCGCGCACGATATGTAAAAAATGGCAAGCCAGAAAGAAAATTTTTGTACGAATTTAATATGAAAAGTGAATTTCGATTTCCAATTTATTTCTCACCCATCTACTATTAAAAAAAAAAGTGGAAATTTAAAAATATTGAACATTTTGAGTGGCCCCTTAATAAAACGATAAAAAGATGAAATTTCGATTGATTTTCGCTGAATTTTTTCCAGACGTTGATTCTGGCACATGCACAGCCTACATAGGCCTAGAAATTAAACTACAAGGGTAAACTACTACCAGGGAAAAACTTGTTTAGGAAAAGGAAAAAAAAAAGGGTGCCTGCATCCTCCTTTAAAAAAAGAAGAAGAAAGGATGAGAAACTAATAATTTGTTTCCCACTTTCCCATAGATTTGTTTTGTTTCTGATTCTGTTCCAATTATCCATAGACACTGGCGCAGTCTTCACCTTTGGGAAGAGCCGCTTTGCCGATAACACGGCCAATAAGTTCTGGATACGCAATGACAACGTCGCGCAGGTGGCTTGCGGGGATGACCACACCGCTTTTGTCACGGGTAAGGCCGGGTCCAGACCCTCGTACGCAGGGTACTATGCCATGTCCTCGCTGCCCTCCAATAGGCCCCATACTGAGCCCTGCTTTATTATATTATCCTAAAGCACAGTGGTCCATCACTGCCCTGTATGTTATCCGCAAAGATTTAGAGGAACCATATTTCTATTCATTTTTTTTATTCATGAAACTAGCGCTGGGCGACTATTGATTTTCAAGAGTCGATTAGTCGTTGGCGTAATAGTCGCGAAAAGTCGACTAGTCGACCATTGTTTAGTACACGCGTTTTTATTGTATAACTATACACGTGTACATGTACTGTACAGTACATGTACATGTACACGCCATCTACACACGTGCACACATGTATGTACATGTACATGTACATGTACATGTGTAGTGTGTACATGTGTGTTACCAGCTCTGCAGCGAACACAACAAGACCAGACGGACACTTCCATTTTCATTGTAGGGGAAAAATTAAATTGTGGTTGTGGAATTAATTTAATTTTATTGGTTTACAGGACTTGCATGCATAGCTTTGTGTCATGCACGCATTTTCATATTTTGTAAGCCATTTATTCTGAAATGGTTTCAGAACTTCGGAAAAATGTGTGTCTATTTTTGTTTAATTTAAGAACTTGACTCTATTAACCCCCCTTTCCATTTTTGGAATGGGCCGGTGAAACTGTGGACTCATCATGGTCATGGCGGCCGTTTTTACAGCGCACGTGTTAGTGTCACAATATTGCTTACGTGCAAAGCCTCCCAGAAATGTGGACCTCAAAGTCAAACAGGGAGTTGTTTCGTCTCTAGGCATTTCAGAATATTATGGAGAAACAGCAACTCCAACCTTTCACCAACCAGTTAATTATCCTCTGAATGAAAAAGTACAATCTGGTCGTGCTTTCGGTGAGGTTGATGATTTTCCGTGAAGGGTGAACGGATTAGTCCGCAACTTAATTCGCACGGGGAAAATTAACTTCGCTGCTAATAATCACGGCACGGCGTGAGTTCGTAAAATAAACAAACTGAGCTGTCGGAAGGGAAAATGATTTTGATCCACGTGTTTTGATCCCATGGCTTGACTAGCGGGACCTTTCTCAAATTAATGACAACGAAATTTGAGGAGTCGATGGCCTGTATTTTTTTATTGGGGAAATTGGGACATTTATATTCAGAAAGCAGTCTTCAATAGCAGGCCTTCATTTTAATAAATACGAGGAGCGCTATAAATTGCTCTCCTTAATTCACTTTGTTGATTTAAGGAGAGCGATTTTTTTTCTATGAAAAACAAAAGAAAAAACCCACTCAATTCCAACGACAAAGAAAGAAACCCATTATCATCCCAATTCATGTTTTGTTTCGGTATTAAAATAAATTGCACTTTTTTTGTAGCGTGAGTGACCGTCTCGCTAATACTCCTGGAAGTTCCGATCAGGCTTGAGTAGCGCAGCGTACTCGATCGTATGCGGCCTTGCGGCCGCTGTGCATGTTCACTGTGCAGTATACAGCGTGCAAAGATGAGTTGTGTCATGTCACGTGCAATGCGTAGGCTGGTTTCGGCCCTACAGCTCCTAGTGTCGCTATGGCTTTACTTAGAGGCGGAAACCAAACCTAAACTTGCCAACCTGGTTAACGTCGCGAAGGGAAATCGGTCATAACTAAAATGCATTACTTCCATCGTTCGTCTCCGAATGTTGTTTTCACGTAATTTAATATTTATCCCTTAGTCATTAATGTTGAAAGTGGTATGAATAGAAAGAGGAGAATATAGGCTTCAATTTGAGGGCGAAATCGATGTTTACAGGGTGCGCTAGGCGGCCGGAAAACACGAGTTTGACTTTTTCTCCGCCATTTTAGCTCGATCTGCCGCGGCCGAATGGAACGATTTGGCAAATTTGAACTTCCAATATCTCAAGAAAGAAATGAAAAATCCTTCTCAAATTTTCTAGAATTCTAGAAAAAAAAAATTCTTATCTGGTATGCGTACTTTGGTTGACCGCGAAACTCGAAATATCGCTGGTATAAATGTAATAAACATTAGTTTATTTGTTAGAAAACAACTGTAAGGGCTGGCGGAAGTCTACTAATAATTGCATACGCACACGTGCCGAGTGCACACACTGGGCAGTGCGCAATCTCGCACCACGATCGACAAACGATCAGCCTCAACTCAACGTAAATCACGACGACGAGTACGGTCCCAAAAGCCGTTTTTAGAGCAGATTTGGTTGGCAAATGTCTTAAATTTCTGACACAAAACATTTGTGCTTTTAACTCATGTGAACAAAAAACAACAAAAAACAAGGTGATTAAACTTTCACGGTTTTTAAAAAATCATAATGCTCTCGTTAAATTTGTAGGGAGCGCTTTTTTTTTTGCTCTCCTTGGAAAACATTAAGGAGCGCGGGGGAGCGCGAGTGCGATCGCGCTCCTTTCGTTTCAAGCCCTGCAATAGTGTCGTGTATCATTTCAGATTATTTTCAGTAGAAGTCCAGCGCAAACAGTGTTTAAGTCTGTATACATTTTTTTTATCAAAACCCTTTTTTCAAATAAAGTTTGCGTTAAAAAAAGGAAATGAATCATTATTTTTCATCAGAAAAAAAAAACACATTACGAGGTGATTACATTCTGGTGAAAACTATCAGTATAATGTCCATGTACACATAAAGTTTTGCCGATCTCTGGATTTGTTCATGCCTGAAAAGTACAGCACACGTATACATGTACTGTATGTACAATGTACATGTACACGTACAGTACATGTGTACGTACGTACGTGTACATGTAACAATCCTCAAATCCTGCAGTTAGCACGTGGTGCGCAAGTGGGAAAGGTCATCGCACTTGTGTTCCCAGACCTCCGTCAGTACAGTACGTACACTGAGGACGGCAGTGTCCAAAACGAATTCTGATGAATATGTAATGGCCGAATTAGAACCAATGGTACACTGGGAAGGTCTATGAATAATACATATCCGTATGTTGGCGTGGAAACGGTAGTCTGATTGGACGCCGAAACAGCACGTACATAATTATGCTCCCCTAAAATAAAATGGAACAGTCCAACGACCGACCGCCCCAAGCTTGCTACACTGAAGGCAGTGCTGTGTTAGTACTGTATACGATGGGCCGATTGCACTGTTTCGCGGCATGCTGTGCCATGCCGTGCCGTGCCGTGCCGTGCCGTGCCGTGGGAGTTCGACTGGTCGAAATTTCGTGCCGTGCCGTGGGATTTCGACTGTCGAAAATTCGTGGCGTGCCGTGGGAGTTCGACTTGTCGCGGGGGTCGACTTGTCGCGGGGGTCGACTTGTCGCGGGGGTCGACTTGTCGCCGACAAGTCGCCACAAGTCGACTTTCGTGAAAACGAATGTCGACTGTCGGCATGTCTTTGCCGGTCGCGAAATGTCGGTTAGTCGACATTTTGTCCCAGGCCTACATGAAACCAACAGCGGTTAATCGGCACTTACAGGATTGAATTTTTAAGAAATACCGGTGGATAAATACTACCCCCCAAAACAATTCAAGATATATTTAAAAAATGGAATACATCGGTAGTTAAAAAAATACCGGTAGTTGCCTATTAATTATCATATCATTATCCATGTACATGTTCCCCCCCCCCTCTCTGTCTGTTTCAAATATGCAAAGCTTCAAATATGGACCTGAATGAAGCCGTATAACCAAAATCTAAAATTTTATTTTTTTTTTTGATTTTTTTTTTCTTATTTTTTTCTCCCCCCCCACAACTTTCAGTCGCCCTGTGCATGAAAAAGTGCTGTGTGAGAAGCGACTTCATTTTCCCAGAGTGTGTCACAAATGTGTGTGTGTTTTTGGTTGCAGAGAGTGGACGAATGTTCACCTTCGGGGCCAACGAGTGGGGTCAGCTAGGTCTGGGCCACACCAAGTCCACCAACAAGCCTGGCAGCATCAAAGGTACAATAACAGGCCTGCCTGTGTGCCTTCTCCTCAGCACTTGGCAAGAGTAGGCTTGTTTCAGACTAGTCCCCCCCCCCATCCCAGTTCTATCTGTCAGCCTTGGCTGGCAGTCTACCACCAAAAGGGCTCGAAATATCCACTAGACCGTGGACCGAGTCTAGTGATTTCAGCATCGGTCTAGTGCCGAGTGTGACTGCACTGGACTGGCTGTCTAGTGGTATTTTCTTGCACCATGACGAAAATGGCACTTAAATACTGTACATATTTTTATATAACTTTGAATTTGACCTGTACAAGTAAACAGCATTTTTTCATTGTTTTCCTTTCACTGCATGCATTCCCCCCCCCCCTTTATTTTTGGCACAGGTCTTGTAAAAAATAGTTCAGTCCCAGTAAGAGTCTTCTGAAATTCGAGCCCTGACCAAAAGAGATGGGGACTCATGCCTTGCTTATAGTCATTCCCTCCCAGTCTTGGCCGACAGTCTATTACCAATATAAGTGAACTGTGTCTTTCTAAATGCTAGCCACCCTGTCCAATGGGAATTAAACAGAATTTTATAGCTGGAAACCACAGGCTATTTCCAATTTCTGAACTCAACTTGCGGTGGATAATCCATCATAATTTTGGTAGGCCGTAAAGTTTCCGTGCATTGGTCTCTGTTGTTTTTTTGTTGTTGTTTTTTTCATTGGCAATATGCAATGACTTATAACTGGTTCATAAATATGCAAATATTCTTGAATGGTTACCTGGTTTATTGTAAACAAGTGGACGCATTGAGTGCATGGGCAACTGCAGTAGTGCATGCGTTCCTTACACAAGACCTGGACAGGTCAAAGGTCAACCCAAGGTGGCACCAAAACAACAGAGTAGCCAAGTCCTTGGAGTGAAGACATGACAATCCTCTTGTCGTTTTTTTTTTTTTGGTTGCCTCTCCGGCACAGCGCTGAAACAGGAGGGCGTGGTCATGGTTGGGTGTGGCCGGCTGCACACCATCGTCCACACCCGGGCCGGCCGGCTGTACAGCTTTGGGGCGGGCGGGGAAGGCCAGCTGGGCCTGGCCAATTCCCAGGGCTACGAGGCGCCCCAGGAGCTGGAGGCCCTGGCCGAGCAAAGGGTCAAGGCCATCTCCTGCGGCACTGAGCACTCGGCCGTCCTCCTAGGTGAGTAGGTGCAAGGGGGTGCTATGTCACTCTGCCCTTATCCCCCCCCCAAAAAAACCCCCAAATTGTGTGGTGACAGTCTCCCTCTCTACACTACATAAGCCCCACTCCTAGTTAGAATCCAGCAGTCTCCTGAAGATGAACATACGAGTATACTGTTCGAAACGTCAAGTTCCTCCGGTTCTTTCCAGAACCTCACATACTCGCAAAAGATAATTTTGCATGGTGTTACCGCAAACCTGTTACTCTGCTATTCTCCCCATGAAAACCTTCAAATCTCATTTGGTGAAAGTCTGTCTTCTTGTCAGTTGTCTGGCCACATGCTTTGTTTAACCTTTGCTTGTATGCCGGTCTGTTTGTCTGCCTGTCTAATGGCCTCTTTGTTTGTTTGTCTGTCAATCTGTTTGTTCATCTACTTGACTGTTTGCTGTCTGCATGTCCGTTTTTCTGCCCATCTCTTTATCTGTTTGTCTGTTAGCCTGTCGGTCTGTTTATTTGTGTGTCCAATGGTCTCTTTGTCTGCAGGTCTGTTTTTTGTCTGTTGTCTGTCTGCCAGTGTCTCTGTCTGCCTTTCTACCAAAATACCAATCTCTTGGTCTGTTAGTCGGTGTGCTTGTTTATTTATTTATTTATTTATTGTTTACTCTTAGTGATCCATTCACTGGCAAAACTCATTGATCTTCCATGGATCTTAGTTCACAAATTTAACAGCGAGATTAAAAATACAGTATAATTTCTTTTAATTTCACGGTGTTGAAAAACAATACTTAAAAGGTAACTAATTCTAAGGGGAATATACAATTACATAGCACAACAAAGCATCACAATCACAAGAATTGAATCAATAGCAAAAGTTACAGGGCCTGATATTTTGATCCTTCACCGACCATTAATGGTCCTGTTAGGATCGAAACGTCAGGCCCTCAAACTTTTGAGATTTATGTATTGTAGACCATTTTAGTCAGTGAGCAGTTTGTAAGAGTTTTTTTTTGTATTTACTTCAAGAATTGAACAAGTTAAAACTGTAAATTTAGTGGGCCTGACGTTTCAATCCTAGCAGGACCTTTCTCAAAGGCAGAGAAAGCCAGGTAATTTTAGTCAGTAAGCAGTTTGCAACATTTTTGTATATCAAGTTAAAACTGTGTTAGCTGCTCAGCCTCCTGACTTCCCTCTTCCCCCTTTCCCACGCACTCATGTCTAATCTGTGTCCCTTGCCTTGCCCCACAGCCGACGGCACCCTGTACATGTTTGGCAGTGGCTCGGAGGGTCAGCTTGGGCTCGGTGAGACCACGGAGATGGACATCCCCAGACCGCTGTCCATGGCTGTGCCCATCAAGCAGGTGTCCTGCGGATATTACCACACGGCTATCATCACAGGTAAAGCGCTACACACCAACGAGGGCTCGCCTGACTCAGTGTACATGATTAGCACTCAGCGCTTTTGCCCGATTACCTGCCTTAGACATCACAGGCAGCTCGGGTGAGATTCGAACCTGCGACTCCTGCTTTCTAGTGCAGATGTCTTAACCACTTGACCACCGAGCCAGACAATCAAGGGCCTTTATTTGTTCTCCTCAGCAGCCATCCAGACAAAGCACTGAGCATGCAATGCTAATCATACGCTGAGCTGGGCAAACCTTTGCTGAAGCAAATCTTTAAGTTCTAAATTTTCCACTGGTCACCTTTGTATCACCCACGCTCACACACCCACACACTCACGCGCCTCTTATTCCATGCTACAGACGAGGGCAAGCTGTACACCTTTGGAGAGAATGAGTTTGGCAAGCTGGGGCTGAGCGGTGACAGCCAGTCTGCCTCCACGCCGCAGCACGTCAGCGCCATCACGGAGAGAGTGCACAGGGTGTCCTGCGGCAACAGTCACACTGCAGCCATTGCAGGTAGGTCTGCTTGTGTTGCTGATGTGCCCTACACATGTATCTTGTCCTATTATAGCAGATTATATTGGTCTCAAAATTTAGTGGGCCTGACGTTTCGATCAAAGCAGGACCTTTCTCTGCCTTTGAGAAAGGTCCTACTAGGATCGAAACGTCAGGCCCACTAAATTTTAAGATTTACATTTTGGTAATTTTAGTCAGTAAGCAGTTTGCTACATTTTTGTATATCAGATTATATTGGTATTTCCTGGTATTCCCCGGTATGCCCAAATGTGCCCTGGTGTGCCCATATGTGGCCTGGTATGCCATGATTTGCCCTGGTATGCACAGATTTGCCCTTGTGTGCCCAGATGTGCCCTAGTGTGCCCAGATTTGCCCTGGTGTGCCCAGATTAGTCCTGGTATGCCCAGATGTGCCCTTGTGTGCCCAGATTTGCCCTGGTGTGCCCATATGTGCCCTGGTGTGTCAAGATTTACCCTGATATGCCCAAGTGTGCCCAGATGTGCCCTACCGGTGGTGTGCCCAGATGTGCCTTAGTGTGCCCAGATGTGCCTTGGTGTGCCCAGATGTGCCATGGTGTGCCCAGCTGTGCCGTGCTATGCCCATATGTGCCCCGTCGTCTTGCTCATCTTGCTTCATCTGCCCTGGCATGTGCCTTTGCTTGCCCTAATGTGCCCGAGTGTGACCTAATCTGTCCTTAATGTACACTGGTTTGGTCTCCTGTGTCCCTTCCCTGCCTCACAGTGGCCTACAGTCTTCTGCTGTTCCTGGGCTTGCCCTGGTGCTGCGATCAGTCTAAGATTTATCGTGGAATCAAGATCGCAATATAATCTGCAATTACTCACCCCGATCCTTGAAATTATCAGACAGCGGCAGCGTGTACTCCTGGGGGGACGGCAGCTCGGGGCAGCTGGGTCATGGCCCCTCCATGCTGGAGGTCAGGCACCCCCAGAAGATTGTCCGCCTGTCCAAGAGGAAGTGCCGGGAAGTGACCTGCGGAGAGAGCCACACGGCCATCATAACGGGTGAGAATGGACTTCAGTGAGGATTGTGCAGTGGTGTGTAATTACATAGCTACCAACCATTCCTATCTTAGATTTATCCCTTTTTACAAGCTCTTAACACCAGGTTCTGATTTCCCACTGCCTGCTGACTTATGTCGGTGAGAACAGACTCAGTTTGCCCGAAATACCTAATGTGTGGTTAGTGCTGTATGCCCAGTAGTGCTCTGTCCCGACTTTGCATCGGTTAGTATGTGTTTCGACCCTCGTTGGTTTGCTTCAGCATATTGCAGTTGGCAGTGATTTGCTTTTCTTTTGATGGCAGAGAATGGTTCGCTGTACATGTTTGGCGACGGCAGGCACGGCAAGCTGTGTCAGGGTGACGAGAGCTTCTGCAACCTCTTCCACCCGACCAAGGTCCGCCGGTTCAAGGGCTTCCACGTCGAGCAGGTAACGGGGCCCCCCATCTGTTCCTTGACTCACCTACCATCACCACGAACAGCTGCAGATCCTATGTTTACCCCTAATGCCCTGCCCCACTTGTCTTGTGCACCACCGGAATCCTGCAAAAAATTCTGCAAATGCACCTGGGTGACATATGCCAGACCAGACTCATGCACAGTATGTGTAGTAGGTAGACTGTTCATACTGGCCATGTGGTTCAAATTTCCTGAGCACTGTGTACTAGTGTGAAGTACCAAATAAAAGTAGATCCTCCCAAAAAAATATTTTGGTGGGAGTCACCAATAACGCAGTCCTCCAATAACATCATCCATCACATTGAACTTAGTAGTACCTGGATCCTTTAGTGACAAGGACAAAACAGATACAACATGTACATGTATCTGTTGTGTCCTTGTCACTCTGCTTTTGAGAAAGGTCCTGCTAGGATTGAAACGTCGGGCCCAATAAATTTTGAGAAGTGAGAAACAGTTTCAGATAGCAGCAGGAGTAGATTTGCGGTGACACCATGTAAAATATCTCTTTTATGAGTAGCCTGAAGACGAACGGAGTACACTGTTCAAAACGTTGAGTTCTTCCAGTTCTTTTCAGAACCACACATACTCACAAAAGAGATATTTTGCATGGCATCACCGCAAACCTACTCCTGCTGTTATTCTCACCATAAAAAAACCTTCAAATCTCAGGTTCAGATAGAAGATAAAGACAGGCTGCCTGCTCAGTGCCTAAACCGCAGTATGGGGGATACATGTACGTCTGTCCCGCCAGCAAGGAGTAAATTAGATGCAACGTTTTTTTGCACTTGCACAACGATACGCTGCTTTTTTTTTCCTTTTTTTGGCAAGGTGTCATGTGGCGGCTGCCACACCATCGTGCGAGCCCGGCGGAAGAACAAGGCCGGCGGGGACGTCTCCTCAGACTCGGATGGCGATGTGGACCCGCTGACCATGTCCGGCCAGATGAGGAAGGGTCTGCTGGCGACGGCGCTGCGCAGCGAGCAAGGCCTGGACTCCGTGGACCTCGGAGGCTCCCTGGACGGCACGGCCCGGGGACGGAGGCGACAGCGCGAGGTACAGGAGACCTCCAAAATTACATCTTCAGATCTGCTCCGATCAGACTCCTGAAGGCCTGTACAACCCATTTCTGCTCATATTCATCCAATGAAAGCACCAGGGAAAAAGTCTGATTTTTTTTGGGGGGGGGGGTCAAAAATTTGCCAAAATAGCAAGGCTAACCACTTTATCGTTCTTAATTTTTGACCCGAAAATTAGGTTTTCAGATCTGCTTGAAAATGGCTGAGCAGACTCCTGAGGGCCTGTATAACCCATTTCTGCTCATATTTGTTCAATTCAAGCACCAGGGAAAAAGTTTGATTTTGGGGGAGTCGGAAATTGGCCCAAATGATAAGGCGTTAGCCCCTTGTCATTTTCATAACTTATTGACAGACAGGCGAGTGTGTAGGCAAGCAGACAAGCAGACAAGCAGAGAAAGATAGGCAGACAGACATAGGACAGACATACATACAGACAGACAGACAGACAATCAGACAGGCATGCAAAGAGTCAGACAGGTAGACAGACAGATAGACATGTAGACAACCAGTCAAATGGACAATTTATTCTGTCTGTCTCTTCAATCCAATCTCAGTCTCGTTCTTGGTGTCTGTCGCCCACCGCATGCATTTTGTCTTCACTTTTGACCCTTGACCTCATGGTGCCCTTCCAGGTGTCTGCGCTGCCCCCTCTGGCACGGACCCTCCCCCCGCTGGGCGGGGCCAAGGCCGGAGGCCTGCCCTCTCTCAACGCAACGGTGCCCAGTGGCCAGGGCCATAAGCTGGACCACAGCCTGATACCCTCCATCAAGCACGAATCGTCCGGTGAGTAGAGCCGGCCGAGGTTCGAATCCTACCGTGCTCGGTTTTGTCTGAACATTATACTGGACTGATAGATGCGATATGATTTCTGCATCGAGGAGATTGTATTTCAACATAGGGTTTGCCCGACTCGACGTGTAATTAAACACTGTTATGCTCAGTGCTTTGCCCGATTGCTTGCTGAAAAAGTATTGCCTGGTGAATAAGGTTGGTTTTAGGGTTCGAATCTTGTTTTTTAGAGAGCATGCTATGTCCAGCTGTACCCACCCTCATGCAGTAATTGTCCATTTAGTAGGGATGGTCATGGTTCGAATCCTGTAGGGTAGTTTTTGTCACACAGTATGCAATGTACCCAATGTACCCAGTTGTACCCACTATCAAGCAAGGAATTCTCAATTTAGTAGAGATGGTCAAGGTTCGAATCCTGTTGGGTCAGGTTTTTTTCCCCACAGTATGCAATGTACCTAGTTGTACCCACTATCAATCAAGGATTTGTCAATTTACTGTAGTAGGGATGGTCAAGGTTCGAATCCTGTTGGGCAGGTTTTTTTTTCACACAGTATGCAATTTACCCAATGTACCCTGTTGTACCCACTACCCACTATCAAGCAAGGAATTGTCAATTTAGTAGGGATGGTCAAGGTTTGAAAGCTGTTGGGTCAGGTTCGAATCCTGAGACAGCAGACTATCTCCAGCTGTCTATTACAGCAACCAATCATTGTCCGGTGATTTGGGATGTGTGAGGTTCGAATCCTGCCGGGTTCGGTTTTTGGATGAACACAGCACATGAGTAAATGCCGTTTTGAATTTCTTTGTTACTGTTCAGAAGGGCTGGAGGAGAAGATTACCAGGAAGGATGTCAAAGTGGTGGAAGCCTCACCCAGACTGAGCCGACGTAAGCTCAAAGACATGGACCCCTTGGAATCTGTAAGTTGACTGGCACTTCCTGTCAGCACCCCATGGCTTTGTGCATGTCTATCGGTCCCATTTGCATACCTCTGAGTGAGACAATTGCACATTGGGTCTTTTCAAAGGGCAGCAATGACTGGGGGCCATCACACTTGATCCCTTACTCCACCTTCGTCAGACGACTGACTTTAATTGGTAGACAGGGTCATCACACGCCAACCCTTTGTCTGTACCAACATCAGCTGACTAATACAATTGAGAGACAAGTGTCATCACACACAATCTTCGTCAAACAAGCAAATGAAGAGGTCAAGCAAATGAAGGGATAATAACTTACTGGGAACTTTTGAACAAATTGAACAATTGGTCCAAGGAAAACTTTGACCGGACCGGGACTTGAACCCGAGACCTCTGGATTAGCGTACCAGTAATACCATCTGAGCTATCCAGCCCTTAGATGGTAGATGGTGGCCTCCCCAAATCACAGACAATCTTCTTTCAAAAAGTTTGCGTCCAGTCATTGCAGCCTCCATAAAGGACTTGCACAATGATCCAAAGTTCACTCTACCAGTGTACATCTTTAAGCTTTGTTCATTCCAAATTCTTAGACGAGTTTCTGACTTGCCCCACCCCACCCCCAACCTCCCCCCCCCCACCTCTTCCCTATCTGACAGACCCACTTTTCAGCCAGTCAATCAGTCCGCGAGTTGAAACCTTTACTGGACGCAGCCAACGACGGCACCCATTCAGAGGTAAAGGCAACTAAAAGTAACAAAGAAGACAACAACAATACCCCCCCCAAAAAAAAAACCAGATAGAGATGGAGGTAAGAAGTAATATAGATACAGATGACAGCAGACAAAAATGGAAAGCTGGCAGACAGACCGAGTAGACATCAAAGGGAAAGGCAAGCAGTATGGGAAGGGTTCAAAGAGGGGAAGATCAGAGGGAGATTTGAGGGACAAGAACTCAAAGGAACTATTTTAACAGTGAAGATACCCAAACGAAGTAAGCACGGTCTTTAGTCAGTCCCCTCCTGGGTGTCGTGACTGTGTGGCTTTTGTGTATCTATATTGTGCAAAAGTGAACAATAGCTAATTCAGTTGTCCCTGCTTAGTTCCAAATTAGTCCAATCAAATAGTTCTCTGCTGCTCAGAAAAAAAAAATTCTCAACATACTTGTAAATTATAAACAAAAGAGGAGGTGGAAAAAGCACACATGGCTGGAAACCAATGTGAAGAACTAAGCACTGTCAAAAGGAAAAAAAAAAGAGAAAAAAAAAAACAGAACCAGGTCTTACTGCACTGTTCTTCAGCAATTTATGGATCACGTCCAGGCAGCTCATGAATAGATACATATAAAAAATGTTGCAAACTGCTTACAAGTCAGCAGACAAGTTGAAGCCATTTTTAGCCCCCTAAAAAAAGCTTGATTTTTGGCCCAATTTTTGACATGTTCGACAGGTCAGCTCCTGTCAGATTTTTGACCCAAAATCACTTTTCCCAGATTTCTCTGAAAATGACTCCTCAGGTATCTGAGAGCACTCTGACATGGATCAGACTTTCGGTTGACCAGTTAAAGTCATTTTTGGCCCCCTCAAAAAAGTTTAAGTTTTGGCCAAATTTTTGACATGTTCGACAGGTCCGCTCCTGTCAGATTTTTCAGTTTTTGACCCAAAATCACTTTTCCCAGATTTCTCTGAAAATGACTCCTCAGGTATCTGACATGCTTCCTGACTAAAATTACCAAAATGCAAAATGCAAAATGAAAAATGCAAACCCAGCTCATAAATAGTTAAATAGTCCGAAGACACTTCATCCACAGGTTCTCCCAGGTCGGACGGATAAACCCTGCTATGCCAAGTTCTTCCCCAGTTAGACCAACCATACATTGCATGGCATTGCATGCTTGTTGCTCTTGGTAGTTGAATATGGGGCACGTATCAGGCAATATGTTGGGAACTTTGGCTGACAATCTGATTTTGCTGAGCGAGGCTTTTTCGTGCTGAAAGCAAAGTTTGGTGCAAAGCCACTATGCACCGGGTCTCTTTTCAGTGCCTGTGACCTCCACACATTTTTTCAATGATGTCCCTTTCTGAATGCTCGCGAAACAATTGGAATTGATACATGTATGTGCAATAAATCAATAAGAGTACGCTTTGTGTACAAGAGTATCAGACCTCTTAGAATCGGATTTCTGTGTGGCTTTTGCCATGGTACATATTGTTTTGTGGTACCTGTACATGTAGGCTGAAAAAAGGAAAAAAAAAAAAACTTGGATGACAGTCGTGCCCGGATTCAGAGGGCCTGGCACATTGCGACACCACTGACCTTTGGAGTTCCCGGCACGAAGTGGTTTAGTGTCTTCATGAAATCACCCTCTGCTCTACCCTCACTTGACAATTGCCCAACTGATGCAAGCTCTGTCTCATGTTTGTGTTGGCAGGACTCGGATACTAATGCACAAGGAGTTGATGAGGTGGATTCTGCCAAACCCTCCAAGACACGGGTAATTCTTCTTTTTTTCTCACATTTTAACCCCCTCAAAAAAAAAGAGAAAACAAAATTGAATTCGTCATGAAAGCCAATGATTTTAAGTGAAGCGGTTCACTCTCTCAATTTAGAGCAAATGATTTTATGTGGAGTATTTCACCCTTTCAAAGTAGAGCAATGCGGGATTCGAACCCGCAACTCCTGCTTTCTAGTGCAGACGAGCTGCCTGAATTTTTTTATCAGGCATCAGGCAAAGCAATGAGCACTCATGTCCAGCAGGGCAAACCCTAATTACATTCTCCTTGACGCAAACATCATATTATATCAATGAAAGTAGAGCCAATGATTTTATGTGAGTACTTCATCCTTTCAAAGTAGAGTCAATGATTTTACGTGAAGTATTTCACCCTTTCAAAGTAGAGTCAATGACTTGAATTGAAGTGGTTCACCCTCTCAAATTAGACCCAACAATTTCAAGTTCACCCTCTCAAATGAAAATTGAAAATTGAAAAAAAAAACCACCAGACCAGACACAAAGAATCCACAATCGCCGCTGTCGCCGACGCTTCAAAATCGACCCCGATCGAGAATCACGGCAAGAAACCAGAGAGCAACGACTCCGGAGCCGATACGGAGGGCGAAGACGATGACGACGATGATGATGATGATGATGACGACGATAAGGACTCCCCCAAGCCCAAAGCCAGCAAGCCGTCCAGCCATTTTGCCGATTTTTTGCAGGTAGCCCTGAGCGAGTGCGGTGCCCAGTGAAGAACAACTAACACGCCTGTTGCTCTTTCTTTTTGGTTTTCCACCGCCACTCCGTCACACTACTAACAACGAAAGATTCCGTTTTCCTGCTTCACATTTTGCCCTTGAAATAACCGACCCGCCAAGAGTATCCAGGCGGGAAATTGTTTGAGTTCTGTTCTCACCCGTTCCTTTTTCAGAACCACGCCTCTCCTTGAGAAGGGGATAACAACCTCATGTTGCACCCACCAACCTCACTATCCCGCTGCGTCCACCATGCCAAGTTTGAAATCTTACTAAACAAAAAAAACGGTTCCAATCCCGATGCAGTCAAAGTTTTCTTTGCCATTTTTTTCTTCAATTTGTTCAAACGTTCCCAGTCTATTTGTCATTCATCTGTTTGCTGTGAATTGGGAAAGCTGCATCCGCTTGTTGTGTGATCCCCGAGCTGCTGTTAGCTAGGTTTACTACCATTGGTTGTTTGCATCTGAATGAAAGCAGGGTGTGATTCCTGGAGATATATGGCAGTTAACGGTTGAATGCTTCCGACTGGTGCCCCCATCCCTGCAAAGTCTAGTTGACTATTTGCGAGGCCGCCATCTAAGGACTGGATAGCTCAGATGGAAGTATTCAAAGCAATTGTACAATGGAGGCAGATCTGCAGACTTTCAGTCCACGGAAATCCTTTTTTTGTTTTTGTTTTTGTTGTTTTTTGGTGGAAGGCGAAATTTGGGGGTGCGCATTATACCCGGGAATTTACGGTAGATGGAAAGGGCGCTGGTACGCAAAACCTGTGGTCTCGGGTTCAAGTCCCAGTCACAATCTGGATTATCAATTGAGCTTGTTGGCACTTGGTGGGATTGGTGGGATTGGCCAAGGGGCATCACGCTGCTTTGACCTGCTTCCAGTTACGGTGCTTCTCCCTCTGACAGGACAGTCCCAGAAACTTTGACGTAGCATTTCAGACTGATTTTCCTCTTGCCCTTGATGCTTGGGTTTTGGCAGACTCGGAATCAGTTGCCTCTTCCATTTTACTCATGCTTGGACATTCAGCACATCTAATAATCACTGCACAGTTTGAGTTGGAGTGCCATTAAATAAACTCACAGAAGCAATTTTTTTTTTTTTAGGGGCCACGTTCAAGGGAGCTCTGTGGTTTAGCCAAAGCTGCTTCTATTGTGCCCCCCATATCCAGGCTGGTTCAACAAGTTTGTTGGCTACTGCAGTCAGCCATTTGTGGGACCAGTCCCAGGACCGTAGTGTCTTCCTGGGTCCCGGTAGTCTTATCGTGACCAGGCTGGTTAACCATTGGTTGACCCCTGTGGTTAACTGATTGGTTCACTCCTGTGGTTAACCTATTGGTTGACTCTTGTAGTTAACCAATTGGTTGACTCTTGTAGTTAACCTATTGTTTGACTCTTGTAGTTAACCTATTGGTTGGCTCCTGTGGTTGACTGATTGGTTGACTGTTGTAGTAAACATATTGGTTGACTCCTGTGGTTGACCTATTGGTCGACTCTTGTAGTTAACATAAATTATTGGTTTACTCCTACATGTATGGTTAACCTATTGGTTGACTCTTGTAGTTAACCTATTGGTTGACTGTGGTAGTTAACCTATTGGTTGACTCCTGTGGTTAACTGATTGGTTCACTCCTGTGGTTAACCTATTGGTTGACTCTTGTAGTTAACCTAGTGGTTGACTCCTGTAGTTAACCGATTGGTTGACTCTTGTAGTTAACATATTGGTTGACTCTTGTAGTTAACCTATTGGTTGACTCCTGTGGTTAACCTATTGGTTGACTCCTGTGGTTAACCTATTGGTTGACTCCTGTGGTTAAACTATTGGTTGACTCCTGTGGTTAACTGATTGGTTGACTCTTGTAGTTAACATATTGGTTGACTGTTGTAGTTAACCTATTGGTTGACTCCTGTGGTTAACCTATTGGTTGACTCCTGTGGTTAACCTATTGGTTGACTCCTGTGGTTAACCTATTAGTTGACTCCTGTGGTTAACTGATTGGTTCACTCCTGTGGTTAACCTATTGGTTGACTCTTGTAGTTAACCTAGTGGTTGACTCATGTGGTTAACTGATTGGTTCACTACTGTGGTTAACTGATTGGTTCACTACTGTGGTTAACTGATTGGTTCACCTCTGTGGTTAACTGATTGGTTCACTACTGTGGTTAAACAATATCAGCTCACTCCTGTGGTTTGATTCCCACAGTCTGCCATTTGAAGAGTGTGCTTCCAGCTCTCGGGGAAGGGGTGTCGGTAGTTTGTAGTCAAACCTGGATCAACCAAAATGTTCACATTGGAACTCGCTGCGGATTCCACATCAACATTCTCATCTTCGGAGTTCTGTGTTCCTCTCAACCCCCTACATCCCGACCTTTCCCCCTACCCAGAAGTCTAGACCCACCCCAGCCCCCCGATCCAAGACCCAGGCCAAGAAGCTTTTGGAAGATGAAGACGAGGATGAAGAGGAGGAGGAGGACACGGAAGATGAAGATGAGGAGGAGGAGGAGGAGGACGAAGACGAGGATGATGAGGAAGAGGAGGAGCAGCCAGCCAAGACGATTCAGAGTGAGTATAGGATGCGCCCAGACACTCTGCCAAGACCCCTTTTGCTTCCCAGAGTGCTGCCTCACTCTTTCTTGCATCATATACACATAGTCTGCCCTTTGAGACGGATCCTGCCAGTTCGAAGCATCAGGGGCCAATATCACAAAGTCGTACGGTCCATTGTAACTCAGCTTACGAAAGTAGTTGCGATAGATCACGGTTTGGGGTAGCTTTTGTCATGCTATATATTGTTTTGTTGTAGGCTTTGAAAGAGTCTCTATTTAAAACTTGGCCAATAGTGCTGCCCGGACTTGTAGGAGCCCAGCGAATCGAAATGCCAGCGGCGCTCTATCTTTGCCCTTCTTGACCAACTCCAAAAAGAAATGGAGGTTATTACCGGTGTTTTTTTCTTCCCCCCCACCAGCCAAAGGCAAAGCAGCGGAGAATAAGCTGAAGACCTCGAGTGTAACGGGGAAGGGAGACAAGAAGAAGGTCGTCAAGGTGGTGCGGAAAGAGGAGGAGGACGATGAGGATGAGGAGGATGAAGAGGAAGACGAAGACGAAGACGAGGATGATGAGGATGAGGATGAGGATGAGGATGACGACGAAGATGAGGATGAGGATGAAGATGACGGTATAATCGTCCTTCAAATTTGCTTTCTTACAAAATTTCCAGCCTTCCTTCAGTCGTGTCCCGTAAAGTATAGTCAAAAATTTCAGTTAGTGATTATAATCATGGCTTTTTTTTTCTCTTTTTTTTTTAAAAAATGGCAAAGAAAAATTTGACTAGACCGGCCCAGTCAAAGTTTTCTTTGCCATTTTTCAAAATTATTTACAAGTTCCCAGGCTGTTTTTACTTTATTGTGTTTACTTATTGAGAATTTAGCCGATGGAAATAGTATCCCTCCATAATTTGATTCAAGAAAGAAGCATATCGTTTCCCCATTTACTTTTGCACAAACGGAAAAGCGATTAGGATGTGGGATTTTCCCTTTTCCAGTAAATGCATTGTTGCGTTATGCTCAGCGCTTTGCCCAATCGCTTGCCTGGGGGAAAACAAAAAGAAGTCAAAAATGTCTCGGGGTGGATTTTGAACCAGCGATCCCAAACGCAAATACACCCGGGGGGTCACTGTGGCACTTACCACCGGTTCAAAGTGGACTCCATCAATTCTTGTCCCCCAGACGAAACAGAGCAGCACGAAAAGGGAAAGACAGGAGGCAAAGGCGAAAACTCCACCAAGAAGGCAAACAAGAAAGCAGACCAGAATGGGATCGAAGAGGAGGACCAGGAAAAGGTCAAGAAAGATGGAGCGAACACAGATGAGCAGATAGAGGAGCCCAAGGTAAGCCCTGTGTGAGGTCAGCGGTTACGGCTTCAGTTAATGCATGGAGTCTATGGAAGCAGCTTTAGCCGCTCTGTAGCAGCCAGAGCCGATTCCCCATAGACTTGTATTAGTCCTTTGTCCAGCCATTCTCAACGGATTACAGAGCCAGCTTTTAGCAGTGTTGAAGTCAAAGTAATCTAAGTACAAATGTTGGGAGCGAGTAATGAGTGCAAACGCTGTGCTCCGAGTACAAATGCTGGTGCTTGGCCATGGGTGTGAGTATGAGCCGAGTACATGAGTATGAGGATTAGTTCTAGGCCTCGAGTACAAGCTCTGACCTGTGAGTGCGCATGTGAAATGAGTATGGCCATGAGTACAAGTATCTTGCAATCACTTCCTCCCCTGTGCCCTTCCCCTCCCCGCCTAGGCCTGGCAGTTCTGGAAGAAGAAACCCCCAGCAGCCAAAGTGGACAAGTCCTCCAGCAGTGTGGCCAGCGAGGAGAAGCCCACAAACCAGAACAAGTCCAAGACCTGTTCCATTTTATAGCAGGGACCTGGCATCCAAGTCTCAATCGACCATTTATTTACGAAATACGTTTCTTCTATGTGATAGTTTTTATGTTCTTTTTAAGTTTTGAACAATCTGAATGTATGGAGTGATATTTCAATCACTCTTCAAAATATTGAAATTTTCCTTTTTACTAATGCAAAACATTTCTATTCAAAGTTTCCTTTTTTCCCCGGGCCCAGAAAGATCTCAGTTTACATCCACATCTTCAACTTGTTAATTTTGTAGCCGAAGGGCCCGGATATTATTTTCTTAGAAAGTCGCTTATGATAGGTTCCACACCTCTTCCATTTTACCTCATGCTGGTTTTTTTCCCCCAATGCCTCTGATGAGTTTTTTAGGCTCTTCATAGTGAAGGTGTGAAGTAACTGCTTGCATCATTACCAAGGAGCTGAGAGACTTGGGGTTTTGGAAAAAAAAAAAATTGTTGTCTCCGTTAGGAGACTGTATCCATTGCCCCGTATGAGCCCACTACACAGTTAGAATACCCCCGATCCACGGATCCAGTATCCCACTATAGCAACGGCCACTATAAGCAGCCGCGCACAACGTGGCACGATCGCCCACACGCAATGCGCATCCACACTGCAAACCCGGAACCACTGAAAACACTTCTCTCCGTTAGACTTTGGCTTTGGAAAAGGCCGAAAATCTACATTCCCTCTCTTGCCAGGGTATCGAGAGTCAGAATTACAATGAAAATATAAACACCGCTTGATCATGGTTAAGGATAAAACTCGGGTTTGCAAAGGAATTGTCTGGTATATACGAAACAAAAGTGAACACAATGAAAGGTGTGTAGTAAAGAATACAAAATTTAAACCGTCATGTCGGACAAAATGGCAGCAATTTGTCGGACCTTAAATGGCGTGTTGCGGTTGGTCAATTTGTTAAGAGGCGTGGCCTACTGGATCGGTGTGTTGCTGCAATCAACCTAACAAAATAACCCTGTATCCATCCCACTCTAGTGTTATATAACCCTGTAGATATTCATCCGCTACCAGTATCTGCTGCTTTCATATTGCCCAGCCTAATGCAGTGAACTGTTCTGAACTACTGTACATGATCAACATTAACCAGAAATGTGTTTTCAGTGAAGTGGAGCAAGACGGCAAATGTCTAAAATGATATGAAAAATGGCAAAGGAAATCAGACTGGACGTATGTTAATGTACACATGGTGTACTCATGATGTATGCATTGGATACACATGGTGTGTGCAGTGGACACACGTGATGTGTGCATGGTGTTCACAGGATGTGTGCATGGTGTTCACATAATGTGTGCATGGTGTGCACATGATGTTTGCATGGTGTGCACATGATGTGTGCATGGTGTTCACATGATGTGCATCATTATGATCCGTGCATGGTGTTCACATGATGTGCACATGATGTGTGCATGGTGTTCACATAATGTTTGCATGGTGTGCACATGATGTTTGCATGGTGTGCACATGATATGTGCATGGTGTGCACATGATGTGTGCATTGGATACACATGATATGCACATGATGGTATGCATGCACATGATCCATGCTCAATGTTATAATTATTCTAAAATATTGCTTATTAATCTGATTGCAGGCCGAAATGTTTTCTAATGAATATTGGATGGAAATTGTAACCTTGATGTACATATTGTGAAAACAAATCTGTAAATGAATTTAATTTATTTTTTATGAATGAACAAACTGTTCTTTGTTTTCTTTGTATGAGCATATCAGGTGTGTGGTGTGCACTAGTTTGACGGATATAATATACTTTAGTGATCGCAGAACCTAGGCCTGAGTTAAGATAATAAAGTGGTCCAAAAATATAGAAAATATTGGTGTCCATTGGTCAAATTATGCAGTTGTTCATGGTTGTCCAGGCCTTACTGCTGATTTATCCCATCCACGCAATCTTTAGCTCCAGCTCCATTTGATGAAACTTCAACCAAGGAACCCAGCCTGCATCCTCAGCTGTTGGATGACAGAGACTGTGATGATCCAAATGATGCAATTTCGTTAGGAATGTGTTCTATGGGCTGCTGGTAGTCTCCCAGTCATTTTCAAGAAAATCTGAAAACAATGGTTTTTTTTTCAAAAATTGCGACCGATAAAATCAAATTCCCTGGTCCTTCAAATGAAGAAATATAGTCAGAAATCTGTTGCACAGGTACTCAGGTGTCTACTCAATCATCTTCAAGCAAATCTGAAAACGTAATTTTTGGGTAACAAATTTGATGAAAATGACAAGGGGTCAATCAAAAGGGGTCAATCAAAGTTTTTCCCTGTTGGTTTTTTGGAAGAAATACCCCCAGAAATGTGTTGTACGGGTCGACAGGAGTCTGGAAAACAATTTTCTATCAAATCGGATGACATAATTTTGGGCTGAACAAAATAAAAACATAAGTTTGCGGAAACACTATGTTGCGCAAACTAAAAAATTAAAAATAAATAAAATAAAAAAAACCTTAAGTTTGCGCAAGATCTATTTTGCGCAAACTTAAAATAACAAAAACTAAATGAAAAATAAAAAATAAACCTCAAGTTTGCGCAAGGACTATGTTGCGCAAACTTAAGTATGAAATTTTTTTAATACAAAATAAAAATAAAAACTTAAGTTTGCGCAAGAACTATGTTGCGCAAACTTATAGGTATCCAAAGAAATTAAATAAACATAAAAATAAAAAACACCAAAAAACAAAACTCAAGTTTACGCAATAACTGTTGCGAAAACTTAAATATAAAAAAATATAAAAATTTAAAAAAAAGTTAAGTTTGCGCAAGGGCTATGTTGCGCAAATTTAAAATAAAAAAATTAATGAATACAAAATAAAAAGTTAAGTTTTCGCAAGAACTATGTTGCGCAAACTTAAATCTCAAAAAATTAAATAAAAATGAAATAAAAACTTAAGTTTCCGCAAACACTATGTTGCGCAAGCTTATAAATAAGAAATAAATAACAAAAATAACAACCTAACTTTGCACAAGATCTATTTTGTGCAAACTAAAAATAAAAAAAATAAAAACTTAAGTTAACGCAAGGACTATGTTATCGTGGTCGACAAAGTCCTTCGACTCACGTTGATTAAAAAATACGATGCCAACGGCGTAATGTTATAGCGCCACCCTTTGGCCGACGATAATTTTTGTTGTCAAAAAGATGGCGCCGAATTCGATTGCCAGCATTTTGTGCCGTGTTTGAAACCAAATGGATCCTTGGATGGTTTATAATACCTAAGAAGGCAGTAAGGAGGTACGTAGTCTACCTTAAGAACAACAAATGTGTGTAAATGTTTATTTGTGAGATTTAAGAACCTAAAATTCTTGATTGTGGGCATGCATGTACACCCAATATAAATACACACTGTTTACTACAGTATAATCATGGAGGTGTGATAATGTCCTTAGCAGAGCTACCACTACAACGTAGGACGGTGTATACATCATGTACGATGCATAAGACTTATATAAATTATACGCATACAGACTGATTTGATTTATCCATTCAATTTAGGTAAAGCAAACTTTTCATTTTATTTAAGAAATTGTAATAGTAAACGTAAGCAATTGATTTATGATCCTTGTTTTATTATATGTTCACAGTTTTTACGGAGCAATTGATGGAGCCAAAATAGAAAAAAAGAAAGAAATAAAATGGATAATTGGCACTAAAGAAATGAGTAAAGGAATCATTTCAGTGGATGCTACAGACTATGTTGCGCAAACTTAAAATAAAAAAACAAATAATTGAAAAATAAGAAAATAAAAACTCAAGTTTGCGCATGGACTATGTTGCGCAAACTGAAAATTAAAAATTTAAATGAATAATGTTACGTCCCTATATACTGCTCTCGGTCACATTCCGTTGACCAGCTACCGACATTCGGATAATCCTCTCGGGCTTTTGGACCGTTATGGTCGGTTGGGCACATTCTTATAGAAACCAATATAAGCTCTGAACAATTGTTGCTCGGGGCATGGAGGAATTCCTCCATGCTCGGGGTTAGTGATCGTGAAAAGATCGCGCGGTGCAGCGTGGATCCAGCGTCTCCCTGAACCACACCAACTCCCCTCGCCTTGCTGACAATGACTGGACGAGCTGCTTCTGGCTGAAGCTCCACACCACTGGATGCTGTCGTGGCCTTGGAGACCCGTCCGGCCGCCGGTGCTGAGACGTTGACTGCCCTGCTTGATGGTCCTACGGGAGACGCTGGCCGCCCATGTTCGATGGCCTACGGGAGGCGTTGGCCCATGCCTGCACTGCATCCGGATCGGGCACTAACCGGAGCGGGCCTAACCCGTTAAGCGAGGTATTACGTTATCTTCACTTGTGATGTGTTAACCTTGCTTTTTCCGCCTACCATTAGTTGCTGACCTCAGTTCCAAGCTTGCTAAGTATTCTATCTCCGTAATGTAATTCTGTAATTTGTTATTAGTAAGTTGTTTCATTCTAGTATTAAATTTGATTGATTATCTTATTTGCTTATTCCAAGACCACACACAAAGCACACGATGAGACAAGGAGTTGACTTTCCTGGCCTGGTTCTCGAGCCTCGCTTTTAATTCTTGTCTTAATTAATTAAATGCCATGCTTGGCAACCATAAAAACCGAAACACTCAATTCCCAACACACCTGGCCACCTCAGCCAGAACTCAAAATGCCACGCTTGGCAACATTCACCGGCCACTCTTGGCCCAACCTCAAAAGCCACGCCTGGCCAAACCTCACAATGCCACGCTTGGCAACCTACACACGGGCCATACTTGGCCACACCTCACTATGCCACGCTTGGCAACCTTCACACCTGCCACGCTTGGCCAAACCCAAAACAAGCCACGCTTGGCAAGACCCTAACCATGCCATGCTTGGCAAAGCTCTAGCCGTGAACCCTGGCCCCCACCGAAAGTGGGTAAACCCCCATTGTTTAAGAATTGTCCCCTTACCCATTTAAAATTCTAACTTACTTAACAGTACGGGTAAACGTCACGCCGATTTTCCACCGTTCGCACATACGGTTGAAATAAGCCCCGCTGGTATACAAACGGGTGCTTGGCGTAAAACACAAACGACAGAAAGAGTAATTTACTAAATTTAAACATTAAAATTCATGCTCTAAATGGTCCAACCACTTACGATCTAATGAATATCACTTAACAATTTTAGGAGGCACTTCCGGTCGTCTCCAGCCCAAAACCGCCAAACGCGCAGCGCGCGCCCCACTGGAAAGACCGGACAACCTCCGCACAAGTTAACCGGGCCGAATCCCAAATTAGTGACGTCAACGTGAGCCTGTTTCATTGACACGAACAGATGCAATTGCGCAGATTGGTCTGGAACAAGGAATTCCCCGACGGCGATAGGTGAACACCATCATATCGGAACAAAGCAAATTCCGACCATCTAAATTGCGGATGATGTAGGACAGAAGCCCCGATGCGCTCACTGAAGGACCGAGCCCATTTATTAACCGCCCGCCTCTTCATTTCCATCTTCGCTGGCTGCTTAGCACCAAAGTAACAAGCTCGCGGCAAAATGTCGGACCAAATGAGCTTAGACCTAGGGAATGTCCCAATACAATACTGCATGAAGACTGCCACGCGCTGCCGCATACAGAAGAGGTCAGTATTGGCTAAATTATTAGTGCCAATGTGTACTACCAACAGATCGGGCTGGCGCCCTCGCGCAGCGACCTCGGCCAATAATGCCGGCACGTCATTGTAGCCAGCTCCGCCTCGTCCAAACCATCGCACATGCTGCTTACACCCTAGGTTCGTGACAGCTCTGCGTACAATCGAGTCTCCAATAATCCAAACCCACCCTGCATACAATTTAGTTTCGCATGGGAAGAAATAAAGAAAGAAGAAATGCTCAGGAGCAACAACTCCAATTACACCCCCGGCAACTGGCAATGCACTAAGGGGCGAATGTAACTTCGAGCAGCCTCAGAGCGCCACCGACCCATTGCTTTTATATCCTCCAGCTTCACCCCTCTTGCCGCTGCGCAAGAGGCTGCCCCTATGCGGAAAGAATGGGCGCGAAAGGAAGACTGTTCCAGCCCCAAAAATGATAGCGCCTTCTTGAAGGTAGCGTTAAACTGATACTTAGTAAGAGCCTGTCCGCCAAAATGGCAGAAAAAACAACCTGGGATATTGGGACGAACCTGCGCAAATGCCGTCAAAGTGCGGACAGGACAGACCTGGGCGTCCTCTGAGTGGACTAAGCACACCACTTGAGGGCGGCCTGATTGGTTATTCTTCGTATGACGAAAAGTGAGAAGAACCGAAGCATTGGGTTGGCCTACATCCTGAAATTGGACATCAGTATCAAGCAGCAGGGATGTTTGTGTGCGGAATTTTGAAATGGCGGCAAATTCGCCGATACGCATGAACCCAAAGAACGCGCATGACATAACTGCGCGAAACAGGAGCGCCTCGAATTGGTCAAGACACACCCCTGGTAAAATCTGCATTAAACGGGTAAGCAACGGTATGGTTAAAGGCCATCGCCGATCGCTACCAACCTTATCCCTGCGACAACCGGCAAGCAATTTGGATACTACATAGTCCCGGGTGGGATCCGGCCAACTGTGGATCTTATGAAAATAACCTACGCCCGAGACATATGAAGCGACAGTAGCAGGGGACAAATGACGCAGGGAAAGCCACGCAATGAATGCTCTAACGTCCGCTACCGAGGAGGGAGCCTCCCCATGAAAGTGGGAGCCCATAAAGGAACAAAAAGCCCGCCAACCCGCCGAATAGGCTTTATGTGTATTTGGGGCTGAAGCCACCGTCAACAAGCGGTTCATCTCACCTTCTAACAAGCCCGGAGGAGATCGGGAATCGCTGTCATTGTCAAGTCCGCTTGCGGGGCTAGCGAGCGGAAGCGTGCGACCTGGAAACGCGAGAGTGAATCAGCAATGTCATTGTGTACCCCAGGAATATGAACGGCCTTAAAGGTGATATTATACCTTAGACACTGGCAAACGAACATGCGCACCAAATGCATGATCCTATCACAGCCTGACGATTGTTTATTAATGATGGCAACCACCGCCTCGTTATCCGTACGAAAACGCACCCTACGATTAGCGAGATGAGAGGCCCAGCAAAAAACTGCGAGCGCTAAGGGTAAATTTCACAAAATGCTATCGATGGTGATAGTGCTAACAACTCAGGGGTCCAACGCCCATGAAACCAGTGCCCATCAAAAAAACCACCAAAACCAATGCTAGCCGAAGCATCGGTGAACAATTCCAAAACATTGTTATCCTGCCATCCCAACAATCGGAAAGGCGACACACCATTGAAATGATCTAGAAATTCCAACCACATCAACAAATCCAATTTTGCGCCGGTTGTAATGCGTACCTTATGGTGAGGCTTCCGTAAACCTCCGGATAAGCCAACCAGACGCCGAGTAAATGCGCGGCCCGGTGCAACCGCGCGACAAACAAAGTTTAACGACCCAACCAACGACTGAATTTCTTTCAAAGATAACTTTTTTCGTGCCAACGCCGACCTAATTTTTTCTTTGAGGGACAACACCTTCCCGTCAGGCACTCGAATTATGCGCTTAATCGTATCTATTTCTAGACCTAAGTAGGTTATAACTTGGCATGGACCTGCAGTTTTTTCCTCTGCAAGGGGAACCCTCAGTTGGGCGCATATGTCTTTAAATGATGCAAGAAGAAATGCACACTGATCCAACGACGGACCAATAAAGAGAAAATCATCCAAATAATGAGTGATCGCATCAGAGGCCGAAACACGCTTAACCTGAAATTCCAAAAAGGAGCGGAACAACTCGAATAATGCACACGATTTTGCGCATCCCATAGGCAAGCACTTATCATAGTAAAACTGTCCTTGAAACTGAAAGCCCAAAAGTTCATAATCGGCCGGAGCGACGGGGAGTAGCCAACTCAACGGCCGTATCAAAAGATGCATACGTCACTCTACAATCTTCTTTAGGGATGAAATCATTCAGTGAATCCCCGGAAGGAAAGGACAAATTTTGTATCAGGCGAAAGGAGCCGGGGAGGTGTTTAGGAACCAGCCCGATAGGAGAGCATTGCAAATTAGGCAATGGCCGAAAGGAAAACGGCCCTGCGACCCTGCCTAAATTAATCTCGCTCTGCAACTTTTCCAAAACAACCTCCGGATTGTCCAAAGCAGATTTCAGGCTGCTAGATTCCCTGCTCACCCTTGGACCCTGAAAACCCAGTGAAAAACCCCGTGTAAACCCTTGTTCGAGTAAAACAGCCGCTGGCCTATCGGGGTAACTAAGCAGCCACTGCTGTAAAATGAATACGTCAATTCGCGTTGGGAGAGCGAAAATTATAGCGCTTTCCCCTCAATTCAGGTGCATTAGCTGCGCTTGGGCCTGAAGGCCCAGGAGTGACAGCGGCGGATGGCCCAGCACGCCTCACACCCGAAGGGACACCGGCAGTCTTAGTGTAACGCGTGTACACAGCCTTGGGCTGGTCGACCCATGACCTCGCACTAGCAGTGGTGCCGAAAGTAGGGGGTCTCCCACCCACTCTACACGACGACTCCCCGTGTCCCCCTCCAGCGCAACGGCGACAACTATGCACATAACGACAATCAAACCACCGGCAACCGGTAGGCGAGTTGAAAGCATAGCAAATGCGTTTCTGCGCCTGGCTGCGACTGGGAACCGATGTAGCGGCAACCGCCGGCGCCACACTGCCGACCGCCGCGACCGTTACCCAAAGCTCCATATCCATAGCTGCCCAAGAACGTGCCGGATTCACCTCCATACGCAAACGAAACTGTTCATCATAGCTGCGCCAGCCCAACCCCGGGAACTGTAAGGCGGCCGTGCGAATCGTCTCGATCCGCATATCGCAAGAGTTCCACGACACGACCCGGGTGGCGTATAGCAAAAACAGCGATGAACACATGGAAAGCGCTTGTCCACTTTTCTATGGAATCAAGCTTACGGCTAACCCTAGCTGAGGACGGCCGAAGGACCACCCTGCCCTGTTCGACAACCAAGGCGACCTCCGCACCATTATTGGAAGCGGACAAAATCTTGACTGCATTATCTACGTATAATGACGCCATATCCACGTAGTTCCCATTCCAAATTTTTTCCTTAATAGCTAAAGGAACAAGGGTGCCCAAGGGGGCCTCGTTTCCCAGATATTGCAAGGGCGCTACTACATCGCTAACGCAAGGAGACGAAGGACTTGCCAATGTGGCCGGGGTGGCACCGACATTATTTTGGCCCGGCCCGCCAACGTTAACCCTACTAGTACTAGGCCTACTACCAGAACCAACCGCATGAACACTCACGCCCAAGCCAAAGCCTGCGGCGTCCCAGTTCGCATTCCTCGCAGACGATGCGGACTCACCGGCCGAAGAAGAGACCGCTCCACCTCCGGCTCCTCCGCTCTCCTCCGCTGCTTGCTCGCAAACCGGTCCGCTACCGTGTCGAGATGAACGTCCATCCCTCACTGCGGCCGCCGTGGTGCCGGACGTCGATGGAACGTCGCTCAGGGGTAGGGCGCTCTCCAGATCCACCGCCGACTCCGGACGAATCTTGGGGCGGCCCTTACGACGGCAGCTCGCGGTGGCCTTACCCTTAGACCCAGGGGCCTGCTGAGCAGCCTTCTCGGCCCGACGTTTCGGCATATCACCGCCCACGGAGTCTATACGGAGTAGTCGGGCTAGTAGTAGTATATGCGTGCCACAGGCCTACTGCCCAAGAATGGTGACCGCAGATTGCCGGATGCCAAAATGATGAAGAAATCTCGCCTTTTTTCGCCCGAACGTAAAAATACTTTCAAAAATTACAGTCCAAGACGACAGGGAGTCCTCTAGGCCAAAAACAATACTGTCACAACAACTACCAGAACAATCTGGCAGGAAATTAAAGATATTAAAGCCAAGGAGAAGATGATTTTTTGCGTGTTGAGTGCTCGAGAACCACACCGAAGTGATTTTCCGCGCTCTTTTCCAGCGGGCGAGCCGAAATGTTATACAAAGTGTCAACTCCGCGCGCGCGCGGGCGTCGCGCCAAGTGGTTGTGCCGCTCACTGGAGCTTGTTTACAGATCCACAGACCAAAACAAAAAACAGCTGACCGCCTGCAAACTCGAAGCGCGTAAACAAACCGTGTGTCTCCTTGGAATAAGATATTTTATCTTTTATTGATAAAATTGATTATTTTTTTTATTTTAAGTTTGCGCAACATTGTCCTTGCGCAAACTTAAGTTTATATTTTTATTAATTCTTTTATTTTTTATTTTTAGTTTGCGCAATATAGTTTTGCGCAAATTTGAGTTTTAATTTTTTAATTTTTAATAAATTTTCTATTTTAAGTTTGCGCAACATAGTCCTTGCGCAAACTTGATTTTTTTGTTGTTATTTTTCATTTATTTTTTATTTTAAGTTTGCGCAACATAGTACTTGCGCAAACTCAAGTTTCATTTTTTTTTATATTTGAATTATTTTTATCTTAAGTTTTCGCAACATTGTCCTTGCGCAAACTGAAGTTTATATTTTTAATAATTCATTATTTTTTTTTATTTTAAGTTTGCGCAACATAGTCCTTGCGCAAACTTAAGTTTATATTTTTATTTATTCTTTTATTTTTATTTTTAGTTTGCGCAATATAGTTCTTGCGCAAATTTGAGTTTTAATTTTTTAATTTTTAATAAATTTTCTATTTTAAGTTTGCGCAACATAGTCCTTGCGCATAATTGATTTTTAATTTTTTTATTTTTCATTTATTTTTTATTTTAAATTTGTGCAACATAGTACTTGCGGAAACTTAAGTTTTATTTTTTTTATATTTGAATTATTTTTATCTTAAGTTTGCCCAATATTGTCCTTGCGCAAACTGAAGTTTGTATTTTTAATTAATTAATATTTTTTATTTTAAGTTTGCGCAACAAAGTCCTTGCGAAAACTTAAGTTTATATTTTAAATAATTCATTCATTTTTCATTTTAAGTTTGCGCAACAGTCCTTGCGCAAAGTTAAGTTCATATTTTCTATAATTAATTTTTTTTTTAAGTTTGCGCAACATAGTTCTTGCACAAACTTGAGTTTTAATTTTTTAATTTTTCATTTTTTTGTTTTAAGTTTGCGTAACATAGTCCTTGCGAAAACTTAATTTTATATTTTTTATTTTTCATTTTTTTATTTTTATCAGTTTACGCAACATTGTCCTTGCGCAAACTTGATTTTTAATTTTTTTATTTTTCATTTATTTATTTTTTTCAGTTTGCGCAACATTGTCCTTGCGCAAACTGAAGCTTATATTTTAAATAATTCATTATTTTTTTTATTTTAATTTTGCGCAACATAGTCCTTGCGCAAACTTAAGTTTGAATTTTTTTATAATTTTTTTTATTTTAAGTTTGCGCAACATAGTCCTTGCGCAAACTTGATTTTTCATTTTTTTATTTTTCATTTATTTATTTTTTTCAGTTTGCGCAACATTGTCCTTGCGCAAACTGAAGTTTATATTTTTAATGATTCATTTATTTTTTATTGTAAGTTTGCGCAACAGTCCTTGCGCAAAGTAAAGTTCATATTTTCTATAATTAATTTTCTATTTGAAGATTGCGCAACATAGTCCTTGCGCAAACTGAAGTTTATATTTTAAATATTTCATTTATTTTTTCATTTTAAGTTTGCGCAACAAAACCCTTGCGCAAAATTGATTTTTTATTTTTTTATTTTTCATTTATTTTTTATTTTAAGTTTTCGCAACATAGTACTTGCGCAAACTCAAGTTTATATTTTTTTTATATTTGAATTATTTTTATCTTAAGTTTTCGCAACATTGTCCTTGCGCAAACTGAAGTTTATATTTTTAATAATTCATTATTTTTTTTATTTTGAGTTTGCGCAACATAGTCCTTGCGCAAACTTAAGTTTATATTTATATTAATTCTTTTATTTTTTATTTTTAGTTTGCGCAATATAGTTCTTGCGCAAATTTGAGTTTTAATTTTTTAATTTTTAATAAATTTTCTATTTTAAGTTTGCGCAACAGTCCTTGCGCAAAATTGATTTTTAATTTTTTTATTTTTCATTTATTTTTTATTTTAAATTTGTGCAACATAGTACTTGCGCAAACTTAAGTTTTATTTTTTTTATATTTGAATTATTTTTATCTTAAGTTTGCCCAATTTTGTCCTTGCGCAAACTGAAGTTTGTGTTTTTAATTAATTAATATTTCTTATTTTAAGTTTGCGCAACAAAGTCCTTGCGAAAACTTAAGTTTATATTTTAAATAATTCATTCATTTTTCATTTTAAGTTTGCGCAACAGTCCTTGCGCAAAGTAAAGTTCATATTTTCTATAATTAATTTTTTTTTTAAGTTTGCGCAACATAGTTCTTGCACAAACTTGAGTTTTAATTTTTTAATTTTTCATTTTTTTGTTTTAAGTTTGCGTAACATAGTCCTTGCGAAAACTTAATTTTATATTTTTTATTTTTCATTTTTTTATTTTTATCAGTTTACGCAACATTGTCCTTGCGCAAACTTGATTTTTAATTTTTTTATTTTTCATTTATTTATTTTTTTCAGTTTGCGCAACATTGTCCTTGCGCAAACTGAAGCTTATATTTTAAATAATTCATTATTTTTTTTATTTTAATTTTGCGCAACATAGTCCTTGCGCAAACTTAAGTTTGAATTTTTTTATAATTTTTTTTATTTTAAGTTTGCGCAACATAGTCCTTGCGCAAACTTGATTTTTCATTTTTTTATTTTTCATTTATTTAATTTTTTTCAGTTTGCGCAACATTGTCCTTGCGCAAACTGAAGTTTATATTTTTAATGATTCATTTATTTTTTATTGTAAGTTTGCGCAACAGTCCTTGCGCAAAGTAAAGTTCATATTTTCTATAATTAATTTTCTATTTGAAGATTGCGCAACATAGTCCTTGCGCAAACTGAAGTTTATATTTTAAATATTTCATTTATTTTTTCATTTTAAGTTTGCGCAACAAAACCCTTGCGCAAAATTGATTTTTTATTTTTTTATTTTTCATTTATTTTTTATTTTAAGTTTTCGCAACATAGTACTTGCGCAAACTCAAGTTTATATTTTTTTTATATTTGAATTATTTTTATCATAAGTTTTCGCAACATTGTCCTTGCGCAAACTGAAGTTTATATTTTTAATAATTCATTATTTTTTTTATTTTGAGTTTGCGCAACATAGTCCTTGCGCAAACTTAAGTTTATATTTATATTAATTCTTTAATTTTTTATTTTTAGTTTGCGCAATATAGTTCTTGCGCAAATTTGAGTTTTAATTTTTTAATTTTTAATAAATTTTCTATTTTAAGTTTGCGCAACATAGTCCTTGCGCAAACTTAAGTTTTATTTTTTTTTATATTTGAATTATTTTTATCTTAAGTTTGCGCAACATTGTCCTTGCGCAAACTGAAGTTTGTATTTTTAATTAATTAATATTTTTTATTTTAAGTTTGCGCAACAAAGTCCTTGCGAAAACTTAAGTTTATATTTTAAATAATTCATTCATTTTTCATTTTAAGTTTGCGCAACAGTCCTTGCGCAAAGTTAAGTTCATATTTACTATAATTTTTTTTTTTAAGTTTGCGCAACATAGTTCTTGCACAAACTTGAGTTTTAATATTTTCATTTTTAATTTTTTTTGTTTTAAGTTTGCGTAACATAGTCCTTGCGAAAACTTAATTTTATATTTTTTTATTTTTCATTTTTTTATTTTTATCAGTTTGCGCAACATTGTCCTTGCGCAAAGTAAAGTTTATATTTTAAATAATTCATTCATTTTTTATTTTAAGTTTGCGCAATATAGTTTTGCGCAAATTTGAGTTTTAATTTTTTAATTTTTAATAAATTTTCTATTTTAAGTTTGCGCAACATAGTCCTTGCGCAAACTTGATTTTTTTGTTGTTATTTTTCATTTATTTTTTATTTTAAGTTTGCGCAACATAGTACTTGCGCAAACTCAAGTTTCATTTTTTTTTATATTTGAATTATTTTTATCTTAAGTTTTCGCAACATTGTCCTTGCGCAAACTGAAGTTTATATTTTTAATAATTCATTATTTTTTTTTATTTTAAGTTTGCGCAACATAGTCCTTGCGCAAACTTAAGTTTATATTTTTATTTATTCTTTTATTTTTATTTTTAGTTTGCGCAATATAGTTCTTGCGCAAACTTGATTTTTAATTTTTTTATTTTTCATTTTTTTATTTTTTTCAGTTTGCGCAACATTGTCCTTGCGCAAACTGAAGCTTATATTTTAAATAATTCATTATTTTTTTTATTTTTATTTTGCGCAACATAGTCCTTGCGCAAACTTAAGTTTGAATTTTTTTATAATTTTTTTTTTTATTTTAAGTTTGCGCAACATAGTCCTTGCGCAAACTTGATTTTTAATTTTTTAATTTTTCATTTATTTTGTATTTGAAGTTTGCGCAACATAGTCCTTGCGCAAACTTGATTTTTTATTTTTGTATTTTTCATTTATTTTTTATTTTTAATTTGCGCAACATAGTACTTGCGCAAACTTAAGTTTTATTTTTTTATATTTGAATTTTTTTTATCTTAAGTTTGCGCAACATTGTCCTTGCGCAAACTTCAGTTTGTATTTTTAATTAATTAATATTTTTTATTTTAAGTTTGCGCAACATAGTCCTTGCGCAAACTGAAGTTTATATTTTAAATATTTCATTTATTTTTTATTTGAAGTTTGCGCAACAAAGTCCTTGCGCAAACTTGATTTTTTATTTTTTTATTTTTCATTTATTTTTTATTTTAAATTTGCGCAACATAGTACTTGCGCAAACTTAAGTTTTATTTTTTATTTGAATTTTTTTATCTTTAGTTTGCATGACATAGTCCTTGCGCAAACTGAAGTTTATATTCGTAATAATTCATTTTTTTTTATTTTAAGTTTGCGCAACAAAGTCCTTGCGAAAACTTAAGTTTATATTTTAAATAATTCATTCATTTTTCATTTTAAGTTTGCGCAACATAGTTCTTGCGCAAACTTAAGTTTTAATTTGTTAATTATTAATTTTTTATTTTATCTTAAGTTTGCGCAACATAGTACTTGCACAAACTGAAGTTTACACTTTTTAATAATTCATTATTTTTTTTATTTTAAGTTTGCGCAACATAGTCCTTGCGCAAACTTAATTTTTAATTATTATTATTTTTTTTTTTTAATTAGCGCAACATAGTACTTGCGCAAACTTAAGTTTTATTTTTTTTAATATTTGAATTATTTTTCTCTTTAGTTTTCGCAACATTGTCCTTGCGCAAACTGAAGTTTATATTTTTAATAATTCATTATTTTTTGTATTTTAAGTTTGCGCAACATTGTCCTTGCGCAAACTTAAGTTTTTATTTTTTATAATTCTTTTATTTTTTATTTTAAGTTTGCGCAACAGTCCTTGCGCAAAGTTGAGTTCATATTTTCTATAATTAATTTTTTTTAAGTTTGCGCAACATAGTTCTTGCACAAACTTGAGTTTTAATTTTCTAATTTTTCATTTATTTTTGTTTTAAGTTTGCGTAACAGTCCTTGCGAAAACTTAATTTTATATTTTAAATAATTCATTTATTTTTTATTTTAAGTTTGCGTAACATAGTCCTTGCGCAAACTTGATTTTTAATTTTTTGATTTTTCATTTATTTATTTTTTTCAGTTTGCGCAACATTGTCCTTGCGCAAACTGAAGTTTATATTTTTAATGATTCATTTATTTTTTATTGTAAGTTTGCGCAACAGTCCTTGCGTAAAGTAAAGTTCATATTTTCTATAATTAATTTTCTTTTTTAAGATTGCGCAACAAAGTCCTTGCGCAAACTCGTTTCCTTTTTTTTTTATATTTGAATTATTTTTATCTTAAGTTTTCGCAACATTGTCCTTGCGCAAACTGAAGTTTAGATTTTTAATAATTCATTATTTTTTTTATTTTAAGTTTGCGCAACATTGTCCTTGCGCAAACTTAAGTTTATATTTTTATTAATTCTTTTATTTTTTATTTTTAGTTTGCGCAATATAGTTTTGCGCAAATTTGAGTTTTAATTTTTTAATTTTTAATAAATTTTCTATTTTAAGTTTGCGCAACATAGTCCTTGCGCAAACTTGATTTTTTTGTTGTTATTTTTCATTTATTTTTTATTTTAAGTTTGCGCAACATAGTACTTGCGCAAACTCAAGTTTCATTTTTTTTTATATTTGAATTATTTTTATCTTAAGTTTTCGCAACATTGTCCTTGCGCAAACTGAAGTTTATATTTTTAATAATTCATTATTTTTTTTATTTTAAGTTTGCGCAACATAGTCCTTGCGCAAACTTAAGTTTATATTTTTATTAATTCTTTTATTTTTATTTTTAGTTTGCGCAATATAGTTCTTGCGCAAATTTGAGTTTTAATTTTTTAATTTTTAATAAATTTTCTATTTTAAGTTTGCGCAACATAGTCCTTGCGCAAAATTGATTTTTAATTTTTTTATTTTTCATTTATTTTTTATTTTAAATTTGTGCAACATAGTACTTGCGCAAACTTAAGTTATTTTTTTTTATATTTGAATTATTTTTATCTTTAGTTTGCCCAATATTGTCCTTGCGCAAACTGAAGTTTGTATTTTTAATTAATTAATATTTTTTATTTTAAGTTTGCGCAACAAAGTCCTTGCGAAAACTTAAGTTTATATTTTAAATAATTCATTCATTTTTCATTTTAAGTTTGCGCAACAGTCCTTGCGCAAAGTTAAGTTCATATTTACTATAATTTTTTTTTTTAAAGTTTGCGCAACATAGTTCTTGCACAAACTTGAGTTTTAATGTTTTCATTTTTCATTTTTTTTGTTTTAAGTTTGCGTAACATAGTCCTTGCGAAAATTTAATTTTATATTTTTTTATTTTTCATTTTTTTTTTTCTATCAGTTTGCGCAACATTGTCCTTGCGCAAAGTAAAGTTTATATTTTAAATAATTCATTCATTTTTTATTTTAAGTTTGCGCAACATAGTTCTTGCGCAAACTTGATTTTTAATTTTTTTATTTTTCATTTATTTATTTTTTTCAGTTTGCGCAACATTGTCCTTGCGCAAACTGAAGCTTATATTTTAAATAATTCATTATTTTTTTTATTTTTATTTTGCGCAACATAGTCCTTGCGCAAACTTAAGTTTGAATTTTTTTATATTTTTTTTTTTTTATTTTAAGTTTGCGCAACATAGTCCTTGCGCAAACTTGATTTTTAATTTTTTAATTTTTCATTTATTTTGTATTTGAAGTTTGCGCAACATAGTCCTTGCGCAAACTTGATTTTTTATTTTTTATTTTTCATTTATTTTTTATTTTTAATTTGCGCAACATAGTACTTGCGCAAACTTTAGTTTTATTTTTTTATATTTGAATTTTTTTTATCTTAAGTTTGCGCAACATTGTCCTTGCGCAAACTTCAGTTTGTATTTTTAATTAATTAATATTTTTTATTTTAAGTTTGCGCAACAAAGTCCTTGCGAAAACTTAAGTTTATATTTTAAATAATTCATTCATTTTTCATTTTAAGTTTGCGCAACATAGTCCTTGCGCAAACTGAAGTTTATATTTAAAATATTTCATTTATTTTTTATTTGAAGTTTGCGCAACAAAGTCCTTGCGCAAACTTGATTTTTTATTTTTTTATTTTTCATTTATTTTTTATTTTAAATTTGCGCAACATAGTACTTGCGCAAACTTAAGTTTTATTTTTTATTTGAATTTTTTTATCTTAAGTTTGCATGACAGTCCTTGCGCAAACTGAAGTTTATATTTTTAATAATTCATTTTTTTTTATTTTAAGTTTGCGCAACAAAGTCCTTGCGGAAACTTAAGTTTATATTTTAAATAATTCATTCATTTTTCATTTTAAGTTTGCGCAACATAGTTCTTGCGCAAACTTAAGTTTTAATTTGTTAATTATTAATTTTTTATTTTATCTTAAGTTTGCGCAACATATTACTTGCACAAACTGAAGTTTACACTTTTTAATAATTCATTATTTTTTTTATTTTAAGTTTGCGCAACATAGTCCTTGCGCAAACTTAATTTTTAATTATTATTATTATTTATTTTTTTTAAGTTAGCGCAACATAGTACTTGCGCAAACTTAAGTTTTATTTTTTTTAATATTTGAATTATTTTTCTCTTTAGTTTTCGCAACATTGTCCTTGCGCAAACTGAAGTTTATATTTGTAATAATTCATTATTTTTTGTATTTTAAGTTTGCGCAACATTGTCCTTGCGCAAACTTAAGTTTTTATTTTTTATAATTCTTTTATTTTTTATTTTAAGTTTGCGCAACATAGTTCTTGCGCAAATTTGAGTTTTTAATTTTTTATTATTCATTTATTTTCTATTTTAAGTTTGCGCAACATAGTACTTGCGGAAACTGAAGTTTATATTTTAAATATTTCATTTATTTTTTATTTTAAGTTTGCGCAACATTGTCCTTGCGCAAACTTAAGTTTTTATTTTTTATAATTCTTTTTTTTTTTACTTTAAGTTTGCGCAACAGAGTTCTTAAGCAAATTTGAGTTTTTAATTTTTTATTATTCATTTATTTTCTATTTTAAGTTTGCGCAACATAGTACTTGCGCAAACTGAAGTTTATATTTTAAATATTTCATTTATTTTTTATTTTAAGTTTGCGCAACATTGTCCTTGCGCAAACTTAAGTTTTTATTTTTTATAATTCTTTTTTTTTTTACTTTAAGTTTGCGCAACATAGTTCTTAAGCAAATTTGAGTTTAAATTTTTTATTATACATTTATTTTCCATTATAAGTTTGCGCAACATAGTACTTGCGCAAACTTAAGTTTTATTTTTTTTTATATTTCAATTATTTTTATCTTAAGTTTGCGCAACATTGTCCTTGCGCAAACTTTAGTTTGTATTTTTAATAAATTATTTTTTTTTATTTTAAGTTTGCGCAACATGGTCCTTGCGAAAACTTAAGTTTATATTTTAAATATTTCATTTATTTTTTATTTTAAGTTTCCGCAACATAATCCTTGCACAAACTTGATTTTTTATTTTTTATTTTTTATTTTTTTTCTAGTTTGCGCAACATAAAACTTGCGCGAACTTAAGTTTTTTTTATTTTATTTCAATTATTCCCATCTCAAGTTAGCGCAACATTGTCCTTGCGCAAACCTAAGTTTTAATTTTTTATACTTCATTTATTTTCATCTTTAGTTTGGCCAACATGGTCCTTGCTTAAACTTCAGTTCATATTTTAAATGATTCATTTTGTTTATTTCAAGTTTGCGCAACAGTGTCCTTGCGCAAACAAAAGTTTATATTTTTAATATTTCATTTTTTTATTTTAAGTTTGCGCAGCATGGTCCTTGCGCAAACTTAATTTTATATTTTGAGTAATTCATTTATTTTTTATTTTAAGTTTGCGCAATATAGTCCTTGCGCAAACTTAAGTTTATATTTTTTATTATTCATTTATTTTCTATTTTAAGTTTGCGCAACATATAGTCCTTGCAAAAAAGTTTAAATTCTTTTATATTTCATTTATTTTTTCTTAAGTTTGCGCAACAGTCCATGCGCAAACTTCAGTTCATTTTTTTATAATTCATTTATTTTTTCATTTTAAGTTTGCTTAACAAAGTCCTTGCGCAAACTTGATTTTTTATTTTTTTATTTTTCCTTTTTTTTTTTTAAGTTTGCGCAACAAAGTCCTTGCGCAAACTGAAGTTTATATTTTTTTATTATTCATTTATTTTTATTTTTTAAGTTTGCGCAACAAAGTACTTGCGCAAACTTAAGTTTGTATTTTAAAAAATTCATTTATTTTTTATTTTTAGTTTGCGCATCATTGTCTCCGCGCAAACTGAAGTTTATATTTTTTAATAATTCATTAATTTTTTTACTTTAAGTTTGCGCAACATATTTCTTGCGCAAATTTGAGTTTTAATTTTTTAATTTTTAATTTATTTTCTATTTTAAGTTTGCGCAACATAGTCCTTGCGCAAACTGAAGTTTATATTTGAAATATTTCATTTATTTTTTATTTTAAGTTTGCGCAACATAGTCCTTGCGCAAGCTTGATTTTTAATTTTTTAATTTTTCATTTATTTTTTATTTTAAGTTTGCGCAACATAGTACTTGCGCAAACTTAAGGTTTTTTTTTATATTTCAATTATTTTTATCTTAAGTTTGCGCAATATTGTCCTTGCGCAAACTTAAGTTTGTATTTTTAATTAATTAAAAACAAAATATTTTAAGTTTGCGCAACATGGTCCTTGCGAAAACTTCAGTTTATATTTTAAATAATTCATTTTATCAATACAAGATAAAATTCGTTATTCCCTACAGCCACACGATCTATATCACAGTTCTCTGGTCATCAACTGAGGGTCACCTTGTTATGGAAGTAGACTAAACCTATTTGCGAAAGTGACCAGGCGACTTCCGAAGGTTACATTGGTACGGAAGTAGACAAAAAACCCATTAGTGTAAGTGACCAGGCGACTAGTGAGGGTGACGATTGATGTGTAACAGGACAGGTGGGTGCACTCGATCAGGGTGGGCCCATCAGGGAGAAGATTTTGGTCGGCTCACTTCGGCTTAGAGTTTCGAGCTGCAACCACGAAAAAATATTTTGAGTCTCAAAGCACGAAAGATAAAAAATTAAGTTCTTCAAGCTTCGTTTTGGGATTCTTCCCTGATTTTCAGCCCTAAGGTGGGGTATTGCAAAGTTCCTGGAGTTCGGCTTGTTCAGCATCAATCTCCAATATGCCGCGTGAAAAACGCGGACCATATAAGAAGCGTTCCCCCTCGGCCCCACCGCACGCCGGCGGTGGTCGGCGCAGGGTCGGCCGCCCCCGCAGCTTGGCACCAGTTCCGGCTCCGGCTGCCGTGCAGGAAGATGGTGGGATCACGGCCAGTACGGCGGCACGCAGCGCGCCGTCCAGCGAAGTCACCCCGGCGGGATCAGCCCCAAATCCGGTGCTCTCAGCCCCCTCAGCGAACCAGGTCGCCACCGAGCCACCTTTGGAGAGTACCGGTACGTCGGCAGCCGCATCTACCATCATTGGCGGTGAGTTTAGCGTCCGCGCTCCAACGGGACTCGCACCTCCGAACTCTAGTTCACATGAGCTTAGTGCTCAAGAAAGTAGGCCTCTGGCGATTAATGCCGGCAGGGTTGCCGGCAATTCTATACAGCCGGCAATTCAAGCCCCTACCGTATTTGCTCCATTACCATTAGAGCTACCAGTTACCCAAGCCGATGGCATGTTTTCCCTCTCGACTGCCGCAGGCATGGGTGCTGCTAGGCCCTCAACCCTGTATTCTCTTGGAAACGATGCCCCCATTGACATGCATGTTCCACGGGCAGTGAAAGAAATTTTTTTGAACGGGCAATATGTGGAGCTGGCGTGTTTGTATCGCGATACCACAACACGGGTCCTAACCGCCCGGGAGACAGGGTCGGAATTGACCATGGCAGTCGAGCAGGGCAAGGTTGTTTTCCGGGCAGCTACGCCTCATACACGAAAGCTTGATAGCATTGATAAGTGGACCAGTGCGTTCCATGTCTTTATGGCCATTTATTGCACTCGTCATCCTAGCCGTTTCCTGGAATTGCTGAAGTATGCCGAGATCATTCGCACAGCGGCCGTGCAATTCCCGGGAATAGGCTGGCGCAATTATGATGAGCAATTCCGTTTGCGCATGGAGGCCAACCCATCGCGCTCCTGGGCAGCGATGGACATGGAGCTTTGGGTCACTGTCGCAGCTGCCGGTAGCATGCTGCACTCACCAAATGTGGGGGCATTGATCAATAGTATTCAGTCACCAAAGTATGTTTGCTATGCGTTCAATTCGGCCACAGGTTGCCGGTGGAATCCCTGCCGCTATTCTCACTGTTGTAGCCGCTGTGGGAAGACCGGGCACGGAGCAGGGGTATGTCGTATGGGCGGCGCTGGTATGGCGCCTCAAGGCAACCCGGTAAAGCAATCTTTTGGTACGGCTGGTGCGTCTTATACGCGCTACACAAAGACACCGGCTGCAGCGTCGGGCGTACGGCAAGCAGTTCGTCAAGCACCGATCAGTGCCGGACTACAGGTCCACGCTCCGGCTGGTGCGCAGACCGTGGCTAGTGCTAATAAAGGGGGCACACATTCTTTTCGTGCCTCCAACACCCGTTAATTTAACAGTCTTACGCCGGTGGTTGGTTCATTATACAGACAAATCTGCAGCTGCTGTGCTGGAGCAGGGTTTTTCACAGGGTTTTTCCCTTGGTTTTCATGGTCCGCGGGTCAGCCGGGAGGCGGATAGTCTAAAGTCAGCGCAGGATATGCCCAACATCGTTCTGAGAAAATTGAACATTGAAATTGATTTAGGCAGATTAGCGGGGCCCTTTAGTTCTCCCCCTTTTCCGAATCTACAATGTTCTCCAATTGGGCTTGTTCCTAAACAGCAACCTGGTTCCTTTCGTCTCATCCACCACTTGTCTTATCCTTCAGGGGATTCCGTAAATGACTACATTTCGAAAGATGAGTGTAAAGTGCATTACGCATCGTTTGATACTGCCATGGATTTGGCCATGTCTGTAGGCCCCCAATCTTGGCTAGCAAAAACGGACATTAAATCGGCCTTTCGGCTGCTTCCCGTGGCTCCTTCCGATTACGAACTGTTGGGATTCAAGTTTCAGGATAGATTTTATTACGACATGTGTTTACCTATGGGTTGTCGTATTTCTTGTTCCCACTTTGAAATGTTTAGCACTTTTTTGGAGTTTCACATCAAGAGAGTTTCGGATACGACCGCGGTTACCCATTACTTAGATGATTTTTTATTTGTCGGGAGGTCCCAGCAACAGTGTAACGCATTGCTCACTTCCTTTCGGTCATGTTGTGCGCAGTTGCGAGTGCCGCTTGCGGAGGAAAAGACAGAGGGCCCATGCCAGGTTATTACATTCTTAGGTTTGGAAATTGATACAGTACACCGCGAGGTGCGTGTGCCGCAACGCAAGGTAGTGGCCTTGCGGGAAAAGATCCAAGCATGTTTGGAACGGCGAAAGTTAACGTTGAAGGAAATTCAGTCGTTAATCGGTTCACTCAATTTCGTATGTCGTGCTATCGCGCCTGGTCGTGCGTTTACCAGGCGTCTGATTAGTCTTACACGTGGGATAACGAAACCACATCACAGGGTGCGCATATCTCCGGGTGCAAAACTTGACCTGCTAGTGTGGCTTGAGTTTCTTGATCACTTCAACGGCGTGTCTGCCTTTCGCGACCAGGCCTGGCAGGACAACGATACACTCGAGTTATTCACTGATGCAGCGGCTAGTATCGGGTTTGGCGGTTATTTTGATGGACATTGGTTTCAAGGAGAATGGACTCCGGAGTTGCGGGCAATTTCGCCATCAATTGCGTACTGTGAGTTTTACCCACTGGTTATCGCCGTGTATTGTTGGGGTCCTAGATTAGCCAATCGTAAGGTACGTTTCCATACTGATAATGAGAGTGTAGTACACATCATCAATAAACAATCCTCTAATTGCGATCGTATCATGCACTTAGTACGATTGTTTGTCTGCCAGTGCCTGCGGTACAATGTCACATTTAAGGCTGTACATATTCCAGGCGTGCACAATGACATTGCGGATTCACTTTCACGTTTTCAGGTGAACCGTTTCCGCACGCTTGCCCCTCAAGCGGACATAACTATGACGCCGATTCCCGATCTGCTCCGCGCTTAGAAGGTGAGATCCACCGATTGTTACTTTCGGCTTCTGCGTCAAATACACACAAGACGTATCAAACGGGCTGGCGGGCCTTTTGTTCCTTCAGATCCAAAAGGGTTGTTACATGCTCCCCTACATCCCCGGACGACATCCGGCATTTTATTGCATGGCTTTCCTTACAACGGCGGGCACCTTCCACAATCGCAACATATGTATCAGGGGTGGGTTACTATCACAAGGTACAGGGTTGGCCTGATCCCACTCAGGATTTCATCGTGTCCAAGTTACTGGCTGGTTGTCGTAGGGATAATTCGTCTACGGATCAACGGCGGGCGATATCAGTGTCAGTACTGGCCCGTATGATAGGAGCTCTCCCGCAAATCTGCAGTAACCGGTATGAAGCCATACTCTTTCAAGCTACGATGCTCGGTGCATCTTTTGGTTTCATGCGCATTGGTGAGTTTGCTGCCATATCGAAAACACACAGTCAAAAATCTCTCCTCCAGGCCTCTGATGTGGAGTTTCAGGAAGTGGGACAGTCCAATGCCTCTGTATTGATTTCATTCCGCTATACAAAGAATAATCAAGCTGGACCTCCTCAAGTTGTCCGCCTAGTTCGCTCGGCAGATGAGAACCTTTGCCCCGTCAGGGCTCTTTACGAGTTTGCACAACTGCGGCCACAATTGCCCGGTAATTTTTTTTCTGCCATTTTGGAGCTACTCTCCTTACGCAGTATCAGTTTAATGCCACGTTGAGAAAGGTGTTGTCCTTCTTGGGTCTTGGAGATTTTCCATATCGTGCACACTCATTCCGAATTGGGGCGGCGTCAACTGCTGCCGACTCAGGCATCCCTCTCGATGACATCAAAGTCATGGGCCGCTGGCGCTCCGATGCCGCCCAATTCTATATTCGCCCTCTTGTGCAATGCCACTTCCCCGGTGTTTCACATGGGGTTTAGTTTGCACATTTGTTGGTGTGATAATTCTCCATCTTCCTGTTTCGTTGATGCTAGGGGGTGTTTGGATCATCGGTGATTCTATAATTCGCCGTTCATCAACCCGATTGGCCCCAGGTGCGTTGGAATGGTCTCGGGGGAGCTCAATACGGTGACGTACTCAAATTACTGTCGCAACTAGCGGCCAGATGGCCACGCCCTTCCTTTCTTATCGTTCACATAGGTACCAATGATTTGGTTGGCACTGATTTCTTCTGCATGCGACAACGTATTGAGCTGTTCATAAGAGAATGTACATGTATTCAGTTTTATCCTGAAGCTAGGTTAGTATGGTCGGATATCTTACCACGCGCGTGCTACTTTGGGGCTATCAACCCAGCGCGGATGGAGATGAAGCGGCGCGCTGTTAACCGTTGGGCCCGGACAATTAGCCGTCGGCTAGGCACAGCGGTTCTACACCACCCCCAATTTAAGTTGTGCGAGTTTTCTTTGGTTCGGTACGATGGTGTGCACTTGTCGCAAACCGGTACCGCAATTTTTCAGGCCAATCTTCGCGAATGCATTTCTGCCTAATTTTCGTAAAGCGATACCCTTATAAGTGTATTTAAAACAGAGTGGCAGGTTTGTGCTGGGAACGACGGGCAGTGCCTCTTTTCAACAGCAACTTAACTAGATTATTCGGTATTAAAACTTGGAAGTTACAATTTAACTCAACAGTTTAACTTTTAAACAAAACGCCAAGCACCCTCTTGTGCCGGTGGGGCTTATCCAACCATATTTGCGAACGGTGGACAAACGGCGTGCCTGTTAACACTTTTAACACTTTTGCCTAGCACCCTCTCGTGCCGGAGGGGCTAGTGCCCGAGAAGGGTTGGCAAGCGTGCCAGAGTTGCCAAGCGTGGCAGGGTTGCCAAGCGTGGCATGGTTGCCAAGCGTGGCATGGTTGCCAAGCGTGGCATGGTTGCCAAGCATGGCATGGTTGCCAAGCGTGGCATGGTTGCCAAGCGTGGCAAGGAGTTTGGGCAAGCATGCCCTGTTGAAAGAAATTTACTTGAAGCTGAACAGAAAATTAAGAAAAGAAAATTACGAAATAAAGTAGCGGCTTGAAATTCTATGCCAAAAAGTCAAACCTGTGTTTCAAAGCGTACTTTGTGTGTCGTCTGGGAATAACAGGCTATAGCCTTGCCATTGGCCCAATTTCTGACCGGAAAAATCAAGTTTTTCCCTGATGATTTTTTGGAGTAAATACCACTAGAAATGTGTTGTACAGGTCCATGGGAGTCTCGAGAACAATTTTCAATCAAATCGGATGACATAATTTTGGGCTGAAAAATTGATAAATACAAGGCTATAGCCTTGCCATTGGCCAAAATCCGACCGGAAAAATCAAAGTTTTTCCCTGGTAGTTTTTTAGAAGAAGTACAACCAGAAATGTGTTGTACGGGTCCACAGGAGTCTGGAAAACAATTTTCAATCAAATCGGAGGACATGATTTTGGGCTGAAAAATTGATGAATACAAGGCTATAGCCTTGCCATTGGCCCAATTTCTGACCGGACAAATCAAAGTTTTTCCCTGGTGATTGTTTGGAAGAAATACCACTAGAAATGTGTTGTACAGGTCCACAGGAGTCTGGAGAACAATTTTCAATCAAATCGGATGACATAATTTTGGGCTGAAAATTTATGAATACAATGCTATAGCCTTGCCATTGGCCCAATTTCTCACCGGAAAAATCAAGTTCTTCTCTGTTGATATTTTGGAAGAAATAGCACCAGAAATGTGTTGTACGTGTCCACAGGAGTCTAAAAAACAATTTTCTATCAAATCGGATGACATATTTTTGGGCTGAAAAATTGATGAATACAAGGCTATAGCCTGGCCATTGGCCAAATTTCTGACCGGACAAATCAAAGTTTTTCGCTGGTGATGGTTTGGAAGAAATACCACTAGAAATGTGTTGTACAGGTCCACAGGAGTCTGGAGAACATTTTTCAATCAAATCGGATGACATTTTTAGGCTGAAAAATTGATGAATACAAGGCTATAGCCTTGTCATTTGCCCAATTTCTGACTAGAAAAATCAAAGTTTTTCCCTGTTCATTTCTTGGAAGAAATACTACCAGAAATGTGTTGTACGGGTCCACAGGAGTCTGGAAAACAATTTTCAATCAAATCGGATGACATAATTTTGGGCTGAAAAATTGATGAATACAAGGCTATAGCCTTGCCATTGGCCAAAATCCGACCGGAAAAATCAAAGTTTTTCCCTGGTGATTTTTTGGTAGAAATAGCGTCAGGAATGTGTTGTACGGGTCCACAGGAGTATGGAGAACAATTTTCAATCAAATCGGACGACATAATTTTGGGCTGAAAAATTGATAAATACAAGGCTATAGCCTTGCCATTGGCCAAAATCCGACCGGAAAAATCAAAGTTTTTCCCTGGTGTTTTTTTGGTAGAAATAGCGTTAGGAATGTCTTGTACGGGTCCACAGGAGTATGGAGAACAATTTTCAATCAAATCGGATGACATAATTTTGGGCTGAAAATTTATGAATACAAGGCTATAGCCTTGCAATTGGCCCAATTTCTGACCGGAAAAATCAAGTTCTTCCCTGTTGATTTTTTGGAAGAAATAGCACCAGAAATGTGTTGTACTGGTCCACAGGAGGCTGGAAAACAATTTCTATCAAATCGGATGACATATATTTGGGCTAAAAGATTGATGAATACAAGGCTATAGCCTTGCCATTGGCCCAATTTCTGACCGGAGAAATCAAAGTTTTTCCCTGGTGATGGTTTGGAAGAAATACCACTAGAAATGTGTTGTACGGGTCCATGGGAGTCTCGAGAACAATTTTCAATCAAATCGGATGACATAATTCTCGGCTGAAAATTTATGAATACAAGGCTATAGCCTTGCCATTGGCCCAATTTCTGACCGGAAAAATCAAGTTTTTTCCTGATGATTTTTTGGAGTAAATACCACTAGAAATGTGTTGTACGGGTCCATGGGAGTCTCGAGAACAATTTTCAATAAAATCGGATGACATAATTTTTGGTTGAAAATTTATGAATACAAGGCTATAGCCTTGCCATTGGCCAAAATCCGACCGGAAAAATCAAAGTTTTCCCTGTTTGTTTTTTAAGACATACCACTAGAAATGTGTTGTACGGGTCCACAGGAGTCTGGAAAACAATTTTCAATCAAATCGGATGACATATTTTTGGGTTGAAAAATTGTTCGATACAAGGATATGGCCTTGCCATTGGCCAATTTCTGTCCGGAAAAATCAAAGTTTTTCCCTGGTGATGGTTTGGAAGAAATACCACCAGAAATGTGTTGTACGGGTCCACAGGAGTCTGGAAAACAATTTTTTATAAAATTGGATGACATAATTTTGGGCTGAAAATTTGATAAATACAAGGCTATGGCCTTGCCATTTGCCCAATTTCTGACCAGAAAAATCAAAGTTTTTCCCTGGTGATGGTTTGGAAGAAATACCACTAGAAATGTGTTGTACTGGTTCACAGGAGTCTGGAAAACAATTTTCAATCAAATCGGATGACATAATTTTGGGCTGAAAAATTGATGAATACAAGGCTATAGCCTTGCCATTGGCCAAAATCCGACCGGAAAAATCAAAGTTTTTCCCTGGTGATTTTTTGGTAGAAATAGCGTCAGGAATGTGTTGTACGGGTCCACAGGAGTATGGAGAACAATTTTCAATCAAATCGGACGACATAATTTTGGGCTGAAAAATTGATAAATACAAGGCTATAGCCTTGCCATTGGCCAAAATCCGACCGGAAAAATCAAATTTTTTCCTTGGTGTTTTTTTGGTAGAAATAGCCTTAGGAATGTCTTGTACGGGTCCACAGGAGTATGGAGAACAATTTTCAATCAAATCGGATGACATAATTTTGGGCTGAAAATTTATGAATACAAGGCTATAGCCTTGCAATTGGCCCAATTTCTGACCGGAAAAAGCAAGTTCTTCCCTGTTGATTTTTTGGAAGAAATAGCAGCAGAAATGTGTTGTACTGGTCCACAGGAGGCTGGAAAACAATTTTCTATCAAATCGGATGACATATATTTGGGCTAAAAGATTGATGAATACAAGGCTATAGCCTTGCCATTGGCCCAATTTCTGACCGGAGAAATCAAAGTTTTTCCCTGGTGATGGTTTGGAAGAAATACCACTAGAAATGTGTTGTACGGGTCCATGGGAGTCTCGAGAACAATTTTCAATCAAATCGGATGACATAATTCTGGGCTGAAAATTTATGAATACAAGGCTATAGCCTTGCCATTGGCCCAATTTCTGACCGGAAAAATCAAGTTTTTTCCTGATGATTTTTTGGAGTAAATACCACTAGAAATGTGTTGTACGGGTCCATGGGAGTCTCGAGAACAATTTTCAATAAAATCGGATGACATAATTTTTGGTTGAAAATTTATGAATACAAGGCTATAGCCTTGCCATTGGCCATAATCCGACCGAAAAAATCAAAGTTTTCCCTGTTTGTTTTTTAAGACATACCACTAGAAATGTGTTGTACGGGTCCACAGGAGTCTGGAAAACAATTTTCAATCAAATCGGATGACATATTTTTGGGTTGAAAAATTGTTCGATACAAGGATATGGCCTTGCCATTGGCCAATTTCTGTCCTGAAAAATCAAAGTTTTTCCCTGGTGATGGTTTGGAAGAAATACCACCAGAAATGTGTTGTACGGGTCCACAGGAGTCTGGAAAACAATTTTTTATACAATTGGATGACATAATTTTGGGCTGAAAATTTGATAAATACAAGGCTATGGCCTTGCCATTTGCCCAATTTCTGACCAGAAAAATCAAAGTTTTTCCCTGGTGATGGTTTGGAAGAAATACCACTAGAAATGTGTTGTACTGGTTCACAGGAGTCTGGAAAACAATTTTCAATCAAATCGGATGACATAATTTTGGGCTGAAAAATTGATGAATACAAGGCTATAGCCTTGCCATTGGCCAAAATCCGACCGGAAAAATCAAAGTTTTTCCCTGGTGATTTTTTGGTAGAAATAGCGTTAGGAATGTCTTGTACGGGTCCACAGGAGTATGGAGAACAATTTTCAATCAAATCGGATGACATAATTTTGGGCTGAAAATTTATGAATACAAGGCTATAGCCTTGCAATTGGCCCAATTTCTGACCGGAAAAAGCAAGTTCTTCCCTGTTGATTTTTTGGAAGAAATAGCACCAGAAATGTGTTGTACTGGTCCACAGGAGGCTGGAAAACAATTTTCTATCAAATCGGATGACATATATTTGGGCTAAAAGATTGATGAATACAAGGCTATAGCCTTGCCATTGGCCCAATTTCTGACCGGAGAAATCAAAGTTTTTCCCTGGTGATGGTTTGGAAGAAATACCACTAGAAATGTGTTGTACGGGTCCATGGGAGTCTCGAGAACAATTTTCAATCAAATCGGATGACATAATTCTGGGCTGAAAATTTATGAATACAAGGCTATAGCCTTGCCATTGGCCCAATTTCTGACCGGAAAAATCAAGTTTTTTCCTGATGATTTTTTGGAGTAAATACCACTAGAAATGTGTTGTACGGGTCCATGGGAGTCTCGAGAACAATTTTCAATAAAATCGGATGACATAATTTTTGGTTGAAAATTTATGAATACAAGGCTATAGCCTTGCCATTGGCCAAAATCCGACCGAAAAAATCAAAGTTTTCCCTGTTTGTTTTTTAAGACATACCACTAGAAATGTGTTGTACGGGTCCACAGGAGTCTGGAAAACAATTTTCAATCAAATCGGATGACATATTTTTGGGTTGAAAAATTGTTCGATACAAGGATATGGCCTTGCCATTGGCCAATTTCTGTCCGGAAAAATCAAAGTTTTTCCCTGGTGATGGTTTGGAAGAAATACCACCAGAAATGTGTTGTACGGGTCCACAGGAGTCTGGAAAACAATTTTTTATACAATTGGATGACATAATTTTGGGCTGAAAATTTGATAAATACAAGGCTATGGCCTTGCCATTTGCCCAATTTCTGACCAGAAAAATCAAAGTTTTTCCCTGGTGATGGTTTGGAAGAAATACCACTAGAAATGTGATGTACTGGTTCACAGGAGTCTGGAAAACAATTTTCAATCAAATCGGATGACATAATTTTGGGCTGAAAAATTGATGAATACAAGGCTATAGCCTTGCCATTGGCCAAAATCCGACCGGAAAAATCAAAGTTTTTCCCTGGTGATTTTTTGGTAGAAATAGCGTTAGGAATGTCTTGTACGGGTCCACAGGAGTATGGAGAACAATTTTCAATCAAATCGGATGACATAATTTTGGGCTGAAAATTTATGAATACAAGGCTATAGCCTTGCAATTGGCCCAATTTCTGACCGGAAAAAGCAAGTTCTTCCCTGTTGATTTTTTGGAAGAAATAGCAGCAGAAATGTGTTGTACTGGTCCACAGGAGTCTGGAAAACAATTTTTTATAAAATTGGATGACATAATTTTGGGCTGAAAATTTGATAAATACAAGGCTATGGCCTTGCCATTTGCCCAATTTCTGACCAGAAAAATCAAAGTTTTTCCCTGGTGATGGTTTGGAAGAAATACCACTAGAAATGTGTTGTACTGGTTCACAGGAGTCTGGAAAACAATTTTCAATCAAATCGGATGACATAATTTTGGGCTGAAAAATTGATGAATACAAGGCTATAGCCTTGCCATTGGCCAAAATCCGACCGGAAAAATCAAAGTTTTTCCCTGGTGATTTTTTGGTAGAAATAGCGTCAGGAATGTGTTGTACGGGTCCACAGGAGTATGGAGAACAATTTTCAATCAAATCGGACGACATAATTTTGGGCTGAAAAATTGATAAATACAAGGCTATAGCCTTGCCATTGGCCAAAATCCGACCGGAAAAATCAAATTTTTTCCTTGGTGTTTTTTTGGTAGAAATAGCCTTAGGAATGTCTTGTACGGGTCCACAGGAGTATGGAGAACAATTTTCAATCAAATCGGATGACATAATTTTGGGCTGAAAATTTATGAATACAAGGCTATAGCCTTGCAATTGGCCCAATTTCTGACCGGAAAAAGCAAGTTCTTCCCTGTTGATTTTTTGGAAGAAATAGCAGCAGAAATGTGTTGTACTGGTCCACAGGAGGCTGGAAAACAATTTTCTATCAAATCGGATGACATATATTTGGGCTAAAAGATTGATGAATACAAGGCTATAGCCTTGCCATTGGCCCAATTTCTGACCGGAGAAATCAAAGTTTTTCCCTGGTGATGGTTTGGAAGAAATACCACTAGAAATGTGTTGTACGGGTCCATGGGAGTCTCGAGAACAATTTTCAATCAAATCGGATGACATAATTCTGGGCTGAAAATTTATGAATACAAGGCTATAGCCTTGCCATTGGCCCAATTTCTGACCGGAAAAATCAAGTTTTTTCCTGATGATTTTTTGGAGTAAATACCACTAGAAATGTGTTGTACGGGTCCATGGGAGTCTCGAGAACAATTTTCAATAAAATCGGATGACATAATTTTTGGTTGAAAATTTATGAATACAAGGCTATAGCCTTGCCATTGGCCATAATCCGACCGAAAAAATCAAAGTTTTCCCTGTTTGTTTTTTAAGACATACCACTAGAAATGTGTTGTACGGGTCCACAGGAGTCTGGAAAACAATTTTCAATCAAATCGGATGACATATTTTTGGGTTGAAAAATTGTTCGATACAAGGATATGGCCTTGCCATTGGCCAATTTCTGTCCTGAAAAATCAAAGTTTTTCCCTGGTGATGGTTTGGAAGAAATACCACCAGAAATGTGTTGTACGGGTCCACAGGAGTCTGGAAAACAATTTTTTATACAATTGGATGACATAATTTTGGGCTGAACATTTGATAAATACAAGGCTATGGCCTTGCCATTTGCCCAATTTCTGACCAGAAAAATCAAAGTTTTTCCCTGGTGATGGTTTGGAAGAAATACCACTAGAAATGTGTTGTACTGGTTCACAGGAGTCTGGAAAACAATTTTCAATCAAATCGGATGACATAATTTTGGGCTGAAAAATTGATGAATACAAGGCTATAGCCTTGCCATTGGCCAAAATCCGACCGGAAAAATCAAAGTTTTTCCCTGGTGATTTTTTGGTAGAAATAGCGTTAGGAATGTCTTGTACGGGTCCACAGGAGTATGGAGAACAATTTTCAATCAAATCGGATGACATAATTTTGGGCTGAAAATTTATGAATACAAGGCTATAGCCTTGCAATTGGCCCAATTTCTGACCGGAAAAAGCAAGTTCTTCCCTGTTGATTTTTTGGAAGAAATAGCACCAGAAATGTGTTGTACTGGTCCACAGGAGGCTGGAAAACAATTTTCTATCAAATCGGATGACATATATTTGGGCTAAAAGATTGATGAATACAAGGCTATAGCCTTGCCATTGGCCCAATTTCTGACCGGAAAAATCAAGTTTTTTCCTGATGATTTTTTGGAGTAAATACCACTAGAAATGTGTTGTACGGGTCCATGGGAGTCTCGAGAACAATTTTCAATAAAATCGGATGACATAATTTTTGGTTGAAAATTTATGAATACAAGGCTATAGCCTTGCCATTGGCCAAAATCCGACCGAAAAAATCAAAGTTTTCCCTGTTTGTTTTTTAAGACATACCACTAGAAATGTGTTGTACGGGTCCACAGGAGTCTGGAAAACAATTTTCAATCAAATCGGATGACATATTTTTGGGTTGAAAAATTGTTCGATACAAGGATATGGCCTTGCCATTGGCCAATTTCTGTCCGGAAAAATCAAAGTTTTTCCCTGGTGATGGTTTGGAAGAAATACCACCAGAAATGTGTTGTACGGGTCCACAGGAGTCTGGAAAACAATTTTTTATACAATTGGATGACATAATTTTGGGCTGAAAATTTGATAAATACAAGGCTATGGCCTTGCCATTTGCCCAATTTCTGACCAGAAAAATCAAAGTTTTTCCCTGGTGATGGTTTGGAAGAAATACCACTAGAAATGTGATGTACTGGTTCACAGGAGTCTGGAAAACAATTTTCAATCTAATCGGATGACATAATTTTGGGCTGAAAAATTGATGAATACAAGGCTATAGCCTTGCCATTGGCCAAAATCCGACCGGAAAAATCAAAGTTTTTCCCTGGTGATTTTTTGGTAGAAATAGCGTTAGGAATGTCTTGTACGGGTCCACAGGAGTATGGAGAACAATTTTCAATCAAATCGGATGACATAATTTTGGGCTGAAAATTTATGAATACAAGGCTATAGCCTTGCAATTGGCCCAATTTCTGACCGGAAAAAGCAAGTTCTTCCCTGTTGATTTTTTGGAAGAAATAGCACCAGAAATGTGTTGTACTGGTCCACAGGAGGCTGGAAAACAATTTTCTATCAAATCGGATGACATATATTTGGGCTAAAAGATTGATGAATACAAGGCTATAGCCTTGCCATTGGCCCAATTTCTGACCGGAGAAATCAAAGTTTTTCCCTGGTGATGGTTTGGAAGAAATACCACTAGAAATGTGTTGTACGGGTCCATGGGAGTCTCGAGAACAATTTTCAATCAAATCGGATGACATAATTCTGGGCTGAAAATTTATGAATACAAGGCTATAGCCTTGCCATTGGCCCAATTTCTGACCGGAAAAATCAAGTTTTTTCCTGATGATTTTTTGGAGTAAATACCACTAGAAATGTGTTGTACGGGTCCATGGGAGTCTCGAGAACAATTTTCAATAAAATCGGATGACATAATTTTTGGTTGAAAATTTATGAATACAAGGCTATAGCCTTGCCATTGGCCAAAATCCGACCGAAAAAATCAAAGTTTTCCCTGTTTGTTTTTTAAGACATACCACTAGAAATGTGTTGTACGGGTCCACAGGAGTCTGGAAAACAATTTTCAATCAAATCGGATGACATATTTTTGGGTTGAAAAATTGTTCGATACAAGGATATGGCCTTGCCATTGGCCAATTTCTGTCCTGAAAAATCAAAGTTTTTCCCTGGTGATGGTTTGGAAGAAATACCACCAGAAATGTGTTGTACGGGTCCACAGGAGTCTGGAAAACAATTTTTTATAAAATTGGATGACATAATTTTGGGCTGAAAATTTGATAAATACAAGGCTATGGCCTTGCCATTTGCCCAATTTCTGACCAGAAAAATCAAAGTTTTTCCCTGGTGATGGTTTGGAAGAAATACCACTAGAAATGTGTTGTACTGGTTCACAGGAGTCTGGAAAACAATTTTCAATCAAATCGGATGACATAATTTTGGGCTGAAAAATTGATGAATACAAGGCTATAGCCTTGCCATTGGCCAAAATCCGACCGGAAAAATCAAAGTTTTTCCCTGGTGATTTTTTTGTAGAAATAGCGTCAGGAATGTGTTGTACGGGTCCACAGGAGTATGGAGAACAATTTTCAATCAAATCGGATGAAATATTTTTTGGTTGAAAAATTGTTCGATACAAGGCTATGGCCTTGCCATTGGCCAATTTCTGTCCGGAAAAATCAAAGTTTTTCCCTCGTGATGGTTTGGAAGAAATACCACTAGAAATGTGTTGTACGGGTCCATGGGAGTCTCGAGAACAATTTTCAATCAAATCGGATGACATAATTCTGGGCGGAAAAATTGATGAATACAAGGCTATGGCCTTGCCATTGGCCAAAATCAGACCGGAAAAATCAAAGTTTTTCCCTGGTGATGGTTTGGAAGAAATACCACTAGAAATGTGTTGTACTGGTTCACAGGAGTCTGGAAAACAATTTTCTATAAAATTGGATGACATAATTTTGGGCTAAAAAATTGATGAATACAAGGCTATAGCCTTGCCATTGGCCAAATTTCTGACCGGAAAAATCAAAGTTTTTCCCTGGTGATTTTTTTGTAGAAATAGCGTCAGGAATGTGTTGTACGGGTCCACAGGAGTATGGAGAACAATTTTCAATCAAATCGGACGACATAATTTTTGGCTGAAAAATTGATAAATACAAGGCTATAGCCTTGCCATTGGCCAAAATCCGACCGGAAAAATCAAAGTTTTTCCCTGGTGTTTTTTTGGTAGAAATAGCGTTAGGAATGTCTTGTACGGGTCCACAGGAGTATGGAGAACAATTTTCAATCAAATCGGATGACATAATTTTGGGCTGAAAATTTATGAATACAAGGCTATAGCCTTGCAATTGGCCCAATTTCTGACCGGAAAAATCAAGTTCTTCCCTGTTGATTTTTTGGAAGAAATAGCACCAGAAATGTGTTGTACTGGTCCACAGGAGGCTGGAAAACAATTTTCTATCAAATCGGATGACATATATTTGGGCTAAAAGATTGATGAATACAAGGCTATAGCCTTGCCATTGGCCCAATTTCTGACCGGAGAAATCAAAGTTTTTCCCTGGTGATGGTTTGGAAGAAATACCACTAGAAATGTGTTGTACGGGTCCATGGGAGTCTCGAGAACAATTTTCAATCAAATCGGATGACATAATTCTGGGCTGAAAATTTATGAATACAAGGCTATAGCCTTGCCATTGGCCCAATTTCTGACCGGAAAAAGCAAGTTTTTCCCTGATGATTTTTTAGAGTAAATACCACTAGAAATGTGTTGTACGGGTCCATGGGAGTCTCGAGAACAATTTTCAATCAAATCGGATGACATAATTTTTGGTTGAAAATTTATGAATACAAGGCTATAGCCTTGCCATTGGCCAAAATCCGACCGGAAAAATCAAAGTTTTTCCCTGGTAGTTTTTTAGAAGAAGTACAACCAGAAATGTGTTGTACGGGTCCACAGGAGTCTGGAAAACAATTTTCAATCAAATCGGATGACATAATTTTGGGCTGAAAAATTGATGAATACAAGGCTAAAGCCTTGCCATTGGCCAAAATCCGACCGGAAAAATCAAAGTTTTTCCCTGGTGATTTTTTGGTAGAAATAGCGTCAGGAATGTGTTTTACGGGTCCACAGGAGTATGGAGAACAATTTTCAATCAAATCGGACGACATAATTTTTGGCTGAAAAATTGATAAATACAAGGCCTTGCCATTGGCCAAAATCCGACCGGAAAAATCAAAGTTTTTCCCTGGTGTTTCTTTGGTAGAAATAGCGTTAGGAATGTCTTGTACGGGTCCACAGGAGTATGGAGAACAATTTTCAATCAAATCGGATGACATAATTTTGGGCTGAAAAATTATGAATACAAGGCTATAGCCTGGCAATTGGCCCAATTTCTGACCGGAAAAATCAAGTTCTTCCCTATTGATTTTTTGGAAGAAATAGCACCAGAAATGTGTTGTACTGGTCCACAGGAGGCTGGAAAACAATTTTCTATCAAATCGGATGACATATATTTGGGCTAAAAGATTGATGAATACAAGGCTATAGCCTTGCCATTGGCCCAATTTCTGACCGGAGAAATCAAAGTTTTTCCCTGGTGATGGTTTGGAAGAAATACCACTAGAAATGTGTTGTACGGGTCCATGGGAGTCTCGAGAACAATTTTCAATCAAATCGGATGACATAATTCTGGGCTGAAAATTTATGAATACAAGGCTATAGCCTTGCCATTGGCCCAATTTCTGACCGGAAAAATCAAGTTTTTCCCTGATGATTTTTTGGAGTAAATACCACTAGAAATGTGTTGTACGGGTCCATGGGAGTCTCGAGAACAATTTTCAATCAAATCGGATGACATAATTTTTGGCTGAAAATTAATGAATACAAGGCTATAGCCTTGCCATTGGCCAAAATCCGACCGGAAAAATCAAAGTTTTTCCCTGGTAGTTTTTTAGAAGAAGTACAACCAGAAATGTGTTGTACGGGTCCACAGGAGTCTGGAAAACAATTTTCAATCAAATCGGATGACATAATTTTGGGCTGAAAAATTGATGAATACAAGGCTATAGCCTTGCCATTGGCCCAATTTTTGAACGGAAAAATAAAAGTTTTCCCTGTTTGTTTTTTAAGACATACCACTAGAAATGTGTTGTAAGGGTCCACAGGAGTCTGGAAAACAATTTTCAATCAAATCGGTTGAAATATTTTTTGGTTGAAAAATTGTTCGATACAAGGCTATGGCCTTGCCATTGGCCAATTTCTGTCCGGAAAAATCAAAGTTTTTCCCTCGTGATGGTTTGGAAGAAATACCACTAGAAATGTGTTGTACGGGTCCATGGGAGTCTCGAGAACAATTTTCAATCAAATCGGATGACATAATTCTGGGCGGAAAAATTGATGAATACAAGGCTATGGCCTTGCCATTGGCCAAAATCAGACCGGAAAAATCAAAGTTTTTCCCTGGTGATGGTTTGGAAGAAATACCACTAGAAATGTGTTGTACTGGTTCACAGGAGTCTGGAAAACAATTTTCAATCAAATCGGATGACATAATTTTGGGCTCAAAAATTGATGAATACAAGGCTATAGCCTTGCCATTGGCCAAAATCCGACCGGAAAAATCAAAGTTTTTCCCTGGTGATTTTTTGGTAGAAATAGCGTCAGGAATGTGTTTTACGGGTCCACAGGAGTATGGAGAACAATTTTCAATCAAATCGGACGACATAATTTTTGGCTGAAAAATTGATAAATACAAGGCCTTGCCATTGGCCAAAATCCGACCGGAAAAATCAAAGTTTTTCCCTGGTGTTTCTTTGGTAGAAATAGCGTTAGGAATGTCTTGTACGGGTCCACAGGAGTATGGAGAACAATTTTCAATCAAATCGGATGACATAATTTTGGCCTGAAAATTTATGAATACAAGGCTATAGCCTGGCAATTGGCCCAATTTCTGACCGGAAAAATCAAGTTCTTCCCTATTGATTTTTTGGAAGAAATAGCACCAGAAATGTGTTGTACTGGTCCACAGGAGGCTGGAAAACAATTTTCTATCAAATCGGATGACATATATTTGGGCTAAAAGATTGATGAATACAAGGCTATAGCCTTGCCATTGGCCCAATTTCTGACCGGAGAAATCAAAGTTTTTCCCTGGTGATGGTTTGGAAGAAATACCACTAGAAATGTGTTGTACGGGTCCATGGGAGTCTCGAGAACAATTTTCAATCAAATCGGATGACATAATTCTGGGCTGAAAATTTATGAATACAAGGCTATAGCCTTGCCATTGGCCCAATTTCTGACCGGAAAAATCAAGTTTTTCCCTGATGATTTTTTGGAGTAAATACCACTAGAAATGTGTTGTACGGGTCCATGGGAGTCTCGAGAACAATTTTCAATCAAATCGGATGACATAATTTTTGGCTGAAAAATTATGAATACAAGGCTATAGCCTTGCCATTGGCCAAAATCCGACCGGAAAAATCAAAGTTTTTCCCTGGTAGTTTTTTAGAAGAAGTACAACCAGAAATGTGTTGTACGGGTCCACAGGAGTCTGGAAAACAATTTTCAATCAAATCGGATGACATAATTTTGGGCTAAAAAATTGATGAATACAAGGCTATAGCCTTGCCATTGGCCCAATTTTTGAACGGAAAAATCAAAGTTTTCCCTGTTTGTTTTTTAAGACATACCACTAGAAATGTGTTGTACGGGTCCACAGGAGTCTGGAAAACAATTTTCAATCAAATCGGATGACATATTTTTGGGTTGAAAAATTGTTCGATACAAGGCTATGGCCTTGCCATTGGCCAATTTCTGTCCGGAAAAGTCAAAGTTTTTCCCTGGTGATGGTTTGGAAGAAATACCACTAGAAATGTGTTGTACGGGTCCATGGGAGTCTCGAGAACAATTTTCAATCAAATCGGATGACATAATTTTGGGCTGAAAAATTGATAAATACAAGGCTATAGCCTTGCCATTGGCCAAAATCCGACCGGAAAAATCAAAGTTTTTCCCTGGTGTTTTTTTGGTAGAAATAGCGTCAGGAATGTGTTGTACGGGTCCACAGGAGTATGGAGAACAATTTTCAATCAAATCGGATGACATAATTTTGGGCTGAAAATTTATGAATACAAGGCTATAGCCTTGCAATTGGCCCAATTTCTGACCGGAAAAATCAAGTTCTTCCCTGTTGAGTTTTTGGAAGAAATAGCACCAGAAATGTGTTGTACTGGTCCACAGGAGGCTGGAAAACAATTTTCTATCAAATCGGATGACATATATTTGGGCTAAAAGATTGATGAATACAAGGCTATAGCCTTGCCATTGGCCCAATTTCTGACCGGAGAAATCAAAGTTTTTCCCTGGTGATGGTTTGGAAGAAATACCACTAGAAATGTGTTGTACGGGTCCATGGGAGTCTCGAGAACAATTTTCAATCAAATCGGATGACATAATTCTGGGCTGAAAATTTATGAATACAAGGCTATAGCCTTGCCATTGGCCCAATTTCTGACCGGAAAAATCAAGTTTTTCCCTGATGATTTTTTGGAGTAAATACCACTAGAAATGTGTTGTACGGGTCCATGGGAGTCTCGAGAACAATTTTCAATCAAATCGGATGACATAATTTTTGGCTGAAAATTAATGAATACAAGGCTATAGCCTTGCCATTGGCCAAAATCCGACCGGAAAAATCAAAGTTTTTCCCTGGTAGTTTTTTAGAAGAAGTACAACCAGAAATGTGTTGTACGGGTCCACAGGAGTCTGGAAAACAATTTTCAATCAAATCGGATGACATAATTTTGGGCTGAAAAATTGATGAATACAAGGCTATAGCCTTGCCATTGGCCCAATTTTTGAACGGAAAAATCAAAGTTTTCCCTGTTTGTTTTTTAAGACATACCACTAGAAATGTGTTGTACGGGTCCACAGGAGTATGGAGAACAATTTTCAATCAAATCGGACGACATAATTTTGGGCTGAAAAATTGATAAATACAAGGCTATAGCCTTGCCATTGGCCAAAATCCGACCGGAAAAATCAAAGTTTTTCCCTGGTGTTTTTTTGGTAGAAATAGCGTTAGGAATGTCTTGTACGGGTCCACAGGAGTATGGAGAACAATTTTCAATCAAATCGGATGACATAATTTTGGGCTGAAAATTTATGAATACAAGGCTATAGCCTTGCAATTGGCCCAATTTCTGACCGGAAAAATCAAGTTCTTCCCTGTTGATTTTTTGGAAGAAATAGCACCAGAAATGTGTTGTACTGGTCCACAGGAGGCTGGAAAACAATTTCTATCAAATCGGATGACATATATTTGGGCTAAAAGATTGATGAATACAAGGCTATAGCCTTGCCATTGGCCCAATTTCTGACCGGAGAAATCAAAGTTTTTCCCTGGTGATGGTTTGGAAGAAATACCACTAGAAATGTGTTGTACGGGTCCATGGGAGTCTCGAGAACAATTTTCAATCAAATCGGATGACATAATTCTCGGCTGAAAATTTATGAATACAAGGCTATAGCCTTGCCATTGGCCCAATTTCTGACCGGAAAAATCAAGTTTTTTCCTGATGATTTTTTGGAGTAAATACCACTAGAAATGTGTTGTACGGGTCCATGGGAGTCTCGAGAACAATTTTCAATAAAATCGGATGACATAATTTTTGGTTGAAAATTTATGAATACAAGGCTATAGCCTTGCCATTGGCCAAAATCCGACCGGAAAAATCAAAGTTTTCCCTGTTTGTTTTTTAAGACATACCACTAGAAATGTGTTGTACGGGTCCACAGGAGTCTGGAAAACAATTTTCAATCAAATCGGATGACATATTTTTGGGTTGAAAAATTGTTCGATACAAGGATATGGCCTTGCCATTGGCCAATTTCTGTCCGGAAAAATCAAAGTTTTTCCCTGGTGATGGTTTGGAAGAAATACCACCAGAAATGTGTTGTACGGGTCCACAGGAGTCTGGAAAACAATTTTTTATAAAATTGGATGACATAATTTTGGGCTGAAAATTTGATAAATACAAGGCTATGGCCTTGCCATTTGCCCAATTTCTGACCAGAAAAATCAAAGTTTTTCCCTGGTGATGGTTTGGAAGAAATACCACTAGAAATGTGTTGTACTGGTTCACAGGAGTCTGGAAAACAATTTTCAATCAAATCGGATGACATAATTTTGGGCTGAAAAATTGATGAATACAAGGCTATAGCCTTGCCATTGGCCAAAATCCGACCGGAAAAATCAAAGTTTTTCCCTGGTGATTTTTTGGTAGAAATAGCGTCAGGAATGTGTTGTACGGGTCCACAGGAGTATGGAGAACAATTTTCAATCAAATCGGACGACATAATTTTGGGCTGAAAAATTGATAAATACAAGGCTATAGCCTTGCCATTGGCCAAAATCCGACCGGAAAAATCAAATTTTTTCCTTGGTGTTTTTTTGGTAGAAATAGCCTTAGGAATGTCTTGTACGGGTCCACAGGAGTATGGAGAACAATTTTCAATCAAATCGGATGACATAATTTCGGGCTGAAAATTTATGAATACAAGGCTATAGCCTTGCAATTGGCCCAATTTCTGACCGGAAAAAGCAAGTTCTTCCCTGTTGATTTTTTGGAAGAAATAGCAGCAGAAATGTGTTGTACTGGTCCACAGGAGGCTGGAAAACAATTTTCTATCAAATCGGATGACATATATTTGGGCTAAAAGATTGATGAATACAAGGCTATAGCCTTGCCATTGGCCCAATTTCTGACCGGAGAAATCAAAGTTTTTCCCTGGTGATGGTTTGGAAGAAATACCACTAGAAATGTGTTGTACGGGTCCATGGGAGTCTCGAGAACAATTTTCAATCAAATCGGATGACATAATTCTGGGCTGAAAATTTATGAATACAAGGCTATAGCCTTGCCATTGGCCCAATTTCTGACCGGAAAAATCAAGTTTTTTCCTGATGATTTTTTGGAGTAAATACCACTAGAAATGTGTTGTACGGGTCCATGGGAGTCTCGAGAACAATTTTCAATAAAATCGGATGACATAATTTTTGGTTGAAAATTTATGAATACAAGGCTATAGCCTTGCCATTGGCCATAATCCGACCGAAAAAATCAAAGTTTTCCCTGTTTGTTTTTTAAGACATACCACTAGAAATGTGTTGTACGGGTCCACAGGAGTCTGGAAAACAATTTTCAATCAAATCGGATGACATATTTTTGGGTTGAAAAATTGTTCGATACAAGGATATGGCCTTGCCATTGGCCAATTTCTGTCCTGAAAAATCAAAGTTTTTCCCTGGTGATGGTTTGGAAGAAATACCACCAGAAATGTGTTGTACGGGTCCACAGGAGTCTGGAAAACAATTTTTTATACAATTGGATGACATAATTTTGGGCTGAAAATTTGATAAATACAAGGCTATGGCCTTGCCATTTGCCCAATTTCTGACCAGAAAAATCAAAGTTTTTCCCTGGTGATGGTTTGGAAGAAATACCACTAGAAATGTGTTGTACTGGTTCACAGGAGTCTGGAAAACAATTTTCAATCAAATCGGATGACATAATTTTGGGCTGAAAAATTGATGAATACAAGGCTATAGCCTTGCCATTGGCCAAAATCCGACCGGAAAAATCAAAGTTTTTCCCTGGTGATTTTTTGGTAGAAATAGCGTTAGGAATGTCTTGTACGGGTCCACAGGAGTATGGAGAACAATTTTCAATCAAATCGGATGACATAATTTTGGGCTGAAAATTTATGAATACAAGGCTATAGCCTTGCAATTGGCCCAATTTCTGACCGGAAAAAGCAAGTTCTTCCCTGTTGATTTTTTGGAAGAAATAGCACCAGAAATGTGTTGTACTGGTCCACAGGAGGCTGGAAAACAATTTTCTATCAAATCGGATGACATATATTTGGGCTAAAAGATTGATGAATACAAGGCTATAGCCTTGCCATTGGCCCAATTTCTGACCGGAGAAATCAAAGTTTTTCCCTGGTGATGGTTTGGAAGAAATACCACTAGAAATGTGTTGTACGGGTCCATGGGAGTCTCGAGAACAATTTTCAATCAAATCGGATGACATAATTCTGGGCTGAAAATTTATGAATACAAGGCTATAGCCTTGCCATTGGCCCAATTTCTGACCGGAAAAATCAAGTTTTTTCCTGATGATTTTTTGGAGTAAATACCACTAGAAATGTGTTGTACGGGTCCATGGGAGTCTCGAGAACAATTTTCAATAAAATCGGATGACATAATTTTTGGTTGAAAATTTATGAATACAAGGCTATAGCCTTGCCATTGGCCAAAATCCGACCGAAAAAATCAAAGTTTTCCCTGTTTGTTTTTTAAGACATACCACTAGAAATGTGTTGTACGGGTCCACAGGAGTCTGGAAAACAATTTTCAATCAAATCGGATGACATATTTTTTGGTTGAAAAATTGTTCGATACAAGGATATGGCCTTGCCATTGGCCAATTTCTGTCCGGAAAAATCAAAGTTTTTCCCTGGTGATGGTTTGGAAGAAATACCACCAGAAATGTGTTGTACGGGTCCACAGGAGTCTGGAAAACAATTTTTTATACAATTGGATGACATAATTTTGGGCTGAAAATTTGATAAATACAAGGCTATGGCCTTGCCATTTGCCCAATTTCTGACCAGAAAAATCAAAGTTTTTCCCTGGTGATGGTTTGGAAGAAATACCACTAGAAATGTGATGTACTGGTTCACAGGAGTCTGGAAAACAATTTTCAATCAAATCGGATGACATAATTTTGGGCTGAAAAATTGATGAATACAAGGCTATAGCCTTGCCATTGGCCAAAATCCGACCGGAAAAATCAAAGTTTTTCCCTGGTGATTTTTTGGTAGAAATAGCGTTAGGAATGTCTTGTACGGGTCCACAGGAGTATGGAGAACAATTTTCAATCAAATCGGATGACATAATTTTGGGCTGAAAATTTATGAATACAAGGCTATAGCCTTGCAATTGGCCCAATTTCTGACCGTAAAAAGCAAGTTCTTCCCTGTTGATTTTTTGGAAGAAATAGCAGCAGAAATGTGTTGTACTGGTCCACAGGAGTCTGGAAAACAATTTTTTATAAAATTGGATGACATAATTTTGGGCTGAAAATTTGATAAATACAAGGCTATGGCCTTGCCATTTGCCCAATTTCTGACCAGAAAAATCAAAGTTTTTCCCTGGTGATGGTTTGGAAGAAATACCACTAGAAATGTGTTGTACTGGTTCACAGGAGTCTGGAAAACAATTTTCAATCAAATCGGATGACATAATTTTGGGCTGAAAAATTGATGAATACAAGGCTATAGCCTTGCCATTGGCCAAAATCCGACCGGAAAAATCAAAGTTTTTCCCTGGTGATTTTTTGGTAGAAATAGCGTCAGGAATGTGTTGTACGGGTCCACAGGAGTATGGAGAACAATTTTCAATCAAATCGGACGACATAATTTTGGGCTGAAAAATTGATAAATACAAGGCTATAGCCTTGCCATTGGCCAAAATCCGACCGGAAAAATCAAATTTTTTCCTTGGTGTTTTTTTGGTAGAAATAGCCTTAGGAATGTCTTGTACGGGTCCACAGGAGTATGGAGAACAATTTTCAATCAAATCGGATGACATAATTTTGGGCTGAAAATTTATGAATACAAGGCTATAGCCTTGCAATTGGCCCAATTTCTGACCGGAAAAAGCAAGTTCTTCCCTGTTGATTTTTTGGAAGAAATAGCACCAGAAATGTGTTGTACTGGTCCACAGGAGGCTGGAAAACAATTTTCTATCAAATCGGATGACATATATTTGGGCTAAAAGATTGATGAATACAAGGCTATAGCCTTGCCATTGGCCCAATTTCTGACCGGAGAAATCAAAGTTTTTCCCTGGTGATGGTTTGGAAGAAATACCACTAGAAATGTGTTGTACGGGTCCATGGGAGTCTCGAGAACAATTTTCAATCAAATCGGATGACATAATTCTGGGCTGAAAATTTATGAATACAAGGCTATAGCCTTGCCATTGGCCCAATTTCTGACCGGAAAAATCAAGTTTTTTCCTGATGATTTTTTGGAGTAAATACCACTAGAAATGTGTTGTACGGGTCCATGGGAGTCTCGAGAACAATTTTCAATAAAATCGGATGACATAATTTTTGGTTGAAAATTTATGAATACAAGGCTATAGCCTTGCCATTGGCCATAATCCGACCGAAAAAATCAAAGTTTTCCCTGTTTGTTTTTTAAGACATACCACTAGAAATGTGTTGTACGGGTCCACAGGAGTCTGGAAAACAATTTTCAATCAAATCGGATGACATATTTTTGGGTTGAAAAATTGTTCGATACAAGGATATGGCCTTGCCATTGGCCAATTTCTGTCCTGAAAAATCAAAGTTTTTCCCTGGTGATGGTTTGGAAGAAATACCACCAGAAATGTGTTGTACGGGTCCACAGGAGTCTGGAAAACAATTTTTTATACAATTGGATGACATAATTTTGGGCTGAAAATTTGATAAATACAAGGCTATGGCCTTGCCATTTGCCCAATTTCTGACCAGAAAAATCAAAGTTTTTCCCTGGTGATGGTTTGGAAGAAATACCACTAGAAATGTGTTGTACTGGTTCACAGGAGTCTGGAAAACAATTTTCAATCAAATCGGATGACATAATTTTGGGCTGAAAAATTGATGAATACAAGGCTATAGCCTTGCCATTGGCCAAAATCCGACCGGAAAAATCAAAGTTTTTCCCTGGTGATTTTTTGGTAGAAATAGCGTTAGGAATGTCTTGTACGGGTCCACAGGAGTATGGAGAACAATTTTCAATCAAATCGGATGACATAATTTTGGGCTGAAAATTTATGAATACAAGGCTATAGCCTTGCAATTGGCCCAATTTCTGACCGGAAAAAGCAAGTTCTTCCCTGTTGATTTTTTGGAAGAAATAGCACCAGAAATGTGTTGTACTGGTCCACAGGAGGCTGGAAAACAATTTTCTATCAAATCGGATGACATATATTTGGGCTAAAAGATTGATGAATACAAGGCTATAGCCTTGCCATTGGCCCAATTTCTGACCGGAGAAATCAAAGTTTTTCCCTGGTGATGGTTTGGAAGAAATACCACTAGAAATGTGTTGTACGGGTCCATGGGAGTCTCGAGAACAATTTTCAATCAAATCGGATGACATAATTCTGGGCTGAAAATTTATGAATACAAGGCTATAGCCTTGCCATTGGCCCAATTTCTGACCGGAAAAATCAAGTTTTTTCCTGATGATTTTTTGGAGTAAATACCACTAGAAATGTGTTGTACGGGTCCATGGGAGTCTCGAGAACAATTTTCAATAAAATCGGATGACATAATTTTTGGTTGAAAATTTATGAATACAAGGCTATAGCCTTGCCATTGGCCAAAATCCGACCGAAAAAATCAAAGTTTTCCCTGTTTGTTTTTTAAGACATACCACTAGAAATGTGTTGTACGGGTCCACAGGAGTCTGGAAAACAATTTTCAATCAAATCGGATGACATATTTTTGGGTTGAAAAATTGTTCGATACAAGGATATGGCCTTGCCATTGGCCAATTTCTGTCCTGAAAAATCAAAGTTTTTCCCTGGTGATGGTTTGGAAGAAATACCACCAGAAATGTGTTGTACGGGTCCACAGGAGTCTGGAAAACAATTTTTTATAAAATTGGATGACATAATTTTGGGCTGAAAATTTGATAAATACAAGGCTATGGCCTTGCCATTTGCCCAATTTCTGACCAGAAAAATCAAAGTTTTTCCCTGGTGATGGTTTGGAAGAAATACCACTAGAAATGTGTTGTACTGGTTCACAGGAGTCTGGAAAACAATTTTCAATCAAATCGGATGACATAATTTTGGGCTGAAAAATTGATGAATACAAGGCTATAGCCTTGCCATTGGCCAAAATCCGACCGGAAAAATCAAAGTTTTTCCCTGGTGATTTTTTTGTAGAAATAGCGTCAGGAATGTGTTGTACGGGTCCACAGGAGTATGGAGAACAATTTTCAATCAAATCGGATGAAATATTTTTTGGTTGAAAAATTGTTCGATACAAGGCTATGGCCTTGCCATTGGCCAATTTCTGTCCGGAAAAATCAAAGTTTTTCCCTCGTGATGGTTTGGAAGAAATACCACTAGAAATGTGTTGTACGGGTCCATGGGAGTCTCGAGAACAATTTTCAATCAAATCGGATGACATAATTCTGGGCGGAAAAATTGATGAATACAAGGCTATGGCCTTGCCATTGGCCAAAATCAGACCGGAAAAATCAAAGTTTTTCCCTGGTGATGGTTTGGAAGAAATACCACTAGAAATGTGTTGTACTGGTTCACAGGAGTCTGGAAAACAATTTTCTATAAAATTGGATGACATAATTTTGGGCTAAAAAATTGATGAATACAAGGCTATAGCCTTGCCATTGGCCAAATTTCTGACCGGAAAAATCAAAGTTTTTCCCTGGTGATTTTTTTGTAGAAATAGCGTCAGGAATGTGTTGTACGGGTCCACAGGAGTATGGAGAACAATTTTCAATCAAATCGGACGACATAATTTTTGGCTGAAAAATTGATAAATACAAGGCTATAGCCTTGCCATTGGCCAAAATCCGACCGGAAAAATCAAAGTTTTTCCCTGGTGTTTTTTTGGTAGAAATAGCGTTAGGAATGTCTTGTACGGGTCCACAGGAGTATGGAGAACAATTTTCAATCAAATCGGATGACATAATTTTGGGCTGAAAATTTATGAATACAAGGCTATAGCCTTGCAATTGGCCCAATTTCTGACCGGAAAAATCAAGTTCTTCCCTGTTGATTTTTTGGAAGAAATAGCACCAGAAATGTGTTGTACTGGTCCACAGGAGGCTGGAAAACAATTTTCTATCAAATCGGATGACATATATTTGGGCTAAAAGATTGATGAATACAAGGCTATAGCCTTGCCATTGGCCCAATTTCTGACCGGAGAAATCAAAGTTTTTCCCTGGTGATGGTTTGGAAGAAATACCACTAGAAATGTGTTGTACGGGTCCATGGGAGTCTCGAGAACAATTTTCAATCAAATCGGATGACATAATTCTGGGCTGAAAATTTATGAATACAAGGCTATAGCCTTGCCATTGGCCCAATTTCTGACCGGAAAAAGCAAGTTTTTCCCTGATGATTTTTTAGAGTAAATACCACTAGAAATGTGTTGTACGGGTCCATGGGAGTCTCGAGAACAATTTTCAATCAAATCGGATGACATAATTTTTGGTTGAAAATTTATGAATACAAGGCTATAGCCTTGCCATTGGCCAAAATCCGACCGGAAAAATCAAAGTTTTTCCCTGGTAGTTTTTTAGAAGAAGTACAACCAGAAATGTGTTGTACGGGTCCACAGGAGTCTGGAAAACAATTTTCAATCAAATCGGATGACATAATTTTGGGCTGAAAAATTGATGAATACAAGGCTAAAGCCTTGCCATTGGCCAAAATCCGACCGGAAAAATCAAAGTTTTTCCCTGGTGATTTTTTGGTAGAAATAGCGTCAGGAATGTGTTTTACGGGTCCACAGGAGTATGGAGAACAATTTTCAATCAAATCGGACGACATAATTTTTGGCTGAAAAATTGATAAATACAAGGCCTTGCCATTGGCCAAAATCCGACCGGAAAAATCAAAGTTTTTCCCTGGTGTTTCTTTGGTAGAAATAGCGTTAGGAATGTCTTGTACGGGTCCACAGGAGTATGGAGAACAATTTTCAATCAAATCGGATGACATAATTTTGGGCTGAAAATTTATGAATACAAGGCTATAGCCTGGCAATTGGCCCAATTTCTGACCGGAAAAATCAAGTTCTTCCCTATTGATTTTTTGGAAGAAATAGCACCAGAAATGTGTTGTACTGGTCCACAGGAGGCTGGAAAACAATTTTCTATCAAATCGGATGACATATATTTGGGCTAAAAGATTGATGAATACAAGGCTATAGCCTTGCCATTGGCCCAATTTCTGACCGGAGAAATCAAAGTTTTTCCCTGGTGATGGTTTGGAAGAAATACCACTAGAAATGTGTTGTACGGGTCCATGGGAGTCTCGAGAACAATTTTCAATCAAATCGGATGACATAATTCTGGGCTGAAAATTTATGAATACAAGGCTATAGCCTTGCCATTGGCCCAATTTCTGACCGGAAAAATCAAGTTTTTCCCTGATGATTTTTTGGAGTAAATACCACTAGAAATGTGTTGTACGGGTCCATGGGAGTCTCGAGAACAATTTTCAATCAAATCGGATGACATAATTTTTGGCTGAAAATTAATGAATACAAGGCTATAGCCTTGCCATTGGCCAAAATCCGACCGGAAAAATCAAAGTTTTTCCCTGGTAGTTTTTTAGAAGAAGTACAACCAGAAATGTGTTGTACGGGTCCACAGGAGTCTGGAAAACAATTTTCAATCAAATCGGATGACATAATTTTGGGCTGAAAAATTGATGAATACAAGGCTATAGCCTTGCCATTGGCCCAATTTTTGAACGGAAAAATCAAAGTTTTCCCTGTTTGTTTTTTAAGACATACCACTAGAAATGTGTTGTAAGGGTCCACAGGAGTCTGGAAAACAATTTTCAATCAAATCGGTTGAAATATTTTTTGGTTGAAAAATTGTTCGATACAAGGCTATGGCCTTGCCATTGGCCAATTTCTGTCCGGAAAAATCAAAGTTTTTCCCTCGTGATGGTTTGGAAGAAATACCACTAGAAATGTGTTGTACGGGTCCATGGGAGTCTCGAGAACAATTTTCAATCAAATCGGATGACATAATTCTGGGCGGAAAAATTGATGAATACAAGGCTATGGCCTTGCCATTGGCCAAAATCAGACCGGAAAAATCAAAGTTTTTCCCTGGTGATGGTTTGGAAGAAATACCACTAGAAATGTGTTGTACTGGTTCACAGGAGTCTGGAAAACAATTTTCAATCAAATCGGATGACATAATTTTGGGCTCAAAAATTGATGAATACAAGGCTATAGCCTTGCCATTGGCCAAAATCCGACCGGAAAAATCAAAGTTTTTCCCTGGTGATTTTTTGGTAGAAATAGCGTCAGGAATGTGTTTTACGGGTCCACAGGAGTATGGAGAACAATTTTCAATCAAATCGGACGACATAATTTTTGGCTGAAAAATTGATAAATACAAGGCCTTGCCATTGGCCAAAATCCGACCGGAAAAATCAAAGTTTTTCCCTGGTGTTTCTTTGGTAGAAATAGCGTTAGGAATGTCTTGTACGGGTCCACAGGAGTATGGAGAACAATTTTCAATCAAATCGGATGACATAATTTTGGCCTGAAAATTTATGAATACAAGGCTATAGCCTGGCAATTGGCCCAATTTCTGACCGGAAAAATCAAGTTCTTCCCTATTGATTTTTTGGAAGAAATAGCACCAGAAATGTGTTGTACTGGTCCACAGGAGGCTGGAAAACAATTTTCTATCAAATCGGATGACATATATTTGGGCTAAAAGATTGATGAATACAAGGCTATAGCCTTGCCATTGGCCCAATTTCTGACCGGAGAAATCAAAGTTTTTCCCTGGTGATGGTTTGGAAGAAATACCACTAGAAATGTGTTGTACGGGTCCATGGGAGTCTCGAGAACAATTTTCAATCAAATCGGATGACATAATTCTGGGCTGAAAATTTATGAATACAAGGCTATAGCCTTGCCATTGGCCCAATTTCTGACCGGAAAAATCAAGTTTTTCCCTGATGATTTTTTGGAGTAAATACCACTAGAAATGTGTTGTACGGGTCCATGGGAGTCTCGAGAACAATTTTCAATCAAATCGGATGACATAATTTTTGGCTGAAAAATTATGAATACAAGGCTATAGCCTTGCCATTGGCCAAAATCCGACCGGAAAAATCAAAGTTTTTCCCTGGTAGTTTTTTAGAAGAAGTACAACCAGAAATGTGTTGTACGGGTCCACAGGAGTCTGGAAAACAATTTTCAATCAAATCGGATGACATAATTTTGGGCTAAAAAATTGATGAATACAAGGCTATAGCCTTGCCATTGGCCCAATTTTTGAACGGAAAAATCAAAGTTTTCCCTGTTTGTTTTTTAAGACATACCACTAGAAATGTGTTGTACGGGTCCACAGGAGTCTGGAAAACAATTTTCAATCAAATCGGATGACATATTTTTGGGTTGAAAAATTGTTCGATACAAGGCTATGGCCTTGCCATTGGCCAATTTCTGTCCGGAAAAGTCAAAGTTTTTCCCTGGTGATGGTTTGGAAGAAATACCACTAGAAATGTGTTGTACGGGTCCATGGGAGTCTCGAGAACAATTTTCAATCAAATCGGATGACATAATTTTGGGCTGAAAAATTGATAAATACAAGGCTATAGCCTTGCCATTGGCCAAAATCCGACCGGAAAAATCAAAGTTTTTCCCTGGTGTTTTTTTGGTAGAAATAGCGTCAGGAATGTGTTGTACGGGTCCACAGGAGTATGGAGAACAATTTTCAATCAAATCGGATGACATAATTTTGGGCTGAAAATTTATGAATACAAGGCTATAGCCTTGCAATTGGCCCAATTTCTGACCGGAAAAATCAAGTTCTTCCCTGTTGAGTTTTTGGAAGAAATAGCACCAGAAATGTGTTGTACTGGTCCACAGGAGGCTGGAAAACAATTTTCTATCAAATCGGATGACATATATTTGGGCTAAAAGATTGATGAATACAAGGCTATAGCCTTGCCATTGGCCCAATTTCTGACCGGAGAAATCAAAGTTTTTCCCTGGTGATGGTTTGGAAGAAATACCACTAGAAATGTGTTGTACGGGTCCATGGGAGTCTCGAGAACAATTTTCAATCAAATCGGATGACATAATTCTGGGCTGAAAATTTATGAATACAAGGCTATAGCCTTGCCATTGGCCCAATTTCTGACCGGAAAAATCAAGTTTTTCCCTGATGATTTTTTGGAGTAAATACCACTAGAAATGTGTTGTACGGGTCCATGGGAGTCTCGAGAACAATTTTCAATCAAATCGGATGACATAATTTTTGGCTGAAAATTAATGAATACAAGGCTATAGCCTTGCCATTGGCCAAAATCCGACCGGAAAAATCAAAGTTTTTCCCTGGTAGTTTTTTAGAAGAAGTACAACCAGAAATGTGTTGTACGGGTCCACAGGAGTCTGGAAAACAATTTTCAATCAAATCGGATGACATAATTTTGGGCTGAAAAATTGATGAATACAAGGCTATAGCCTTGCCATTGGCCCAATTTTTGAACGGAAAAATCAAAGTTTTCCCTGTTTGTTTTTTAAGACATACCACTAGAAATGTGTTGTACGGGTCCACAGGAGTCTGGAAAACAATTTTCAATCAAATCGGTTGACATAATTTTGGGCTGAAAATTTATGAATACAAGGCTATAGCCTTGCAATTGGCCCAATTTCTGACCGGAAAAATCAAGTTCTTCCCTGTTGATTTTTTGGAAGAAATAGCACCAGAAATGTGTTGTACTGGTCCACAGGAGGCTGGAAAACAATTTTCTATCAAATCTGATGACATATATTTGGGCTAAAAGATTGATGAATACAAGGCTATAGCCTTGCCATTGGCCCAATTTCTGACCGGAGAAATCAAAGTTTTTCCCTGGTGATGGTTTGGAAGAAATACCACTAGAAATGTGTTGTACGGGTCCATGGGAGTCTCGAGAACAATTTTCAATCAAATCGGATGACATAATTCTGGGCTGAAAATTAATGAATACAAGGCTATAGCCTTGCCATTGGCCCAATTTCTGACCGGAAAAATCAAGCTTTTCCCTTATGATTTTTTGGAGTAAATACCTCTAGAAATGTGTTGTACGGGTCCATGGGAGTCTCGAGAACAATTTTCAATCAAATCGGATGACATAATTTTTGGTTGAAAATTTATGAATACAAGGCTATAGTCTTGCCATTGGCCAAAATCCGACCGGAAAAATCAAAGTTTTTCCCTGGTAGTTTTTTAGAAGAAGTACAACCAGAAATGTGTTGTACGGGTCCACAGGAGTCTGGAAAACAATTTTCAATCAAATCGGATGACACAATTTTGGGCTGAAAAATTGATGAATACAAGGCTATAGCCTTGCCATTGGCCCAATTTTTGAACGGAAAAATCAAAGTTTTCCCTGTTTGTTTTTTAAGACATACCACTAGAAATGTGTTGTACGGGTCCACAGGAGTCTGGAAAACAATTTTCAATCAAATCGGATGACATATTTTTGGGTTGAAAAATTGTTCGATACAAGGCTATGGCCTTGCCATTGGCCAATTTCTGTCCGGAAAAATCAAAGTTTTTCCCTGGTGATGGTTTGGAAGAAATACCACTAGAAATGTGTTGTACGGGTCCATGGGAGTCTCGAGAACAATTTTCAATCAAATCGGATGACATAATTTTGGGCTGAAAAATTGATAAATACAAGGCTATAGCCTTGCCATTGGCCAAAATCCGACCGGAAAAATCAAAGTTTTTCCCTGGTGTTTTTTTGGTAGAAATAGCGTCAGGAATGTGTTGTACGGGTCCACAGGAGTATGGAGAACAATTTTCAATCAAATCGGATGACATATTTTTGGGTTGAAAAATTGTTCGATACAAGGCTATGGCCTTGCCATTGGCCAATTTCTGTCCGGAAAAATCAAAGTTTTTCCCTGGTGATGGTTTGGAAGAAATACCACTAGAAATGTGTTGTACGGGTCCATGGGAGTCTCGAGAACAATTTTCAATCAAATCGGATGACATAATTTTGGGCTGAAAAATTGATAAATACAAGGCTATAGCCTTGCAATTGGCCCAATTTCTGACCGGAAAAATCAAGTTCTTCCCTGTTGATTTTTTGGAAGAAATAGCACCAGAAATGTGTTGTACTGGTCCACAGGAGTCTGGAAAACAATTTTCTATCAAATCGGATGACATATATTTGGGCTAAAAGATTGATGAATACAAGGCTATAGCCTTGCCATTGGCCCAATTTCTGACCGGAGAAATCAAAGTTTTTCCCTGGTGATGGTTTGGAAGAAATACCACTAGAAATGTGTTGTACGGGTCCATGGGAGTCTCGAGAACAATTTTCAATCAAATCGGATGACATAATTCTGGGCTGAAAATTTATGAATACAAGGCTATAGCCTTGCCATTGGCCCAATTTCTGACCGGAAAAATCAAGTTTTTCCCTGATGATTTTTTGGAGTAAATACCACTAGAAATGTGTTGTACGGGTCCATGGGAGTCTCGAGAACAATTTTCAATCAAATCGGATGACATAATTTTTGGCTGAAAATTAATGAATACAAGGCTATAGCCTTGCCATTGGCCAAAATCCGACCGGAAAAATCAAAGTTTTTCCCTGGTAGTTTTTTAGAAGAAGTACAACCAGAAATGTGTTGTACGGGTCCACAGGAGTCTGGAAAACAATTTTCAATCAAATCGGATGACATAATTTTGGGCTGAAAAATTGATGAATACAAGGCTATAGCCTTGCCATTGGCCCACTTTTTGAACGGAAAAATCAAAGTTTTCCCTGTTTGTTTTTTAAGACATACCACTAGAAATGTGTTGTACGGGTCCACAGGAGTCTGGAAAACAATTTTCAATCAAATCGGTTGACATAATTTTGGGCTGAAAATTTATGAATACAAGGCTATAGCCTTGCAATTGGCCCAATTTCTGACCGGAAAAATCAAGTTCTTCCCTGTTGATTTTTTGGAAGAAATAGCACCAGAAATGTGTTGTACTGGTCCACAGGAGGCTGGAAAACAATTTTCTATCAAATCTGATGACATATATTTGGGCTAAAAGATTGATGAATACAAGGCTATAGCCTTGCCATTGGCCCAATTTCTGACCGGAGAAATCAAAGTTTTTCCCTGGTGATGGTTTGGAAGAAATACCACTAGAAATGTGTTGTACGGGTCCATGGGAGTCTCGAGAACAATTTTCAATCAAATCGGATGACATAATTCTGGGCTGAAAATTAATGAATACAAGGCTATAGCCTTGCCATTGGCCCAATTTCTGACCGGAAAAATCAAGCTTTTCCCTGATGATTTTTTGGAGTAAATACCTCTAGAAATGTGTTGTACGGGTCCATGGGAGTCTCGAGAACAATTTTCAATCAAATCGGATGACATAATTTTTGGTTGAAAATTTATGAATACAAGGCTATAGCCTTGCCATTGGCCAAAATCCGACCGGAAAAATCAAAGTTTTTCCCTGGTAGTTTTTTAGAAGAAGTACAACCAGAAATGTGTTGTACGGGTCCACAGGAGTCTGGAAAACAATTTTCAATCAAATCGGATGACATAATTTTGGGCTGAAAAATTGATGAATACAAGGCTATAGCCTTGCCATTGGCCCAATTTTTGAACGGAAAAATCAAAGTTTTCCCTGTTTGTTTTTTAAGACATACCACTAGAAATGTGTTGTACGGGTCCACAGGAGTCTGGAAAACAATTTTCAATCAAATCGGATGACATATTTTTGGGTTGAAAAATTGTTCGATACAAGGCTATGGCCTTGCCATTGGCCAATTTCTGTCCGGAAAAATCAAAGTTTTTCCCTGGTGATGGTTTGGAAGAAATACCACTAGAAATGTGTTGTACGGGTCCATGGGAGTCTCGAGAACAATTTTCAATCAAATCGGATGACATAATTTTGGGCTGAAAAATTGATAAATACAAGGCTATAGCCTTGCCATTGGCCAAAATCCGACCGGAAAAATCAAAGTTTTTCCCTGGTGTTTTTTTGGTAGAAATAGCGTCAGGAATGTGTTGTACGGGTCCACAGGAGTATGGAGAACAATTTTCAATCAAATCGGACGACATAATTTTTGGCTGAAAAATTGATAAATACAAGGCTATAGCCTTGCCATTGGCCAAAATCCGACCGGAAAAATCAAAGTTTTTCCCTGGTGTTTTTTTGGTAGAAATAGCGTTAGGAATGTCTTGTACGGGTCCACAGGAGTATGGAGAACAATTTTCAATCAAATCGGATGACATAATTTTGGGCTGAAAATTTATGAATACAAGGCTATAGCCTTGCAATTGGCCCAATTTCTGACCGGAAAAATCAAGTTCTTCCCTGTTGATTTTTTGGAAGAAATAGCACCAGAAATGTGTTGTACTGGTCCACAGGAGGCTGGAAAACAATTTTCTATCAAATCGGATGACATATATTTGGGCTAAAAGATTGATGAATACAAGGCTATAGCCTTGCCATTGGCCCAATTTCTGACCGGAGAAATCAAAGTTTTTCCCTGGTGATGGTTTGGAAGAAATACCACTAGAAATGTGTTGTACGGGTCCATGGGAGTCTCGAGAACAATTTTCAATCAAATCGGATGACATAATTCTGGGCTGAAAATTTATGAATACAAGGCTATAGCCTTGCCATTGGCCCAATTTCTGACCGGAAAAATCAGGTTTTTCCCTGATGATTTTTTGGAGTAAATACCACTAGAAATGTGTTGTACGGGTCCATGGGAGTCTCGAGAACAATTTTCAATCAAATCGGATGACATAATTTTTGGCTGAAAATTAATGAATACAAGGCTATAGCCTTGCCATTGGCCAAAATCCGACCGGAAAAATCAAAGTTTTTCCCTGGTAGTTTTTTAGAAGAAGTACAACCAGAAATGTGTTGTACGGGTCCACAGGAGTCTGGAAAACAATTTTCAATCAAATCGGATGACATAATTTTGGGCTGAAAAATTGATGAATACAAGGCTATAGCCTTGCCATTGGCCCAATTTTTGAACGGAAAAATCAAAGTTTTCCCTGTTTGTTTTTTAAGACATACCACTAGAAATGTGTTGTACGGGTCCACAGGAGTCTGGAAAACAATTTTCAATCAAATCGGTTGACATAATTTTGGGCTGAAAATTTATGAATACAAGGCTATAGCCTTGCAATTGGCCCAATTTCTGACCGGAAAAATCAAGTTCTTCCCTGTTGATTTTTTGGAAAAAATAGCACCAGAAATGTGTTGTACTGGTCCACAGGAGGCTGGAAAACAATTTTCTATCAAATCTGATGACATTAATTTGGGCTAAAAGATTGATGAATACAAGGCTATAGCCTTGCCATTGGCCCAATTTCTGACCGAGAAATCAAAGTTTTTCCCTGGTGATGGTTTGGAAGAAATACCACTAGAAATGTGTTGTACGGGTCCATGGGAGTCTCGAGAACAATTTTCAATCAAATCGGATGACATAATTCTGGGCTGAAAATTAATGAATACAAGGCTATAGCCTTGCCATTGGCCCAATTTCTGACCGGAAAAATCAAGCTTTTCCCTGATGCTTTTTTGGAGTAAATACCTCTAGAAATGTGTTGTACGGGTCCATGGGAGTCTCGAGAACAATTTTCAATCAAATCGGATGACATAATTTTTGGTTGAAAATTTATGAATACAAGGCTATAGCCTTGCCATTGGCCAAAATCCGACCGGAAAAATCAAAGTTTTTCCCTGGTAGTTTTTTAGAAGAAGTACAACCAGAAATGTGTTGTACGGGTCCACAGGAGTCTGGAAAACAATTTTCAATCAAATCGGACAACATAATTTTTGGCTGAAAAATTGATAATTACAAGGCTATAGCCTTGCAATTGGCCCAATTTCTGACCGGAAAAATCAAGTTCTTCCCTATTGATTTTTTGGAAGAAATAGCACCAGAAATGTGTTGTACTGGTCCACAGGAGGCTGGAAAACAATTTTCTATCAAATCGGATGACATATATTTGGGCTAAAAGATTGATGAATACAAGGCTATAGCCTTGCCATTGGCCCAATTTCTGACCGGAGAAATCAAAGTTTTTCCCTGGTGATGGTTTGGAAGAAATACCACTAGAAATGTGTCGTACGGGTCCATGGGAGTCTCGAGATCAATTTTCAATCAAATCGGATGACATAATTCTGGGCTGAAAATTTATGAATACAAGGCTATAGCCTTGCCATTGGCCAAAATCCGACCGGAAAAATCAAAGTTTTTCCCTGGTAGTTTTTTAGAAGAAGTACAACCAGAAATGTGTTGTACGGGTCCACAGGAGTCTGGAAAACAATTTTCAATCAAATCGGATGACATAATTTTGGGCTAAAAAATTGATGAATACAAGGCTATAGCCTTGCCATTGGCCCAATTTTTGAACGGAAAAATCAAAGTTTTCCCTGTTTGTTTTTTAAGACATACCACTAGAAATGTGTTGTACGGGTCCACAGGAGTCTGGAAAACAATTTTCAATCAAATCGGATGACATATTTTTGGGTTGAAAAATTGTTCGATACAAGGCTATGGCCTTGCCATTGACCAATTTCTGTCCGGAAAAATCAAAGTTTTTCCCTGGTGATGGTTTGGAAGAAATACCACCAGAAATGTGTTGTACGGGTCCACAGGAGTCTGGAAAACAATTTTTTATAAAATTGGAGGACATAATTTTGGGCTGAAAAATTGATAAATACAAGGCTATGGCCTTGCCATTTGCCCAATTTCTGACCAGAAAAATAAAAGTTTTTCCCTGTTTATTTCTTGGAAGAAATACCGCCAGAAATATGTTGTACGGGTCCACAGGAGTCTGGAAAACAATTTTCAATCAAATCGGATGACATAATTTTGGGCTGAAAAATTGATGAATACAAGGCTATAGCCTTGCCATTGGCCAAAATCCGACCGGAAAAATCAAAGTTTTTCCCTGGTAGTTTTTTAGAAGAAGTACAACCAGAAATGTGTTGTACGGGTCCACAGGAGTCTGGAGAACAATTTTCAATCAAATCGGATGACATAAATTTGGGCTGAAAATTTATGAATACAAGGCTATAGCCTTGCAATTGGCCCAATTTCTGACCGTAAAAAATCAAAGTTTTTCCCTGATAATTTTTTGGAGTAAATACCACCAGAAATGTGTTGTACAGGTCCACAGGAGTCTGGGAAACAATTTTCTATCAAATCGGATGACATATATTTGGGCTAAAAAATTGACGAATACAAGGCTATAGCTTTGCCATTGGCCCAATTTTTGAACGGAAAAATCAAAGTTTTCCCTGTTTGTTTTTTAAGACATACCACTAGAAATGTGTTGTACGGGTCCACAGGAGTCTGGAAAACAATTTTCAATCAAATCGGATGACATATTTTTGGGCTGAAAAATTGATGAATACAAGGCTATAGCCTTGCCATTGGCCCAATTTCTGACCGGAAAAATCAAAGTTTTTCCCTGATGATTTTTTGGAGTAAATACCACCAGAAATGTGTTGTACAGGTCCACAGGAGTCTGGAAAACAATTTTCAATCAAATCGGATGACATAATTTTGGGCTGAAAAATTGATGAATACAAGGCTATAGCCTTGCCATTGGCCAAAATCCGACCGGAAAAATCAAAGTTTTTCCCTGGTAGTTTTTTAGAAGAAGTACAACCAGAAATGTGTTGTACGGGTCCACAGGAGTCTGGAAAACAATTTTCAATTAAATCGGATGACATAATTTTGGGCTGAAAAATTGATAAATACAAGGCTATGGCCTTGCCATTTGCCCAATTTCTGACCAGAAAAATCGAAGTTTTTCCCTGTTTATTTCTTGGAAGAAATACCGCCAGAAATATGTTGTACGGGTCCACAGGAGTCTGGAAAACAATTTTCAATCAAATCGGATGATATAATTTTGGGCTGAAAAATTGATGAATACAAGGCTATACTTGCCATTGGCCAAAATCCGACCGGAAAAATCAAATTTTTTCCCTGGTAGTTTTTTAGAAGAAGTACAACCAGAAATGTGTTGTACGGGTCCACAGGAGTCTGGAAAACAATTTTCAATCAAATCGGATGACATAATTTTGGGCTAAAAAATTGATGAATACAAGGCTATAGCCTTGCCATTGGCCCAATTTCTGACCGTAAAAAATCAAAGTTTTTCCCTGATGATTTTTTTGGAGTAAATACCACCAGAAATGTGTTGTACAGGTCCACAGGAGTCTGGGAAACAATTTTCTATCAAATCGGATGACATATATTTGGGCTAAAAAATTGACGAATGCAAGGCTATAGCTTTGCCATTGGCCCAATTTTTGAACGGAAAAATCAAAGTTTTCCCTGTTTGTTTTTTAAGACATACCACTAGAAATGTGTTGTACGGGTCCACAGGAGTCTGGAAAACAATTTTCAATCAAATCGGATGACATATTTTTGGGCTGAAAAATTGATGAATACAAGGCTATAGCCTTGCCATTGGCCCAATTTCTGACCGGAAAAATCAAAGTTTTTCCCTGATGATTTTTTGGAGTAAATACCACCAGAAATGTGTTGTACAGGTCCACAGGAGTCTGGAAAACAATTTTCTATCAAATCGGATGACATATATTTGGGCTAAAAAATTGACGAATACAAGGCTATAGCTTTGCCATTGGCCCAATTTTTGAACGGAAAAATCAAAGTTTTCCCTGTTTGTTTTTTAAGACATACCACTAGAAATGTGTTGTACGGGTCCCTGGGAGTCTCGAGAACAATTTTCAATCAAATCGGATGACATAATTTTGGGCTGAAAAATTGATGAATATAAGGCTATAGCCTTGCCCTTGGCCCAATTTCTGACCGGAAAAATCAAACTTTTTCCCTGGTGATGCTTTGGAAGAAATACCACTAGAAATGTGTTGTACAGGTCCACAGGAGTCTGGAGAACAATTTTCTATCAAATCGGATGACATTTTTGGCCTGAAAAATTGATGAATACAAGGCTATAGCCTTGCCCTTGGCCCAAGTTCTGATTGGAAAAATCAAGTTCTTCCCTGTTGATTTTTTGGAAGAAATAGCACCAGAAATGTGTTGTACGTGTCAACAGGAGTCTAAAAAACAATTTTCTATCAAGTCGGATGACATATATTTGGGCTAAAAAAATGATGAATACAAGGCTATAGCCTTGCCATTGGCCCAATTTCTGACCGGAGAAATCAAAGTTTTTCCCTGATAATTTTTTAGAAGAAATACCACGAGAAATGTGTTGTACGGGTCCACAGGAGTCTTGAAAACAATTTTCAATCAAATTGGATGACATTTTTTGGGCTGAAAAATTGATGAATACAAGGCCTTGCCATTGGCCCAATTTCTGACCGGAAAAATCAATTGATTTTTTGGAAGAAATATCACCAGAAATTTGTTTAACAGGGCTGAAAAATTGATGAATACGATTTACATGAAGCAATTTTCTCAGAAATGTGTCTCCTGAGCCATATACCGGCAAATCTGATGACATCAATTTTGGGCCGAAAAATAAAAAAAAAAGGTAATTTCAGACGAAACAAACAAACATTTGTCCGTGCTGATATGTACACGTATGTTTCGACTTCAACCAACCTGCATTTTGACCTCCCGCAGTCGGGAGACTAACGTCATGAATATTCAGTTGTGACATTCGTCATTTTATTTGGCCGCCTCTAGGGTCTACCAATTCTCACATGGTATGAAGATATAATCCCCCTGCTCTGAAAACAAAAGCACAATCAAATGACGAAGCAATGAAAGTTAAAGGCAAGCTTTTATTAATATATATATATATACCTTCTGTGCATTATTTTTAACATTTTATGCTACATTTGATGTTTTATTTGTTTAGTTTCGTCCCCTTACCAAGTACTGTGCAAGAATTACGGTGACTGTATCTCCCAAACGCACTACACCAGATTAACAAAAGTCCACCATGGGGGTTAATAAAGTGAACGTCCAAATCTTTGTTACCACACTTTACTCTCTCGAGACTGCTCCATATAAACAAGCTCCTCATCTCCACGGGAGCCCACAGAACCGTAAAAATAAATAAACAGAAAAGGGAATGATCACAATCGTACACACGACCCTTAAAACGGTTAGATTGATGATATCGGTGGTCAAACAACTCAACTCTTGCTACAAAATCCCAACAGACATACATCCACAGACAACCTACTGTATCTCAATATCTGTCATGCTCCTAACGCTGACTTATTAAAAAAAAGGATGGGTTTCTTTGGGAAAAGAATACACCCAAAATTTGCCAGTAACTTTAACATCAGTACAGGAGCACTGATGGCCAGAAGCACGGATCTCTATGAAAACTAGGACAAGTTTTTCTCAACGACCAAAATAATTTTGGGGGTTTGATTTTATCACAATAAAAAGATAGCAATTCGACAGATTTTAGCAAAAATGGGTAAAGTTCCCCCCCCCCCCGACAAAAAAAACATACCAAGTGTGACATCCAATATTGTCTTCTCAGATGAAATTACGAAGGGACTGAATAAAAACAAAAGCATCTTCACGTGTAGCCTGACTTGTTCTAGACTATTCATCAAACAAACCGAGCTGCCAGGTTTGCAACAATTAGTTGTTTGCATCTGAATGAAAGCGGGGGTTCGATCCCTGGAGACATACGGCAGTTAATGGTTGAATTACTTCTGACTGGCGCCCCCAACCCGGCAAAGATTAGTTGACTATTAGGGAGGTCACCATCTAAGGGCTGGATAGCTCAGATGGAAGAGCACTGGTAGAGCACTGGTCCAGAGGTCTCGGGTTCAAGACCTGGTGCAGTCAAAGTTTTCTTTGCCAATTTTTCAAGTGTACCCTCGACTGGCAACCTTGTTTTGATGAGGCTAATACAGTCAGCTTTGCGTGAGATGTTGGCCCCATTTCGTAGAGTAGCTTATGCATGAATAGCGAGCGTGAAAAGTCTACCCAATGAAAACAGAATAAACAAAGCACATTATTGCCTTTTGACTACTGGTCTCTACTATATTCTCCAGCATGAAACAAAAGTGAACTCTGGGTCGGCAAAGTCTTTTTCTGAATCATGCTTAAGCAAATTTTGGTGGTTTTAGCGGCTCTATGCAATTGGCCCGCGGTTGCCTATACGTGGTATTAACACTGCGACTTCTTCGGCGCGGCGCCATGACGTCATTTGTAACGCATAGCCTTCACCCAAGTCGCGAAAAGGTTCCCGGGACTTTGTGCATCGTGATGGCACCTCCCAGGGAAGGTTTTAGCGCCTGGGGGAACAAACATGTTTGTTACTGCGGGGTTTTTTTCGGGACCAATTCTGGGAGGAATTATGGAGTAGCTTAAGTTAGATCAGACCAAAAATAATAAAATTTGCATTCGTGAGCTTTTTTGCCACTCTATCCCTGCTACGGTTGAATACAAAACTCTGATACACAACCCGTCGTTTTATATACAAGCTTGATATAATATGACATTCATTCATGCATGTATATGCAATTAATGCATGCAAACAGGTGTGTGTAAATAGGGCCCAGATCCACGGTATCGGCATTGCTCTATCAAATAGAGCAATGAATGATCAGAGGGTGTGGGTCCTGTTTACAGGTCTAAACATAAACCGCTTTCATCCAAGTAGGCCTACTACTGGTTTATGGTGCCGAATAAAATACAAATAACTGTACTTCAGAAACTGACACCACCAAGAGATTTTGGACACAAGCTGCCAAATGGAATTGGAAATAATTGTAATAATGTAAGCAAACCACCTAAATAAACTGCTTTGGTAACACTTTTTTTTTGGTATAGCAAATCTTTTAAAACAGGCTCCAAATGTATGTGTCTTCGCATGTCGCACTGTGTTCGTCTCATGCCACGTACACATACTCACAGCTTTAGGAAATATATTTATGATTTCACGAAAACGTATTAATATATCGCACTACCTTGGCTGAGAAAACAATATGCTAAGCTCAGATGGAACGTAAGGGCTTTGCAAAACCAATCCCCGATTGTTTGTGTTCACGTGTTGTGTTCACTGGGATGGTATTGTTTCTCTCGAGTATGTGACTGACGAGTAAACAAGCTGATTTTTCATGAGTAAATGGCAAATTCACGACACACACACACACTATACAGGAATGAGCAAAAACAAAGGAGTCCCGAGGTTGACATATTGCACTTGAAAAGGGGAACAAAAATTACATTTACTGTGACTGTGTGAATGTCCGAGTTCAGGTCTTGTCACAGAGAGTCCAATTTTGTACCAGGCAACCACATTTATCGGACAATGGACAGTGCATGACAGTCTCAACTCTTCATGAGTCGGCCTTTGAAAGAGGTCCTGCCGGGAGAGAGACATCAGGCTGTCTTCATCACCTCACAGTAATTTGACATTCCCTTGAGACAGATATTATCCAAATTTGCTCGAACTGGAACAGCAACTTACGGTGTTTTTTTTTAATCAACAGATCAAGTTACAAATGATAAGGCCTCAATGTTTTGGTCCCCAGCGAAACCTTTCTCGTCGTCAGTCTCTTTAAGACTACCCTGAAAAGGAAAAGGGATTTTATCATGACCATCTACAAACTGTGTGAATTAGAAGGAAACCTGAAAATTAAAGTCCAAATCTTTTCCCCTCTGGAACAACAACAGCATTTTGGAGGGCATTTTTTGTCCACATAGAGGATAGGTCCAGCATTTTTGAAAACACAGTAGGAAACACTTATTTTTTCTTCACATTAAACACCAAAATTGCATATTAGCTCCAAAATCATAACAGGCAGTTAAAATCGGCATTGATATTAGAATTCCCCCATCCTTTAATTGACAAGTTGTCAGCTTTAAAATACGTGTAATACCAACGATTAGCATCCAATCCAAGCCCACATTTCTGTTTTGAAATTTGTACCAGATATATACCATATTGGGCTATACAAAAGTTAATCATGCTTTTTTACAGTACGACGTGGCATTTGTTGTCAATTAAAGTTGTTATAAGGCCACGCAGAGAGTCTGTGGGTGTTTTTTGTTAAAAAACATGCAAGATTTTGTTTTTAATTCATTAAAATAGGAATGTTTTGGTTCTACACTGAGTCTCTTTGTTTCTTCCCTTTTTTTTGGGGGGGGGGATTTTCAAATATAGTCAAACAAATAAAGGATAAAGTGAGTTTTGAGCAATCTTGAAGAGATGGCAAAGAAAACAAAAGGTGGAAATTGCAAGTTGAGGGATCTCGCAGGGAAAAGCCGTCCCGATGGCTTGGTTGCAGAGAGCACAGACGACCAGGATGTTGAAGACAAGATCTCCACAACCCCCAACCCACCCCCCTCCCCTCAAGGAAGCATAGAACAAGGGCCTTATTTCTTTCATCAGGCATCGGGCAAAGCACTGAGTATTCAGTGTTTATCACGTCGAGCAGGGCAAACCCTCATTGAACAAGGGCCTGACATCTCTTGACATGTCTCCATTTCTCCCCGAGTCCAACTTGATCCGTCTTGCCCCGACTACGAGGGCGGTCTGGGAGTCTAAAAAAAACGCAGCACCGGAAGTCGCTAAGAGCAGGGACGAAGGATGGCTCCGATCAAGAGAAACCCTTCATGAACAAACATCTTCCTTAAACCACTATGCAACGGGCCACTTTCCAGCGCCTATGACTGCCACACATGCATTTTGGTTTCTTTTAATACTGCACCATTTCCAAAACTTCTCCTGCCTCCTGAAAACATCGCCTGAAACTGTTTCCTGACGACGAGCAGAGTACACACTACTCCAAAATGCTGAGTTACTGGCTCTTTTCAGAGCCACACTCCTTGAAGTGTTACATGGTGTCACCACAAACGTTCCACATTTCCACCGTGCAAACCTTCAAGTCTTATTTTCAAAATTCGCTAAGCAATAAATACCTGTGAAATAAATCATGTGTACAAGCGAGTCAGAGCTGGCTCAATCGCATTTCTGTGTGGTTTTTGTCATCCTACATATTGTTCTGTGGTAGGCTGGACAAAAACTTGGACAACAGCGGTGCCCGGTGCCTGGCGCATACATGTAGCGACACCACCGGCGTTTTGAATGTTTTGGAATTTGGTGGTGTCAGAACAAGTGGTTAAAAAGGGGTCCTCGATGGATGTCCATCGGCTCTTCCTCAATCTGATTAAAAACAACAACTCCGCATCCCTGCTCTTAAGGTCCACTCTGTGGCACCAGAAAGTCCCTCTCCATGAGCCTCTGGATGAAGTCCATGGGAGCGAGGTCCTCGGCCTCCCCAAGGTCCTCGATCCGCCAGCCCCGGCCGGGAACAGTCTTCGGCGCCGCCAGCGTTGATGACGATGACGATGACGATGACGACGACGGTGGCGCCACCGCAGGCTGCTGCGGCTCTCTGTCCAGCCGGATGAGGTCGGGGCCGGGCCTGGCCGGCGCTCCGCCGACAGTATCGGGGCAGACGGCATTGAAGAAGGGCAGAAGCTCCACGATGGACTTGATCTGGTACATGGTCAGGAGAGGTCTTCCGGCCTCAGACACCATGGCAAGCATATCCTCACCACTCTCCTGTCAATGACAAAAACACGATTAATGCTGGAGAATTCCAAATAATATGTTTCAATATATGTTTCAATCCTAGCAGGACTTTTTTCTTTTCTCAAAGGCAGAAAGATCCTAGCAGCACCTTTCTCAAAGGCAGAAAGATCCTAGCAGGACCTTTCTCAAAGGCAGAAAGATCCTAGCAGGACCTTTCTCAAAGGCAGAAAGATCCTAGCAGGACCTTTCTCAAAGGCAGAAAGATCCTAGCAGCACCTTTCTCAAAGGCAGACAAATCCTAGCAGCACCTTTCTCAAAGGCAGAAAGATCCTAGCAGCACCTTTCTCAAAGGCAGAAAGATCCTAGCAGCACTTTTCTCAAAGGCAGAAAGATCCTAGCAGGACCTTTCTCAAAGGCAGAAAGATCCTAGCAGGACCTTTCTCAAAGGCAGAATGATCCTAGCAGGACCTTTCTCAAAGGCAGAAAGATCCTAGCAGCACCTTTCTCAAAGGCAGAAAGATCCTAGCAGCACCTTTCTCAAAGGCAGAAAGATCCTAGCAGCACCTTTCTCAAAGGCAGAAAGATCCTAGCAGCACCTTTCTCAAAGGCAGAAAGATCCTAGTAGCACCTTTCTCAAAGGCAGAAAGATCCTAGCAGGACCTTTCTCAAAGTCAGAAAGATCCTACCAAGACCTTTCTCCTTTCTCAAAGGCAGAAACATCCTAGCGGGACCTTTCTCAAAGGCAGAATCTTTCTGCCTTTGAGAAAGGTCCTGCTAAGATTGAAACATCAGGCCCTCCTATTTTTTTTTTTTTTTTCATTTTGGTTATTTAGAACAAATTACAGTCGTGGTCGGCCAGGAAACCGGAAGCACAATTATTTATTTTTTTGGCCTGAGCAACAGAGTGTCTGGAAATTGTTACCTGTATTTGTCTGATTCTGAGGAGCTGGGCAGCTCTGGACACATGGGGCACAAACTGCATTGGAGAATCCTTTTTCTTGCATCCCCCAACAAACGCCCACTTGTACCTAAGAACCAAAAACAAACAGGGAGGTGGGGGAGGGGAAGAAATAATAGGATTTCATATGGAGGTTTTTAACTGTCAGCATTCAATTTTGACTTGACTTGACTTTATTTCAATATCAATAAATGCAGCTCCTCATAATGGTTTACATCACGCAGATACTCAGATTCGATAATTTGCATTTGGAGTTTTGGACACTCCTGCAGACATGCTGAATAGCTTTTGGCAGTCAGGTGACGTCATGTGAAGAACTTCTATAGCTCAAAATCACGCACTCGTATAGGCCTACTGTATGGAAACCTCTGGTCTGCATTCATTCAATACGTTTCAAAATAGCACAAGAACCTATGGAAGCCACACAGGTCTGTTCGAATTCAGACAGAGCCCTCACTGCTTTGAATGCTTTGTCAAATCCAACGGATATGGCTCGCAATTGCACACAAATCTATGGAGGCCAATCTTTGCTTTGTGGAGTCTCGTCTGTCTGATTTAAGACAGAGCCCTTACTGCTTGGTCAAATCCAACGGACGTGGCTCACCATTGCACACAAATCTATGGCAGACAATCTTTGCTTTTGGGGTCTAGTCTGTCTGAAGTAAGACAGAGCCCTTGCAGCTTAGTCAAATCCAACGGATATGGCTCACCATTGCACACAAATCTATGGAGGCCAATCTTTGCTTTTGGGGTCTAGTCTGTCTGAAGTAAGACAGAGCCCTTGCAGCTTGGTCAAATCCAACGGATATGGCTCACAATTGCACACAAATCTATGGAGGCCAATCATTGCTTTTGAGGTCTAGTCTGTCTGAATTATTAAAGACAGAGCCCTTACAGCTTGGTCGGAATACGGCTCACAATTGCACACAAATCTATGTAGGCCAATCTTTGCTTTTGAGGTCTAGTCTGTCTGAATTAAGACAGAGCCCTTACAGCTTGGTTTGATTACGGCTCACCATTGCACACAAATCTATGGAGGCCAATCTTTGCTTTTGGGGTGTAGTCTGGCTAAAATAAGACAGAGCCCTTGCAGCTTGGTCAAATCCAACGGATATGGCTCACAATTGCACACAAATCTATGGAGGCCAATCATTGCTTTTGAGGTCTAGTCTGTCTGAATTATTAAAGACAGAGCCCTTACAGCTTGGTCGGATTACGGCTCACAATTGCACACAAATCTATGGAGGCCAATCATTGCTTTTGGGGTATAGTCTGGCTGAATTAAGACAGAGCCCTTACTGCTTGGTTTGATTACGGCTCACCATTGCACACAAATCTATGGAGGCCAATCTTTGCTTTTGGGGTGTAGTCTGGCTAAAATAAGACAGAGCCCTTACTGCTTGGTCAAATCCAACGGATATGGCTCACACAAATCTATAGAGGCCAATCTTTGCTTTTAGGGGTAGTCTGGCACCCCGACTCACACTTGGAACTGGGGCAGGTCCTCGGAGGGCAGGCACATGGCCAGGTCCAGCAGCTTGCAGGCGGCCAGGTACAGGCCCAGCCAGGGCCGGGCCAGGCCGGCCAGCGTCTGCGGCGGCCCGCCGTTGCCGCCCAGGAAGAAGCTGGCAATGTCGGCCCCCGACGGCCTCTTGGAGGGGGGCGGCTTGCGGCCGGGCTCCGGCCCCAGACTGGCAATCTGCTCCTCCATGTGCAGGAACACTTGAACCTAAAAGTGCGAGAAAAAAGAAAGAAAAAAAAGAAACAAATTAAAAGTTATACCAAATAGTTGCAGACTGTTTAAAGGCCCTATACAACATTGGTAAAGGTCAAAAGATTGCCACAGTGTGTGTGTTAAAATAGTTGCAGACTGTTTAACCACTTCGCGCCGGGGGGTTTTTCAGCGCCGATGACCGCCATACGGGGGTTTTTGAACAATGCATCATTTTAAAATCTTGCTAAAACAATCGGAACAATATATTTCTGTGAAATAAATCAATAAGGGTATACTATGGGTACAAGAGAGTAAAACCTGGCACAATTCGGACGTCGTTGTGGCCTTTGTCAAGAGATTATCCGTTCGAAAAAGGGCCCTTTGTGCGTCGTCAATGGACCGTAACGGACCTGTGTGTGTGGGTTCGTGTACGCTGCTGACAATCCCTGACCGCAGACTCCAGCCTCCACTCCAGGCAGTCAAATCTTAGAGTTGGTCGGCCACAAACGAGCGTACAGATTACGGTAAAGAATGTGGGGGGAATTCCAATGCCAGACCGACGACCGTTGGGCTGTGTGGCATGCAAAGACAATGTCCCCCGCGTGCTTTCAGCTGCAGCGCGGTATCTCTCGATCCTCCACAGTAAAAGTCCCACAATTGCACAATTACTGCTGCTAATCTTGCAATTCATGTGGCAACGTGCGTCAAAAAGGGTCTTTGTACTGATTCATAATGCTTTGTTCTAAGCTGAAAAGAGTCTTTGTTTAGAATGTGGACAATAGTGGTGCCCGGATTCGGAGGGCCCCGTTGCAAAGGCAATCCAATTGACCTCCGGATTCGGAGGTCCCGGCGCGAAGTGGTTAAAGGCCCTATACAACATTGGTAAAGGTCAAAAGATTGCCACAGTGTGTGTGTTAAAATAGTTGCAGACTACTTAAAGGCCCTATACAACATTGGTAAAGGTCAAAAGATTGCCACAGTGTGTGTTCAAATAGTTGCAGACTACTTAAAGGCCCTATACAACATTGGTAAAGGTCAAAAGATTGCCACAGTGTGGGTGTTAAACCATTGAAAATCCCCAAAAAGCAATACTGCGAAGGTTTTAGCTGAAATGGTAATCTGAGAATGTAGAAAAATGCAAAAAAACATCACGTTCATACCGTTCTGTAGTGTAAGAAATAGTTTATTACTCGCGTGTAATAAAATATTTGTCAAGGTTTGAGTGAATATTTCTCAAAAAGTACAGCATCCCAGACTGAAGATTTCAACATGAGGATTCTTTCATGACCATCTGTGTGAATTAGAAGGAAATCTGTGGACATCGATGTTTCCCGATCTTCCCAATGTTGTATTGGGCCTTTAATACTGATTTTTTTTACAGTGGATAACCGATACACTGAACATTCGTCTATAACGAACATGCCCTTTGGCCCCCAATTTTTGTATAAAAATAGTTGTTGTGATTCAATCCCACAAACACAATAATGATGAACATGTATGTGCCTACACAAGTCTTAATTTTTTGATCATACCAAAAACAAAAAATTAAATAATATTAATTAAATAATTCATCTTTTGGATAACATTAGACAAAGCTGAAGCTGAAGGACTTCCTAAATTTTGATTTTGATTTTGATTTTTTTGGGGGGGCATTTCAGTTTGCAATTTTTTTTTGGCATATTACTTGAGAAAGACAATTTTTTTTTCACTGACAGGATGATATTCTGTCCCGGCTGCCTCATCTGAAGACCTACCAGCTCTGAGATGACGGTGGGCCACAGTCCGGTCAGGTGGTGGGGAGAGATGCGCAGGAGGAGGACGCGGAAGCAGGCGAAGACCTGCTCCTGGACAGCGGGCCCGGGGCTCTGCCGCAGGCTCTCGGCCAGCCGCTCCTGGATGTCCGGCAGGAAGCGCACGTACTGGTCCGTCTGGCTGCAGAAGAGGGTGAAGCTGAGGCGCTTGAGCAGCTGGGCCCGCTGGTCCATCTCCGCCTCGCGGCTGGTGAAGAGGTTCAGGGAGGTGTTCTGGAAGGCGGCCACTCGAGCTGTGACGGGGGAGAGGAGAGGAGAGGAGAGAGGAGGAGGATGACTGACTAAGAGGGTGGAGATTCCTGATGAGGCATGCTCACATTGATACCATGTACATTAATTCTTTCCAGATTAAGTGGAGGAGTGGGGAGGGGAGGGGAGGGGAGGGGAGGGGAGGGGAGGGGAGGGGAGGGGAGGGGAGGGGAGGGGAGGGGAGGGGAGGGGAGGGGAGGGGAGGGGAGGGGAGGGGAGGGGAGGGGAGGGGAGGGGAGGGGAGGGGAGGGGAGGGGAGGGGAGGGGAGGGGAGGGGAGGGGAGGGGAGGGGAGGGGAGGGGAGGGGAGGGGAGGGGAGGGGAGGGGAGGGGAGGGGAGGGGAGGGGAGAGGAGGGGAGGGGAGAGGAGAGGAGGGGAGGAGAGGGGAGGGGAGGTGAAAGGAGGGGACAGGAAGGGACAGGACAGGACAGGACAGGACCAATACTTACCCATGAGGTCTCTGAACGTTGTCTTGTCATGCGTCATCAGGTTGTCAATCACTGGTAGCCAACTGGTGCACAACGGTATTAAAAAAAGCAGGGTTACAAGGGATGAACATTATCCTCAACAATAAAAATAAAAACAGGAAAAAGACTGTACTGGGACAAAAATCTTCATGTTAACCATGCTGGTACTCTACCACCTGAGCTATCCAGCCCTTAGTTGAGTGAGTGAGGGGGGGGGGGACATTCCCGAATGGTCAACAATCTTTCCTGCCAGTTAGATGCATATAACTATTAACTGTGGCATATCTGAAGGGATTACAACCCTCAGTTTCATTGAAATGCAAACGACAAAACTCAATGTCCTGTAAACCCCTGAGTCACAGCAGGATGTGCACATGGGGCAGATTGTTCACTGAAACTCCCCATACATGTAGGCTTGCCACGTCCCTCGGTGCGCTGACTTACTTGTGGATGGAGACGATGTCCACCTGGAAGAAGGCGGGGTCCAGCAGCAGATCAAAGGCGTCTTTCTTCCAGGACTTGCGGGTGTACTGGTACCCGCTCAGGCTGGACAGCAGGGCCGTGCAGGCCCGGAAACTGGGCGTGTTGTGCGAACTGAGACACAAAAGAAAAAAGACAACAACAAAATCAGGCATTAATTCAAAAACCTTTTTCGTGACAAAAAAAGTGAAGTGAAGTAAATACAAAAAAACTGTTGGAAACTGCTGACTGACTAAAATGACATGCAATAATATAAATCTCAAACGTTAGAGGGCCTGACGTTTTGATCCAAGCAGGACCTTTCTCAAAGGCAATGTGACAAGGACATGCATGAACACAGACAGTCAGAGGAAGTAAAGCCCTGACACACATTGACAGAAGAAAGAACAAAAGGAAAGGGAGTGGAGGGGAATTGAAGAAAGGGAGAAACAAAAAATCAGTCATTCTCTGGCTTTTGAGAGAGATCCTGCTAGGATCGAAATGTCAGCCCCTTCTAATTTTGATTTTTGGTCATTTTAGCCAGTAAACGGCATGTTCACAATGTAGGAGGGCTTCATTCAGAGAATTCATTCATTCAAATAACATTAAGTCTCTCAAGGTTGTTAGCTCAGCACGTACATGTAGCTCACCGTGTGCGCTGAACTTTTATTTCTGCTTCAAGAGGTCGTGAGACCATTATCTGTCCTGGTTGAGGCAGAAATCTCACCAAAAGTTCAGCGCACACGGTGAACTACGTGCTGAGCTAACAACCTCGAGAGAATTTTTCCTCAGCAGATACCAGTAGCTCTGGTGTGCGCCGGCCTTAAGAGCCCCCAGACATGGCCGCGTCCACGTAGACGGGGTCAAATGGCTCTATAGCAAAGCCCCTCAACCACTGCAGGGCCTACCTGTGGTTCTTGAGGTAGGGGGTGACGTTGTGCATGATGGAGGTGAGCAGGGGTACCACCTTCTCCTTCTCGTCGCTGCCGTAGACCATGTCCAGCAGAGTGGCCAGAAGCTGGAACCAAGACAGAGACAAGACCATGAAAGAGTCAAAGCACATCATCAAAGTCAATCAGGGTTCGCACTACACGACATACAATCCCCACCCATTGCTCACTGCTTCGCTGTTTGTTTGACTCTAATTGAAAAAAGCTGCATCTGCTTTGTGTGATCCCCGAGCTGCCATAGCCAGGTTTATATCAATTAGATGTTTGCATCTGAATGAAAGCGGGGGTGTGATCCCTGGAGATATACGGCAGTTAATGGTTGAATTGCTTCTGACTGGCGCCCCCACCCCGGCAAAGACTAGTTGATCATCAAAGGGCTGGATAGCTCAGATGGAAGAGCACTGGTACGTTAATCCAGAAATCTTGGGTTAATGTTTGGGTAAAAAAAGAAGATGCGGGCAGCTCGGCTGGGATTCGAACCCACTCCTCCTTTGTACATGTGTAGTGCAGATGTATGAACCACTTTACAATCAGCCGTGTCGTGGATGCGATTCTGTGTAGGGGCGGGTATCAGTCTAATCGCAGATATATTATTTTGCATCAGTGAGAATGAAATTCAACGAGGCTTTTGCCTTGCTTGACTTATAATGAGTACTATATGGTTTGAATCTGTATGGAAGGGGGCAGGGGGGTTGGGTGTGGGGGGATACAGCATTCAATAATAGATGTACCGGTACATTTTTTTGGTCAATTTGTGAGAATGTAAATCCATGGGTATGCTCGGCATGTAAGCTCCGTTGTCAATGAAACTGGAGCCAAACCTAAGCCTAAGCCTAAAAAGGCTGTGGAGTGCTGCACTGGTCCGTTCTTGGGGACTCACTAACAGCGCCCTCATGAGCCCACAGCCAGCCAGCCAGCCAGCCTACCTACCTCTGCCAGGAGGTTCAGGGCTTGCACACTGTACTGGGAGTAGTTCTTGGCATTGTTGGTTGGCGTGCCAGACGGAGTCGCCGTGTCGGTCTCCGATGACAAATCGCCGCCGGAATTCTCAGCAGCTGTAAAAAAAGAAAAGAAAGGAAAGAAAACATCAAGGAAGGAATTGTAAAACTAACAAATTGTAGAAAACATGAAGGACATCATAAAGCTAGCAATTTTGGTAACTGTTTACAAACAAAATCAATCAACAGCCATATGGTATTGCAGCAAGTGTGTACAAAACACCTCTAAAAAGCCTAATATGATGAATCATTTGGAACCAGCCTTGGGACCGAAATAAAAACATCTGCTTAGCGGAAATAAAAATCTGTTAAGCAGAAATACAAATCTGCTAAGCGGGAAAATCTGCTAAGCGGATGTAAAAATCTGTTAAGCAGAAAAAATATCTGCTAAGCAGAAAAAGAAAATTGCTCAGCAGAAATGAAAATCTGCTCAGCAGAATTTTAAAAATCTGCCAAGCAGATAGAAAAAAATCTGCTGGGCAGAAATAAAATATCTGCTTAGCAGAAATTTAAAAAAATGCTAAGCAGAAATCCAAATTTGCTAAACAGCAATTGAAATCTGTTAGCATAAATCAAAAGCAGGCCTGTGTGTCACATACTGTCGGCCTGCGTAGCCGTCTGCTCCTGGGTATTGATCTTGACGGAGACGTTGCGGCGTAGCCAGGTGGACTGCTCCAGAGAGGAGCCAGTGATGGTGTTACACGCCTCCACCAGCCTCTGGGTCACCTCCTGCAACTCCTTCTGGTCCTTGCGGTCCTCAAAGGCCGGAATCTTGTGCACAATCTCATTCAGGATGCTGGAAAACAGGGAGGGGAGTGGAGTGGAGCGGGGAAGGGAGGAAAGATAAGGAGGTAGAAATCAAATTTGTTTACTGTCACAACCACAAAAAAAATAGTTAGTGGTGGCACCGTGTATGATGAACTGTGACACTTCTTGCCCTTGGTCCTACTTTGATTGAAATATCAGGCCCTCTGAATTTGGGGGAATTTTGACACTGCAGTAAGGTCAAATTTCAGGCAATTCACGCTGAAGGTAGCACGTCGAGAATAATTCAAGGTGACACCGTGTCAAATACGAGATCCATGTCTCTTTCTGAGTTATGCGGTATTGTGAAGAAGCAGTGGACTGCAACACTTCAGAAACAGTAAACTCTGATATAGTGCTATAGATCCTCTGCAGGCTGAAAAAAAAAGTCGCTCTCTCAAAACCTCCAATTCTAGAAATTGGAAGCGAACTGATACTCCAAACATTTGACTGCAGCGGGCTGGACTGATCCTCGCCCGCGGCTGAGAAATTGTCGCTGCGGGGACTTGCAACTCACCGCAGCAGGAGGAACTGTCCGGGCGGGGCCAGGGCCAGCTGCTGTCCTTCCTTCAGCAGCGACAGCAGCGACTGCCACGAGTCTCGCACCGACATGACGGACATGCGGCTGATGTAGCAGTAGACAAACTGCAGCATGCTGGTCTCCAGCCCAGGCTGGTCCTGAGAGGATTGAAATAAAAAATGACAAAGATTAACGAATCGGACAAACCTTCACCCCATCCTCCCAATCTATTGACAATGGAAAGAAAAACTGGACTTGCATGGACTTGCTGGACTTGCATTTCAGTCATCTGTAAGCATACTGAAAATTGATGGGATTTCAAGGGTTTTCATGGTGGAGGTAGCAAGTCAAGGGTGGTTTGCAGTGACACCATGTGTCTCTTTTAGGCGGGCTCTCCCGGCACCACTATTGTTTAAGTTTTAAACGAAAACTCTTTTCAGCCTAGAACAAAGCAATATGTTGCACGTCAAAGTTTAACGCAAGTCGCCACATGAATTGCCACGATTAGCGCCAACAATTGCACTACTGTGGGACATACACTGTGAACTATTGAGGAATAGTGCACTGCCACGGGAGATTTGCGTAATTCCACCCTCAGCAAAAAAAAAAAAAAAAAAAACGGAGAGGCCAGAGCCAGGAAAGAGCATCACCCACCTTGTCCCTGATGGTGAACGGTGGGGCCTTGAGCACCTGCTTAATGGTCTGAACCAGGGTGTCTGTCGGCATGGCCCGGATTGCACTGACCAACTCCACCAGAACCACCTGCTCCTCTGAAGCGGACGGCACAGCCTGCGACGAAAAAATGAAAATTTTAAATGACTGATCACAATTTGATTCTGAAATGACCTATGTCAGTGTGTAGATAGATATAGCATAATGTTTGCGTCGTTTAGGATGTAATTCAATGAGGGTTTGCCATGCTCAGCACTGGGCACTCAGTGTTTATTACATCAAGCAGGGCAAACCCTCACTGATTTATATTGGTTTGGTAAGTTTGAAGCAAAGATGTTCTAGTGCGTGAAGCGCGCAAGATAGCCTACTCCTGCGAGATCAAACGCATCCGGGTAAAGTACACACTGGGTGCCATTTTAGCAAGCAAAGTCGCACACATTCTCTCTATTTCGTGGTCACATCACATCAAAGGTTATCATCACATACTGTTCACGCATCCAAAGTTGTATCTATTTAATTGTTTGTGACTATCTCGCTTCATTTTTGGAGCACTAAAGCGAACGACAGATTCCATTACTTACTAAAATGGCGTCCAGTGCGTACTTCACCTTTTGCTCGGAGTAGTCCATCTTGCGCGCTTTGCGCACTATAAGATCTTTGGTTAGAAGTGATTTGACTGGTTTGAATTTACTCCGGCAAAGATCAGCTGACTATTTAGAGAGGCTGCCTTCTAAGCGCTGGATAGCTCCGATAGTAAGAGCGCTAGTATGCAAAAAAAAAAACCTAGAGGATCCCGGGTTCAAGTGTCAGTCGAGGCGAATTTTCTTTGGCCACATAAAAAAATGGTTTGAATTTAGCGTGAAGCAACCCAGTGTACTCAATTAAATGCATTCAGAAAGTGATTGAGTGAGTAAAACTAGCTGTGGGGGCGCACGACGCGCATTCTTCCTCACTGTTGCTGGCTTGGGGGCGCTCTTCTTGCGCCAGTCGCTCCAGACCACGCCGATGGCCGCCAGCAGGTTGACCGGATGGTGCAGCGCGATGGGGCTCAGCAACTCCAGGATCTGCTGTCTGGTGCCCTGTTAACGACCGACAGCAAAAACCCAATAAATAAACAAAGCCAATGTCAGCTAAGAGCGGGGCACCACAATACTATAGCCTGACATCGGGAGGGACAAGAGCACCCACAAATTTGCATGGAACTCTTGACAATGCACAGATTGGCATGGCAGGCTATTCTCAACTGAAATATTGCAGTCCCAAAACCCTTTCGTTGATTCTGACGACCACAGTTAGTAACAATGAGGGTTTGTTCTGGTCCATCATACAATAGATATATTGTGATTTGGTATCGGTAAGAATGCATCTATAACACCTGTTGTACAGGTTCAAATCTAACACACGTTCTCCCCAGCTCTGTGCTAAGTGGTTAAGACGCCTGCACTAGAAACCAGCTGAAGCAGGTTCGAATCCTGCCCGAGATGCTTGTGTTGTTTTTTTCCCCTCAAAACAGCAATTGCCCAAAGCAGTTTTAAGCACACACCCCACAAAGTGCAATCGACTACCCGCCAGGGCAAACTCTCATTGAATTACATTCTCACCAACGCAAAAAAAATCACAATGTATCTACAAAGTTACTTTTACGTTACAACCATTCTTCTAGCTACAACTGTAATGGCATTGGCAAGCACTGACAAGATTAACTTGCATGATCCAATGAGGGTTTGCCCTTTGTACGGTCTTGGATCACTACAGCAGAACCATACAAAGCTTTCATACAATTCTCCGCATCCGAATATGGCCGCCATAAAATTTTGCTACGGTGGCACATTTTTGCCATCCAAGAAAAAAAAATTAAAAAAAAACCCACCCTGTCTGGGCGCAACTCAGCATCAGAAATAACAAGAGTTCCCGATTTAAATTATAGAGTGTACAGGTAGTTGGGCTGTTTCCATTGGAGAGTTGATTTAAGAAAACATCTTCCATCGGAGGTTTTCCCGAGATCAAGACAGGTACAAGTAGGTGACTAGTTAGTCTTGCCCATCCCTTGATTTCCGGCGACCATTAATGCCTGGCCAACAAGGCCGCTGACAGAAAACAGGTTTTAGGTGGCCTTCTGAGCACCACTTTGGAGGCTTGAAGGCCAATTCTTATTGGCCAGGGGCACCAAGGCCACTGATTGCTGCCTATCGTAAGAGGGACCTACCAGTTTGTAACTTTCAGTAAGACAGTCTCAAAGATTTAGCGGGCCTGACATTTTGATCCTACCAGGACCTTTCTGAAAGGCAGATCTTGTGGCTCTGCCTTTGAGTAAGGACCTACTAAGGTTGAAACCTTGTGCCCTCTTCATTTTTTTTTTTCGATTTGCATTTTGGCAATTTACAAGTCAGTAAGCAGTTTGCAACATTTTTGTGTTACTATTAGTTGAACAATTGAAAAAAAGAAAAAAGAAGACGAAACGGACATTAAAAAAGAAAGAAAGAAACAAGTTTGTAAGGGTCAAACTTGATGCATTGTCTGACAATTAGTTGTACAAGACTCAGAACTCGGAACTGACAATTCTTGACACACTTTCTACTCAGCATGCAAATAAACAGAATTCAAACACACAAAAAATCAACAACAAAAATTGAAAACCAGAATTTGGTTGAAAAAGGTAATGGGCATATTCATTTACAAGAAAAATCCACACAAAGGTAAAGTATAAACAGAAATATTTGTTATTGAACCAAAAAAAAGTTCAGAATGCACTCTTTCAGCTGAGTGTTAGACCAATTTTATGATTAAATTTGCTTTTTGTGCCTCTAGAATCGGATTTTCAAAACCAGAGGCCGACAAGATATCGCAGAAACCTTCGCAAGACAACCGGTTGGTACTTAAAGTACTCGAAGTCCAAATTGTTAAATTTCTTCCAGAAATAGAAAAAAAGGTTGAATCTGAAAATGTTTCTGGGGCAGAGGTCTCAATCTAAACCAGGATCATTTTTCCGAGCAAAAACTGTCTTGGCGAGGGGATAATTCTGCCAGGATCAAGGCATCTAGCCCTCTGACGTTTGAAATTTAAACTTCAGTTAAATGTAGGTCAGCAATGTTTTTTTCTCAAACTGATTCTTAAAACTCTGGCATGTTTTGGGGTTTTTTTCAATAGTGAAATATCTGTCTGACTGATTGACATGAATGATTTTCAAAGCAAATTTCAAACATCTGCGAGCTCCGCATACATGTGGGCTCTAAACATTTGAATACAATAAACTCAAAGTATTTCACTCAAACAAATAAAGGGAAAACTGAGTGGGAACTTTTAAGCAATTTTTGGTCTTCTTTTTAAAATGGCAAAGATAACTTTGACTCGACTGGGACCTGAGTTGCAATGCTGCATCCACTTTGAGTGATCCCCGAGCTGCTGTAGCCAGGTTTACAACCATTGGTTGTTTGCATCTGAATGAAAGCGGGGGCGTGATTCCTGGAGATATACGGCAGTTAAGTTAATGGTTAAATACTTCCGACTGGTGCCCCTAACCTAGACTATTAGGGAAGGCGACCATCTGAGGGCTGGAGAGCTGGTGCGCAAAACCAGAGGTCTCAGGTTTCAAGTCCCAGTCCAGTCAATGTTTTCTTTGCTATTTTTCAAACTATTTGACCGAAAAAAAATATTTTTTTTTAGCAAAAACTTTGGACAATAAGTTTTAAACTGAAAACAAAATCCTGTCTGTCTGGCCGGCTGATACTAAGCCATTAGTCATCTTTATGTAAGCTAAATGGTTATTTCTCATTACGCATAATCTAAGATACAAATCAGACAATGTACGTATGTTAACTTGCCACTGCAAAGTATCATTCACATAGCTCTACTGAGATGTGAGGCTCTAGGCCAGTGGTTTATAACTACTTCCTAATGAGTCTGAGGGAGCCTGAGGGGTTGCTGCTGGCAGAACCTTTCTCAGCAAATGAATCTGGGGTCGATTTCACTAACGCTTTGCTAAGTCTGAAATCCATCGCAACATCGCGATGGGTTTCAGGACCTACCGATCGAGTTTGGCGTTTGCGATGATCGCAAAGCGTTAGTGAAATCGGCCCCTGATCCTTTGAGAAAGGTCCTGCTCGGATCGAGACCAGAGGCTTGTTCTTTTGTTGGTGATTTATGTCAGCAAGCAATTCTGCATCAATTCGAGTGTGAGAGAGAGATGCTTTACTACGGCTCTGCTCAGTTTTTGTCCGCATGGGATGGCTGCAAAATAGGCGACTAGGAAAGGGATATCTGCTCTCTGCAATTGGCACAAGAGGGGGGCAGTGATCGAACTGACAACAGTCACTGAGCCGTCGTCACCCCATCTACTGTACCAACTCCCCACCAAGCACACAGTGCGCACAACTCTACCCACTGTGTTCACGCTCTCCCATGCAAGTCAATATACGCACACAGTATCAAAGAGAGGCCACAACGATACAAGGCACTAGGGCGGGTTGTGTTGTGTTGTGTGGTTTTTACCGGTTTTTGTCTTGTGTCTTACCTCTAAGGACAGCTGGGCACCGTTATGCCAATGAGAAATAACACAAGGAAGAAACGTACAAGTAGGTTACTGCTCTGCCTGTACAAAAGTTATGCCTTCAAGCAGCTACATTACATGCACATAGGCATGGGCTAGAAGAGCTACTGAACAACTAAACTACAGATCTACACGATGGACATGGATGGGTAGGTCAATAGTGCTGATAGGAAACTCATGTACAAACAGTAGAATGCATGTGCCAATTCCAGGATAGCATAAGCAACAGGCACACAGCTAGACTGGATTGTAATCTACATGTATTAAAATGAAGGTAACACTTGTAGAGTATCACTGAACATGACAAGCGGTCGATTTAATCAAACTCATCGTAACCTATGTAGAACCAATCGCAAGACAGTCAGCAATGCCCAGACACCACACACCGACACACGTCCATCACAAGTCAAGATGGGTTATCGATCGTAAGTTGAGTTACGATGCGTCGTAAGGCTTTGTGCAATCAACACCAGGAAGTCCATCCCATGCACGTTTATATGCATACAGAAATTTCATTAAAAATAAATGGCAAGTTGAAAATCGAAGCATATGCTGCAACCATGGAAGGCACTGGGTGACCGAGAACATTGCTCTTGGGAGAGTGTGGAGTCTACACTCATGCACTATGGAAGCATTGAACTTGTAGCGCATTCATTTATGCTACACTGTACCAAACCCTTGTTAACTACACACACTGTACAGTACATGTACTGTACGTAATGTACATGGACTAATATGATGCCATGCAAATACATGTGCATACATGTATGTGATTGGTGCATTACATTCTCTATAAATGTCTGTGCACACATGTACAGTACATGTGCATGTAAATGTACAGTGTGCAACTGTACATGCACATGTAGATGTACAGTACGTGTGAAGTACATACAGGTATTCATATTCACATATACCGTACATGTGCGTGCATGCACACTGCAAAGAATGTACTGTACACGTACATTAGATAAAGCAGATTATAATTAATGTAAATGTACACGTATGTATTCCTTGCCCAAACTCCAGTGCACCACAGAATACTCCCTAATGAATATGCATATCTCATGCATATTGCATATCTCATACATATTCATGAGTGGCCAAGTTTCCTTGGCCAGATGTCCTTGGCCAGCCCCTCCCATTCCATAAGGTGCACATTACACACAGATAACTGGCTCCTTCTTATAGGCCTTCCTACATGTATATGTGATGAATATGCATAATTGCTTGACCCAACCTCCCTTCTTATCAGAGTCCAGCACAGCAGTACAAGTTACACATCTCTAAAAGTCTATCACATGTTAATGAAACTACATGTATGTAATTATGGATGAATACATGAATGAATACAATGTCAGTTTGAATCTAGTAAAAGATCTTTTCCCACAGTATATACCGGTACACGTACCAATTCCACTGAACTTCGTTTTTTAGTAGAAAAATCTGCTCAGTGAGAAAATTTACTTAGTGGGAAAATCTGCTTAGTGGGAAAATTTGCTTAGTGGGAAAATCTGCTCAGTGGGAAAATCTGCTCAGTGGGAAAATTTGCTCAGTGGGAAAATCTGCTTCGTGGGAAAATCTGCTCAGTGGGAAAATCTGCTCAGTGGGAAAATCTGCTCAGTGGGAAAATCTGCTCAGTGGGAACATTTGCTCAGTGGGAAAATCTGCTTCGTGGGAAAATCTGCTCAGTGGGAAAATCTGCTCAGTGGGAAAATCTGCTCAGTGGGAAAATTTGCTCAGTGGGAAAATCTGCTTCGTGGGAAAATCTTAGAGGAAAAAAGTGCTGAATGAGAAAATCGTCTTGGTAGAAAAATCTGCTTCTTGGGAAAATTGGCTTAGTAGAAACAAATCATTGGGAAAATCTGCTTAGTAGAAAAAACTGCATAGTGGGAAAATCTCCATTTTTGTCAAAAGGAAAAGGAGTGAATTGGGAAGTGGGATGGGATACGACCGATCCATTTTCTTCACCGGGGAAGGCATGATTTCAGTGAGACAGATCCATTTTTTCAAGGGGGCAGTGATTCCAAAAGGACTGATCCATTTGGGTCATACGGGGAGAAGTTATTCCAGAGGGGAAATAAGACCGTTCCATCTTTGTCATGGGGGGAAAGTGGGTGATTCCGGAGGGGGAGGAAATGAGACCGAATTCAAAATACATGTAGGTGAGAAAGAATGATTTCCAAGTGGAAGGTGAGAATGATCCATTGTTTTCTTATGGGGGAGGAGGGAGCATTTTCTGAGGAGATTAGGAGACAGACCCATTTCGAGATATAACATGATGTTTGCATTGAGGAGATTGTAATTCAATGAGGGTTTGCCTTGCTCGACGCTGCCTGAATTTTTTTTCAATCAGGCATCGGGGCAGAGCACTAAGCACTCAGGTTGAGCAGGGCAACCACCATTGAATTAGACCCATTTCTATCATATTGAAGTGTATTTTTGCTAACCAACCCTCTCCCCACAGTGCTGGAATGCTCGGCTTACCCGGGGCGGTCCGAAGCTCCAGCTGGGCGGCTCCTCAGGCTTGGAGATGGAGTCCCTGAGCCTCTCACAGCGTAGCACCACTGCCCACAGCCTGGCCACGCTGGACAGGATGCGGGGCAGCATGCCCAGCAGACCCTTGCGGGCCTCCGTCTTGGGACTGTTGGACTGACCGCTGGACGGATTGGCCGTGCTCTGCCAACGGGTCAAAGAACGCAGCGCAAAATCAAATCATTGAACAAGTCAGGGTTTTTTTTCCTTGGTTTGTTTGACTTGAATTGAAAAAAAAGCTGCATCCACTTTGTGTGATCCCTGAGCTGCTGTAGCCAGGTTTACAACCATTGAATTGCATCTGGTTGAATTGGTGAAATCAGAGGTCAAACTGGTCAAATCAATGGTTCAATGAGTCAATTTGGAGGTCAAATCACTCAAGCAGGTAAGACCCATGTGGACGTCAAGTTCGAGGTCAGATTTGTTGTCAAATCGGAGGTCAAATCACTGAAGCAGGTAAGACCAATTTGGGCGTCAAGTTCGAGGTCAGATTTGTCAGATTAGAGGTCAAATCATTGAAGCAGGTAAGACCAATTTGGACGTCAAGTTTGAGGTCATATTTGTCAGACTAGAGGTCAAATCACTGAAGCAGGTAAGACCAATTTGGACGTCAAGTTCGAGGTCAGATTTGTCAAATCGGAGGTCAAATCACTGAAGCAGGTAAGACCAATTTGGGCGTCAAGTTCGAGGTCAGATTTGTCAGACTAGAGGTCAAATCACTGAAGCAGGTAAGACCAATTTGGGCGTCAAGTTCGAGGTCAGATTTGTCAGATTAGAGGTCAAATCATTGAAGCAGGTAAGACCAATTTGGACGTCAATTCGAGGTCATATTTGTCAGATTTGGGGTCAAATAATTCAAATCGGAGGTCAGATCACTGCTGACGGCAGACCTTGCTCTTGTCTCTGGTCAGCGCCCCCAGCAGACTGCTGAGGAGGGGCGTGGAGGCGCTAGTCTCCGCCTCCAGGCTGCCTGCGCTGCCGGCGGTGGGGCCAGAGTGGCGGCTGCCCATGGTGGCCAGGCTGGAGGTGCTCTCCAGCAGGCAGAAGTGGCAGATGGTGGTCAGGCCCTCCAGCATGGTCACCACGTGGTCCGGCGGCACGTTCTCCAGGTTGACCTCCAGCCTGGAAATCAAAAAAGGGAGAAGATGTCCACGGGGAAGATCTGAAATGACCACTGTGAGTCTGTCCTCTCACATAATGACTGTGTGCACCCCGGAGGCGTATGACTTCAGAGTCGGGCTGCGTCCAAATTTGTTGGCTACAGCTTGAAAGTACAAACGAGTCTATGGAAGTCGTCAACAAGCGGCTGCAGCCAGTTCCCACAGGGTTGCGTGTTTCTTCTAGCCCCAGCCAATATATTCTGACACGGCCTCAGTCTCAAAACTCGGTCTGCTTTCCTTTGACTCAGACTCAAGTCAGATAATCGATAACAAATGACTCAGACTCAGACCTACTGACTCGGGCTTGGACTCCGCCAAGTGACTCAATTTTACAGTACTGTCTCTGTCCCCAATAAGATGTTCACCCATTTTGATGTTAACCTGCAATTGGGCATTGAAGTGCAAAGCACTGGGCATTCAGTGCTTATTACATCGAGCAAGGCAAACCCTCATTGAATTGCATTCTTCTCGATGCAAACATCATGTTATATCTACATGTATGATGCAACACGGTACCCATTATTTGAATCTGCCACACGACCTCGACCAGCTCGGTGGTCAAGTTGAGGGTTCAAATCCCACCCAAGCTGCCTGAAATTTTTTCAACAGGCATCGGGCAAAGCACTGGGCATTCAGTGCTTATTACGTCGAGCAGGGCAAACCCTCATTGAATAACCATTGAATAACCTGCAATTGCATAGCACCGTCTCAAGGATTTGTGGCCGAGAAGGCCAGACTCACTTCTTTGACGTGTCACCCGGCGTGTAGAGGATGGTCAGCTGCTCCAGGTTCTTGCAGAGCTGGTTGGAGACGGGCAGGGCCAGCTTGGGCAGGCCGCGCTCCAGGTGAGGCAGGGCCTCTGTGACCACGGCCACCCAGTGGCGGTGCATGTGGCAGCTCTGGTACTGCCGCAGAGCGCTCAAGACGGCAGTGACAAAGATGGACTGGCTGCCAAAGCGCTCCGAGCGGACGAAGCCCACCGAGGAGGCCTTCTGCGGCGTGAACTTGAGCCGGAGATACTCCCACTCGCTGTCGGCGCTTCCGCCCGTGTCCGTGTCGTCCTTGAGCCCGAAGAGCTGGTCCTCCAGGAAGATGAGCGTCCGGGCCAGCTTGAGGAGCTGGATCTGGAAGGCCTGGGCCCCCCGGTCCGACATGTCCTGCGAGACGTCCAGGATGATCTCGGCGTTCGGGCTCCGGCCCGCGCTGTCCGAGGCGCCGTGGCTGTTGAAGACCGAGGAGAGGAGGCAGTAGAGGACGGCCTTCTGGACTTTGGAGCGGAGGAGGAGGTCGCTGAGGAAAGTGGCCAGGCCGCGGCCGCTGTCCTGGACAATGTAGACCAGCTCGTGGAGGATCAGCCGCAGGACCTCCATGCTGGCGATCTGCACGTCCCGGTTGCCGTGCACGTCGCTCTCGCTGGCCCTGAGGTCGCGGGGGTAGTGGCTGCGCATGTAGTAGACGCAGATCAGGACCACGATCTCCAGGTAGGTGCGGCTGCGGAAGCCGGCCAGCACCTCGGGCTCCAGGTCGGCGTAGAAGTCCTGGCCCGTGATGCAGCGGCGGTGGCGGGCCAGGAGCTGCTGCAGCTTGAGCAGCTGCGGCGTGTTGGCGCTGCTGAGGCTGGTGGACGACATGGCGCAGACCAGCGGCCAGGGGCTGGTGCTCAGGATGGCCTTGATGGTGGAGAGGACGTACAGCATGCGCTGGGCGTCGTACACCTGCACGTAAAGGAGGATGTGCTGCTGGAGCGGCGGCACGGCCGCCAGCTTCAGGGCGGGGAGCATCTTGGGCTGGCCGGCCACCCGGCCTTCCACGGCCGCCTCCCCCATCTCCACGTCGCTCTGCTCCGTCTCCAGGCCAGACATGGCATTCTCCAGATCGTCCAGGACGTAGTCCTCCGGCGAGAGGCCGTCCAGGGGGACCGACTTGCTGGGACTCAGACCGGCCTTGGAACAGGGCGAGGTGGTCGGCTTGGCGCCGGGCTCCGCCGAGCTCCACGACCCCGCTGCCTCCCTCTCTCCGCGGGCCGGACCGTCCACCCGCCGGACGGCTTCCTCGATGACGGAGAACAGGATGTCTCGGACGACGTCCTCGGCGCTCTCCTCGTCCGCCTCGGCGTTGTAGACGTAGGAGGGCTCCTCGCACAGGTCCTCCGTGCTGCTGCTTCCGGCAGCGGCGGCGGGGGGCGGCGGGACTGCCTTGCTATCCGCTGCAGTCTCGGCGACGTTGGTCAGCTCTGACGGGCGCCGCTCCCCGCCTCTAGTCCGGCTTCTCTTCTCGGTCGCTGACGCCGCATCGTCGCGCGACGCCCGCCGAGAGGAGGAGGCGGCCCCGGCGGTCTTGGAGGCCGCTGCCGCCTCGCTGTCCGTGTCGCTGGCCTCGGCCGACTGGTTCATGGGGTTGACGGTGACGCTGAGCGTCTTGCTGAGCATCTGCGGCGGCACGCTGTAGCGCAGCCCGGTGCTGGCCCGGTTGGTGACATACTTCATCTTGTCGTCGATGGTGGTGCAGGCGAAGACGGGATCCTGCCGGCTTGGATTGATGGCGATGGCTCGCTTCCCATCTTTGATCACGTAATACTTGACCTGGGAACACACAAAAAAGAAGAGAAAACTTAGTTAAGTGCTTATTACGTCAAGTAGGGAAAACTCTCATTGAATCAAATTCAGATGCTTTTTTTTTACTTGGCTTGACTTGACTTGACTTTATTTAAATATCCGTCAATGCAGAGTTATAGGGCCTATAATGGTTTGTGAATAAATAAAATTAACAGAGGCAAGGATATTGATATTGGGGGAGCCTGTAAAAAGCATGGCTCGTCTAGTACAGGCTCCCTGATAAATAAAGTGGCTCGAGTGTCTTTGTGGCCACTTCGTCCCGGTTGTGAGGCCTCACCTCTCCATCCACGCTGCTGATGCTGTAGATCCTGCTCTCCACGTCCTCCACGTGACCCTCCTCCGTCTCGCCGCCCTGACCGTTCTCCCCGCCGCCGCCGCCAGACCTCTGGGCCGGCTTGGCGTGCAGGAACTGGACGGAGACGCGGGCGGTGGCCGGATGCAGCAGCACCAGCAGGATGGGCTCCAGCAGGCGGGCGATGTCGCCGCGGTCGATGGCGTGCACCAGCCAGGTCTGGGTGACCGAGCGGATCATGCAGTCCGGGCACTCCAGGCTGTCCATCATCACCAGGAGCGACCTGGGACGCGGGGAGAGAGGACGAGAGGCAGCGGGGATTAAGGCCAGGCGTGCCAAGGTGAGGTGAGGAGAGGCAAGTTCAGGTGAGGAGAGGCAAGGTCAGGCAAGGTGAGGCGAGGTGAGATGAGATTAGGTCGGGTGAGGTCAAATGAGGTCAGGTGAGGTCAAAGGAGGTCAGGTAAGGTCAAAGGAGGTCAGGTCAGGCAAGGTGAGGTGAGGAGGAATAAGATTAGGTCGGGTCAGGTCAAGGAGGTCAGTGAGGTCAAAGGAAGTAAGGTAAGGTCAAAGGAGGTAAGGTCGGGTGAGGTGAGGGAAGATGAGATGAGATGAGGTGGGAGGATTAAAGGTCAGGTGAGGTCAAAGGAGGTCAGGTGGGGTCAAAGGAGGTCAGGTAAGGTCAAAGGAGGTGAGGTGAGAATGGAGGATTATAGGTCCAGTGAGGCAAAGTAAAATTAGACGAAAAAGTATGCTAAACATTCAGGTGGCCCATTCAACTGCAATCTCGCTGACACAAATTCATATCGCATCTGTAAAAAAAACCAGGTCCAACGGGGACACTGCTTACCTGTCAAAGGTCAGGACTTTACTGGCAGGACTGGAGCTGAGGATCTGGGGCCTGATGAGATGCCAGAGCTGGGCGTACTTGATGTGGGCAGCCAGCGACACAGCCTGGTGTGGAGGGGGAGAGGACAAAACAAAAACGATGCTTGTTGAAGGTCTGTAGGGAGATTCCAGATTCTCTGGGCTAGTGAATTGAATTCTAATGAGAATTGCCTTTGAGAAAGGTCCTGCTAGGATGGAAATGTCAGGCCCTCTAACTTTTGAGAATCATGTATTGCAGTCAGTGAGCAGTTTGCAAGTCTTTTTTTTTATTTACTTCTGATTCAAATGACGATATAACTTTTTTGGTTTTTGACTAAGATATAACTTACATACATTCTGTCTTTGAAAAAAGTCCGGCTGAGATCGAAACATCAGACCCTCTAAAGCTGCCATGCAAGAGGGGGCCGACCGAGGGAGTAAAGAGAAGAAGAAAAACAAAAAGAGGGCAAAGATTTGTTTTGGCTATGCCCTCACCTTGTTGGTCTGGACCAGTGAGTTGCCGATGATGTCCTCGCAGATGAAGACATCGGGCGCCACGTTGTGCAGCTGGTGGAGGAGGTCGGCGCTCTTCTGGTGCCGGTTGGGCGTGCTGGCGTTCATGTGGTGCCACAGGCTGGTTGCCACCCGCTGCCGAATCCCCACGCCCCCATTAAAAACCACAAAAAGACCAAAATGATGACCGCTTGACCGAATGAGATCTCAAGGTTTGCGCGACAGTCTCGTAACGTCGAATGACTGTGGCCACTGTATTTTTTTATTTATTTTTTCGAGAGTAAGTGGGGCTCTGACAAGAGTCCGGTCAAACTCAAGATAATTCAGCCGATCTCAAAAGAAAAGGTCATGCATTTCAATCCTGCTTGGTTTGAAATGCAAAACCCTCTAAAAAAAATATATATTTCCAGATATTGAGTATTTTTTGTACAATTAACTGTTAGTTACTACCTCTGAATTGCTGTAAATGGCTGGGATCAAGCAATTTTAAGCTCACTTGACCAATCTGTAAGAATCTCTAAAAAATGGCAATCCACTTTAAATAAAATTCATACAAACCAGGAAACTACGTTTTTTTTGCAATTTGTCAAAATTATTGTTTTTTTGATTGCAATCACAACTTAAGAACATGTCTAATGACATACAGTAAAGTCGAACTCCAGTGAAATGGATGAAAAGTATGAGTTATCCGGCGTTCGAGTTATAAAAAATATTGTACATACATCATGTACATGTATAGGCCTATTCTTATTGTCGGGAATACAGTATATGTTTGAGGTTCGCGATTTTACTGTAGATCAAATTTTCTTTGACGGGCAGGGGAGCATAAAGGTAGAAGTTACAATTTCCACGAAAGGCGCTTTCAACTGACCTGGAAGAAGCTGGTGCCAAAGTTGATGGTGTGCAGGTTGGAGGCCGAGATGGCAGGCACCAGCACCACCGAGATGGTGCCGGAGTCGGCCTTGGGCGAGTTGGGCGGGTTGGGCAGGACCAGCCGGCTCTCCGAGCGGTCCGTCACCGACTTGGTCAGCGCGATCAGCTCCAGGGTGGTGGAGATGGCCGCCGTCTGCAGCACAAAGTTGCGGACGAAGCTGCTGCAGGCCACCAGGGCCTGGAGCCAGTCCGGCAGGCCGAGGGCGCTCCCTGGTGAGGCAGACAAGTTAAGCACGGAGTAAGCATGGACTCCCATAGCTGCCGAACCTATCTTAACCCATATCTGCCGAGTTACGGGATTTCCCGTACGACGCAGAAAAGCTACCGAAAACTACGTGAAATTCTGTAGTCTATTTTTAGGTTTGTGAAAATGATGGTGTTATCCCATTCACTCTGTTGATATGGTTTATGATATTTTAGATTTTCTGGTATCATAATGAAGTTAATTTCATACTCTTTCCAATGGTATATAGTTTGCTGGGTTTTATTTTTGGGAAAAGCTGTCATTGACAATTTTCTCAAGTTTGTAATGCAAATTGTTTTCTGTTTAAACAAACAAAGGGGCCTTTGCTGTGACTAGTCAGGCGGATATGGGCTAAAGGAAATTCTGCTAAAAAAAGAGGAATCACAGAGTAAACTACATAGGAATACAGTGGAACGTCGCTATAATGAACACCCCTGGTGGGTTACTCACCGGTGGTCGTGGGTGTGACGGTGTGAGCGGCGGAGGCCGTCTCGTTGCAGTACATGGGGAAGCAGGCAAACTCCACCAGCAGGTGGCAGGCCGTGGCGAAGGCCTGCAAGGCGCTGAGGGAACAGGTGCACTCCAGGTCCACGTCGTCTGGAGGCGACAGAGGGAGGCAGTCAAAATGAGTCAAAGTTAGGTGGGTGACACCATGTAGCACTTCGCTTTCGAGAAGGAGTGTGGCTCTAAATAGAGCCAGTAACTCATTATGTCTCCTGACAACAGGCAGAGTACACACTACCCGAAACATTGAGTTACTGGCTCTTTTCAGAGCCACACTTCTTCTCAAAAGAGTGCTACTGTACATGGGGTCACCGCAAACCTTCAAGTCTTATTTGAGTCAAAGTAAGGATAGCAATAGGCCACTGCAATGATTTGGAACATACAGGTGATGCTGCTGTTGAGATATGGGATATGAGTTTCGCATTGGTGAGAATGTTATTCAGTGAGGGTTTTAGCCCTGCTTGATTTGTTATTAGTGCTGTGTGCTCAGAGCTATGCCCCGATAAATCATCAATATTGGGTTGCTTACTCAGGTAAGTGGCTACTGCTTCGTCTGTGGTCAGGGCAGAGTTGGTCCGCAGTCGTCCATCCTCGCCGGTCATCTTGTCGGCGGCCGTCTCAGCGGCCAGGCCACAGGTCGGCCCCCGCCCGGCCGCCTCCTCCCAGCCACACGGCTCCCGCCGCTCCTGCGTGCCGTTGGAGCGGACGTTCAGCCGTCGCAGCCGCTCCTGGACCAGCTCGGCCTCGGGCAGGATCTTGCTGCGGACCAGCTTGGCGAAGAAGGCCTGGTAGCACTGGACGCAGGCCTGCATGATGAAGATGGGCTGGCCGTCCTGGTCGCTCTCGGCCACGCTCGCCGTCAGCGACACGGCGCTCGGGGTGCGGCGGTGGCGCGACGGCCTGCCGGGCTCGGCCGCGCCCTCGCCGGCGTCGCCGTTCGGGGAGGGGGTGTCGGGGCTGGGCAGCTTAGCCGGTCGCTTGACCCGCTCGATCTGAAAGTCGTCGTCCACGGCCGGGACCTCGGCGTCTTCCAGCCGCTCCGAGGAGAGCCGGTCCAGGGAGCGGCGGGGGCTGAGCGGGAAGGGCTTGGCCCGGACCTCCTTGGTCTTCTCGCTGCGCTCGCTCTCGGGGGCGTCGTCCTTGGACGGCTGACCCTGCCGCTGGCCAGCCCCCTTGGACGCCTCCGGCGTTCTGGGCGTGGAGGCACCTCGCGGAGTCGGATCGGGCGAGCCGCTTGAGTCCGCCACTTCCAACTCCCTCTCGATGACGTCGACGTGGGCCAGGAGTCGCTGGGCCAGCGGGTTGCTGCTGCTGCTGCTGCTGTTGTTGGCGCCGCCGTAGCCGTCCTGAGGCCCGGCCGTGTCCCACTGGTTGGGGCTGGTGACCATGGAGGGCTGGACTTTGGTCAGGAGCTTGGTGCATAGGCACAGGGTGTCTTTGATCTCCACCAGGCTCAGGTGCTGGCAGTAGTTGGACAGGGAGACTGTCAGCTTGCACAGAAGGTTGGGAAGGTACTCGGTGGTCGTCTCAACGTATGTTTCCTGCAAAAAAGCAAACAAATATTTTCAATCTATATTTTTTTTAAAGAATTTCCCTGTCAGTCTACCTTTTCCTTTTGTTTCGATTGAAAACATCGCATAAATAGTTTGCATAAACCCCGGAATTGATAAGTTAACATCAAATTGTTGATCGTATCCGAATAAATATAATGTGGCATGATCCCTGGAGAAATGTGACAGTTAAAGGCTAATTACTTCTAACTGGTGCCCCCACGCCGGCAAAGGAAGCTGACAATTGGGGAGGGCCGCCACCTAAGGGCTGGATGGCCCAGGTGGTAGCAGTGCTGATATGTTTAACCAGAGGTCTCAGGTTCAAGTTCAAGTCAACTAATTTATTCTTTACTACTTTTTCTATAAAAAAACCAAACAAGGTAGAAGAGTTGAAGCTTCGCATGGTGGATGTGGTTCTTAAGCTTTGGGTAAGTGAGTAAACCATGTGAAAGCAACTGTTTCATAGGAAGGACAGCTTTGGATTTGGTCAGGGCATCTCAAAGGGGGGCAAAACTGAAAAAAAAGGGCTTCGCCTATTGAAAACGGGTCTCTCACTAGTGATACTATCTCCAGGAGGAAGTCCACCAGCCGGCACATCTCGGAGCAGGTCAGCGCGTCGGTGTCATCGCCGATAGAGGGCGCCATCCCGCCCCGCATGACCGTCTCCTGGCAGCAGCGGTCGAAGCGCTGGGCCAGGAAGTCCCACATGAAGTAGGGCTCGAAGACGCCGAAGAGGAGGTTGGCCGTCTTGATGAGCTCCACGGGCCGGGCGCCGCGGGTCAGGAGCTTGCGTGGCGGCGCGACGGCGGCCTCCGGCGAGGGCGCCACCAGCCCCGTCCAGGCGTCGTCCTCGGCATCGGCCGTGCAGCGCTTGTACAGCGCGCGGTACACCTCCACGAAGACCTCGTCCACCAGGAGGCCGGTCAGCTCGGGCTTGTCCAGGAGGCTGATCAGGAGCTTGTAGGGCTTCAGGCTGGCCGCCTTGGTCTCGTCCTCGCTGCGGCTGGCGGCCGGCGAGTCGTGCAGCCAGCTCCGCAGCGAGCTGACCAGCATGGCCTTGGAGTGGCTCTCCAGGTAGGCCGCCGCCTCATCCTCCCCGCTGATTATGCTGTCCGAGCGATCCACGGGGACGTCGGGCGGTTTCTTGGTCGCGTCTTTCTTGGTCGAGCTCTTCCCGCCGCCGCCGCCGCGAGCGTCCGTGCCGAGGAGCCAGCTGAAGAGGCGGCGATTCAGCGACATGTCGCGACGGAGGAGGACGTTGAGGGCGGCCGTCATGATGCGGGTCTGCTCCGGGCGGCTCAGGCAGAAGTCGTGCATCGGAAAGCAGAGGAGGACCTGGTCCAGAATGGTTCGCTGGACCAGGACGGCCGCGTCAAAGAGCGACTCACAGACTGCATTCACCTTGAAGGGCAAACATTGAATCAGTGCTGTCAATTGATATATTACACATGTGCTCTTGCACAGCACTCCATCAGGATTCTCCCCAACTGCCCTTTGCCAAATGAGATGCAAAAAATACCCACTGTAAGTCACTTGATGGCATGTAAACAGTGGTCGCGCAATTGATCTATTGTACAAATTGAAGCAATGAGCAAAACATATTGTGAACTACATGTACTTACTGACGATTGAGACCAAAATGATCAAATATCAACAAATTAGGAGGGCCTGATGTTTCAATCCTGGCTGGACCTTTCTCAAAGGCAGAGAAAGGTCCTGCTGGGATCAAAACTCGAAATGTCAGGCCCTCCTAATTTTTTTTGAGAGAACAAAAAACATAATTTTTTTAGGAGCTTTCACTGTGGAAAATTAACGGCCAGGTTTACATCAGGATTCTCCCCCACTGCCCTTACAGCTCTCTGCCAAAGGAGATGAAAAAATACCCACTGATGGCATGTAAACAGTGGTCGCGCAATCAGTCTATTGTACAAATTGAAGCAGTGTGTTGTGTGTGAAAGTCGAGTCCCTCACCAGAGTCTCACGGCTGTTGCCCAGAATGTAGGCCTGGTCCTTCATGGTGGACTTGCGGTCCAGCTGCGACAGGACAAAGGACACGGCGGGGAGTCGAACACCGGGGCTCTTCAGAACGCACTCCCACAGCGCCGTGTAGAAGTTGGACTTGACCATGCCGGCACACAGCTGCTCCAGGAGCACATTCGTCCTGTAGGTAAGCAGAAATACACAAAGGACGTGAAAGAAGAGGTGGAAGAGGAGGAAGAAGAGAAAGAAGAGGAAGAAGATGAAGAAGAGGAAGAAGAGGAAGAAGAGGAAGAAGAGGAAGAAGAAGAGGAAGAGGAGGAGGAAGGGGAAGAGGAGGAGCAAGGGGGAGATAAGAGAAAGAAGAAGGGGAGAGGAAGAAGGGGAAGAGGAAAAGGGAGAGAAACAGAGGCAGGAAAAGGAAGAGGAGGAAGAGGAGGAAGAGAAGGAAGAGAAAGAAGAAAAGGAAGAGAAGGAAGAGAAGGAAGCGGAAGAGGAGGAAGAGAGCAAGGTAGAGGAAGAGGAGGAAGAGGAAGAATAGGAGGAAGAGGAAGAGGATTAAGAGGAGGAGGAAGAAAAAGAAGAGGACAAGGAGGAGAAGAGGAGGAGCAGGAGGAGGGAGTGGAAGAGGAAACAGAGGAAGAGGAGGGGGAAGTCGGTCCACTGACGTACCTCTCAAAGTACTCGGACCCTTCCTCCAGGCCGGGCATAATGCCCTGCAGGAGTCCCGTCAGGCAAGGCCGCAGGTGCTCGCCCAGTGGCAGGTAGTGCTCCTCATACAGGTGCAGCAGGCGAGGCTTGACGGCCATGGCGGCACTGGCCAGCAGCGGGAAGAGGCCGGCGCTGTAGACGAACATGTCGCGGCACAGCTGCTTGGGCCCCACCGTGCGGAAGATGAGGTCGTAGGTCTCCAGCGCCTTCAGGTGGACGCCGCTGGGCAGGGCCGGGTGGGTGCACTGGGCCAGACGCTTGCCTATCAGGAGCCGCTTGGGGATGACCGAGTAGCGGGACGAGTTGGTCTGGAGAACCTAGACACAGAAGAAAAAGGAAATACAGCAATTTAAGCAAAACATACTGTGAACTACATGTACATTCAGAACTCACTGACGATTGTGACCAACATGAACAAATTAATGAACAAATTCGGAGGGCCTGACGTTTCAATCCTACAGTAGCTGGACCTTTCTCAAAGGCAGAGAAAGGTCCTGCTGGGATCAAAACTCAAAATATCAGGCCCTCCTAATGTTCGAGAAAAATTTTTTTTTAGGAACTTTCACTGTGGAAAATTAACGGACGGGTTTCCCCTGGAGTTTTCTCTTTAAAAAAAAAGCAAAATTTAAGTGACTGACACTTTTTTATTAGCTGGACCTTTCTCAAAAAGACACCAAAGAGTTCAGAAAAAATGATACTTTAGTAGACTACCGGTACATGTACCAGTCTAGTGAATACTGTAATACATGTAAGTTTGTAAGTACATACATGTAGAACCTTACATAGACATGAACAATGTATTGTACCTACATGTACAGTATACTACGATACATACATGTACATGTACAGTGTACATGGATATTTTGTACACACTGTACATGTGTACATGTATGCTTGCCAAACAGAAGGTACATGTATAGTGGATTATGTGCATACCGGTACATGAACATGTACCCGGTATGCATATTGCATAATGCAAATGTAATGTACATGTACAATGCATGGTTAGTACAGTATGACTATGAGTACTGCACAATGTGTTGATGATATGTAATTATGTATTCAAATGAAGATTTGGCATAAATTTACAGATAAGTCTTCTACACACGTGTACATGTACAGATGTACATGTAAAGTACAATGTACATGTACATTATGTACATGTACATGTACATACGTGTACATACATGTACGTGTACCGGTACAGTACATGTACATGTACATACGTGTACATACATGTACGTGTACCGGTACAGTACATGTACATTACATGTACGTGTACGTGTAGGATATCTCACTTGGAAAATGGCCACTATTACCATACAGGTACATTACTTGCAATGTATTTACATTACTTGCAATGCTATACACTGTACAACATACACATGTACATGTGTGTGTACATGTACATGTACATGTAGTGTGAATGTAAATGTACATGTACATGTGTAGATGATGGGATTTTCATTTAATTAAACAGCAACAGACTGCAGAGTGTAGAGAACAATCTGCTGCATATACTGTACATGTATTTAATTTATTCAGGCAAATCACTACACAGTAAAGGGACACATACTGTACAGTACATGTACATGTGAACATTTGAATATTTCCTGGACAAAATATCACTGGGACACTATGAAATCTCTCTAAACAAACTCTAGCACACAACATCTGTTTCCAGTACAAAGGTTTTTCTCCTTTTTTTTATGATGCATATTCATTACCGGTAACCGTAATCAAATCAATGATTTCTGCAGACCTTTCAGCAAACACTCTACGAACACACCCACACCGTGTCCATGCAATATGCAGCATATACACAGGGTCCAATGTGCAGGCGTTACCATCGACTGCGCATATCGTACAGGGGGTACAGTACATGTACATTACACTACACACTTACATGTACTATTGGAACGTCCATGTACTGTACTGTACTTTGTAGTACCACTGCACAGTGTACTACAATGTACATGTACTGGTACACAAACAAGTTGGAATGTACATGTACTGTACATGTACAACATGTACATGTACATGTACATGTACAGTGTACATTGTACATGTACTGTACGGTACGTAGTGTGGATTCAGGGCATGGGAGCTACTCCACGTACAGGTGTATGTACTGTACATGTACATTTACATGTACTGTACTACATGCATAATGTACAGTACAAGTACAGTATTACGAGTACATGTACCCTAACCCAACACAGACACGTGTAACCTACAGGCAGATAATCGTGGCGCCAAACTGAAATGACCTGGAAGCTGCCATCGTAAAAAAAAAAGTGTTGACGGAAGTAAAGAGCCCTGCCACGGGTACAGACAAACCATGCCACGTAGTGTCATAGAACCACGGGCAAATTTGAATGCGCATTCATGTACATGTACATGTATGTCATACGAATACAAATGTGTGGCGGTGCTCTTTACTTCCATTCATAGTCTGATGCTAGCCAGGTCCCCCGTGGCATTACAGGATCCTGACATCTCTTGGAATAGATGCTGTCTGTCTATAGGCTCTATATGTCTATGGTTGCAACATCCACTCCATAGCCACAGCCGTAGCCAGGCAAAGCCAATGTCTACAGCACACTGTAGGTACATGTACAGTACATGTACCACCTCATCTACTGTACATGTACATGGCTCCATGTACATGTAATATGCACCCAGCTGCTGTGCGAAATGAAAAAAATGTCACTTCCAGTTTGTCAAAGCTTAATGCAAACCACATTTCTGTGGGTCATAGAAGTGCTTTTCATTTATGTTTATGATTTCCAGGTGTACATATTTCTAGTACACGTACACTATACAGTATAATTGTACATGTACATGTACACTTACATGTACATTACAACTGCAGGTACATACACCTAGTACTGTAGAATTTGACCTGAAATATTTACATAGGCCTACTGGCCAGCCGGGCCACCAGCAATCTTTTTTGACGGCCATTTTTTTTGTCTTTTGATTTTCAAATGGCCTACAATTTGCACCAGGTTGCTTGTCAGCCTGATTCAAGAAAGCACAATCGTCGACACCTTGTGGACAGAGGCTAAATTTCAGACAAACAAGGTTACCCTATGGTCGGGCTGACATTCCTCTCATTCTGTGCTGTTCTTTGGTCCTACCGGTAGAGTGTTTTTTTAACACAAAAATCATGATTGGATAAAGACTGCTCTACCACAATGCAATGGGCTGGGTTTACAATTACATGTATGTACTGTATCTAGAGTTACATGTACCACCTTTATTGTGGGCGATCTTTCCACAACTGGCAAGCTGCACCAGTTGAGGATGACCTTCAAATATCATTTTTTTCCATCGGGTAACTTATTCAAACCCTGATAAATGTTGAACAAAAAAAGGAAAAACTGACGGGGTTTCCCTTTTTTTTTTATATTTTCAAAAAAATTGGCAAAGAGAACTTTGACTGGACTTGGACTTGAATCAGAGACCACTGAAAAAAAATTCAAAAATTAGGAGAGCCTGATGTTTCGATCCTATATAGCACAGCAGGACAAAATCTCAAATTTTGCCTTTGAGAAAGGTCCTGCTAGGGTTGAAAAGGCAGGCCCTTTTAATTATTGATATCCGTTTGTTAAAGTTGGAGTTGCTTTTTGTGGGAGAGGGGTGGATTTGTATAAGATTTTATTACGATAATTGAAAGAGCCTAGTCGTGGGCTACCCGCTTGTACTTGTAGCTAACTGCCTTGACATGTACATGTATATGTACATGTAGCGTTTTTTGCACATCATACATTAATTCATTGTTCTCATATAATATAGGGTCCTGCCGGAAAGGCCAGATGTTTTACCTGGATTCCTAATTAACGATGACATCATGCTGTGAAATATTTACAGACACTGCTGCTTTTTAGATAAAGAAAAAAAAAACCTGCACGAACTCACCCACTCTCATGAGTGTGCCATTCCATAAAGGCTAGTTATGTATTCACAACAAACACGATGATCATAATTCGTTTTCAGCATTACTACGGTATTGCGTTTTATAGCAATATCTTCTTGTACGGAAATACATGGACATGAATGTTCATTCATCACACACACAAAAAGGATGACATTACAAACATTGGATAAGACTTGAAGGTTTGCATGTTGGAAATACTAAGTGGAAGGTTTGCGGTGACACCATGTAGCACTTCTCTTTTGAGAAGGAGTGGCTCTGAAAAGAGCCGGTAACTGAATGTTTCGGGTAGTGTGTACTCTGCCCACCGTCAGGAGACTGCTGGATTCCAACTATACATGTGTGTCTGATGAAAGCGCTGGGGTGTGGAGAATCTTTCCCGCCCAGTGCGGCCACTGGAGCATGCAGGATCTTCCTGCCTGTGTGAAGCGCTACATGGTGTCACTGCAAACCTTCCACTTAATTACAAACCTTGCTTGACCCCTCTCACCCTTCTGCCTCAGTGAAAGGTCTCTCTGCTTCCTGTCTTTGAGGAAGGGTCACCGACTCTAAAGTGAGGGCCTGCTCAGTCTGAAACCACAGGCCCTCGGAGGTTGTTGAGAGTAGCAATTTGGGTCGTTCAAAACGGCAAGCAGCACGCAACATATTTGCACACTAACATTTTTTTTCTTTCTATAGAGGCCATCAGGATCTTCGAGGACCTATCAAGTCAAATTTTCAAAAATGCTGGAAGAGGAAAAATCACTGCCTTGATGTTTTTCTCACTGCCAAACTAATTCAACATTTTGCAGAAAATTTGCGCGTACACCGTATAAGTCATCTCTTTGGAGAAGGAGTATGACTCTGAGAAGAGTTTGCATGTCTGATTCGGGCCAATCAATCCTGTCTGTCTGAAATTGTGATGAGCAATATGCACAAATGTTTGTATTTAACTGCTTACTAAATATCACAGAAATAGAAGGGCCTGACATTTAAATCCTAGCAGGACCTTTCTCCAAGGCAGAATCTTATTCTTCCTTGCGAAAAAAAGGTCCAACTATTGTAGGTTCGAAACATCAGGTGGCTCAGGCCGTAATCATTTTTGATGTTTTAAACTTTGCTGGTCCAGGAAACATGTTTTATTGACCCCACCCGCCAGCCAAACGCCACCAATAATTTGTCTTTTCCCTCGAGTTACCTTGATGAGTTTGGCGAGGGCTGAGATGAGATCTGCCCACTCACTGGAGTACTCAAATCCCTTGAGCGCCTTGTCCACGGCCGTTGAGTAGGCCTTGAACTTGGGGTCGCTCATCAGCTCGCTCTCGTCCAGATTCATGGCTAGGGGACAACAAAGACACAGAGAAAAAGAGTTAGGAATTTGTGCACATGTGTATGCATCTGACAATGTTTGTGTATCGCATAACATTAATTTGAATGCAGGACATGCAGATGCACATATGCATGTACCGGTACATGTACACATGTACTAATGTAATATGCAAAAAAAGACAGCAAATGTACATGTACATAATAAGTAAATATGTGAATCATACATGTACATGTATGTTCGCATTGCGGTACATGTAGGCATATTCCTTTTTTTTTATACTGTACATGTGTACATGTACTGTACATGTAGGGTACATGTACAATGTATGTACAGTACATGTACAATGTATGTACAGTACATAAACCCGTATGGTCGGTTCTGTACATAAAGTTTACATGTACAGGTATACACTGATGTACATACACGTACATGTGTACATGTGTACTACACTGTACATGTACAGAACATGTGTACATGAGTCTGTATGTACATGTAAATGTACATTGTATAAGACCTCAAGTATACAGTATACATGTACATGTATACATGTACATGTACATGTACACGTATACATTCTACTGTAAGACATTTCCAAAAGTCAGTTCTAACTCAAAAAGGTCCTGCAGCCAAACTGCATGGAATTCCTACTGCTACAGTTTGTGTTCCGACCTCAAGAAAATGAGACTGAAAAGGTTGCAAAACTAATGTGCACTGTAGAGTGTAGACATTAGACAGTGCATAAAATATACAGCAAATGAACAATCCACATGGGGGCACAAGCTGTGACTGTCCTTCACGATACAGGGACTCATGAACAACCTTTGCTGGGAGGCAGTCTCTCCCCTCCACTCAGCTGCAGGAGCAATCCGTGCTTCAGTAGCACCGTGCTGCTCAGCTGGCCCGCCATTGTGACTGTGAGGCTGTGAGAGAGACAACCGGGTCCCTAGTGTCAAGAGTCAAGACCCTGGCAGGCTCGGCTGAAACCAAAAACGTTGAGTGCCCAGTGCAGCACTCTCCCGCGACGAGACTCGCGACTAGAGGCGCCGACTGCCGCTCAGGGAAAAGTCACACAGAAAAAAACCAAAAAACAACTGCACTTCCAGGTATCCTATTGATGAAACTTCACACGGCCCTGATTCATTTCCATGGCAACGTCCTTGCATTCCTGGCAAATGTGGATAATAACCGCTTCAAGGCAACCTGATGAAATGAAGTAGGCTTCTGGATACTCAGATACACGCTCCTCCCTGTTCCATTCCTTCCTCGCACACACAACTGGGATGTATAGAATACAGTGGTTACTTGCGCACAAGTACATGTACAAACACTGTACATGTGTATGTACAGTACTTCAGGCAAGCTGGTTCTGATCCCCTGTATCAAAAATGGCTACAAAGGTGCATTTTTGTGCATGATGCAGGCAGATCACGGGAAAGTCAAATAACCTTGTTGTGGCTGCACAATATCCATCCATATAAATGTACATCTCCCAACACTCCTACCAGTATCTTTCAGATTTTTTTCTTGCTTTGCGCTGGCAGTGCATTGGCTCTTGGGCACTAATACAATACACAGGAAGATATATATACATATATTCATACAATTTGGTGCACAATACATGTACATGTACATGTACATGCACTAGTAAAAAACATGTACATGTACAGTGTACATGTACGTATACATACTGTACATACAGTACACTGTACATGTACACGTCATGTACGTGTACATGTACATGTACATGTATGTATGTAGTCAATGTACCTGTATGGTTTTTTCTTCTTCAGACAAAACAAAACAACGACAAAACAGAGTCAGGGACAAATGAACAAAGACTTTTTGGAGCCCTTTTTTTCAATCAAGATGTGAATTCTTAGCACATTAGTAGCGGCAAGGCCAAATGGGCTGAATTTGCCTGGGGCCAATTGAAGGCCATCCCCAGCTGGTCAGATTAAAAAAAAAAAGAACCACTTCTCTCAATTATAGAAATCTTCTTGAAATCATGGCTCTGGTTGACTAAGGCTGTTGTTGTGAAAACAATTCTTGTCGACATGTCGCAAAAGAATTTTATGCCGATTGTCGACATTGTCGCGAAAGAGACCCCGATTTAGTCAAAAATCAGTGGTGACAATGTTGGAATTTTTTTAGTTAATAAACGAATGGGGCATGTCAAACTGCCATGGTTGTGAACTTGTGAAATTAGTTTTCAAAGATAATCTTAATTCCAATGAAATTTCATATTTAATGGCTTTCGTATTTAAGATTATACACAACAAAATAATTTTTGTGCCGATATTGAGTGTTCAACTCTTTCCTTCCTCACAACAGCACGAGCAAAGTGCACTTGGCCGGCCAGCGAGCCGCTGAAAGCAGCCTGTTGTACAACTTACAGATAAACGACGCAGTGAGAGAGTAAACAAAACATTCGAGACATGAAGAGCAAACACTGACTGAACCAGAACTTCAGCCTCATCGCAGAAACAAAAGTTCTCTCTTTGTCTGGACTCAACCACCTGCCCCTGTGAACCTCTGCTATAAGGTGTATACATGTACACTACACAGTACACATAATGCGGTGATTACCGCAACCTTTCTGAAATGATAGCCGCGAGCGACCCACTGCAAAATGTGGACCAAACTTGGAAATATTGGAAGGACCGAGTAAATTTGTTGTTTTGAAGTCTAGAACCCTGGCTGGACACGTGAAATAATGGTTGAAACCTCTACTGGTATTTACAAACCATAAAATTTAATTGTGCATGCATTGATTCCTTTCATGGGGACATCGAGGAGATTGCTCCTACATGTAACTTTCAAGTTCCATCAAGCTTTCAGTTTCACCATGTTCACTTGGCTCAATACAAAAGGTTGCCAGCCAGACCCCTGCTTTCTTTCACTCTAACCACAAATATCATGTACATGTACATGTATGCGATAAACATCACAATATTTCATGATCCTGAGCAGTTTCTGTGCATGTGTGTGGCTGTGTGCTTACATTATAAGCAGGTGGATGGGATCAGGCGCTGGTTTGCTGAAAGTTTGAATAACTTTAAGTTATTAAGTAGAGTACATGTGCAATATATACATGTACATGTAGTTACATGTAGTCACGTATGTACAAAGTACATGTAATTGAGACATTTTGAAAATTCACTTATGAACGAGAACCTGGACACAGTGCATTTATGGATAAATGTACATGTACATGTACATGTACATGTACATTGTACAGTCCAAGTACATGTAGTTCACGTTTAGCACTACTGTACATGTACATGTACCTAACCTGTATAATGATACAAATAGAGTACTACATGTACTGTACATGTAGTCATGTACAGTACTCAGCAGTACATGTACATGTATAATATATATGCCTGCTGTACACATGAACAGCATATACATGCACATGCAGGTACACCCTGCATGTACATTGCACATCATGTACATGTACATGTACATGTACAATACATGTACATGTACAGCACATGTGCATGGTGTACATGTACGTACATGTACATGTACATGTATGCAGTCATTGCAGTGCTACATTGTACATGTACATGGTGTAATCTTTCAATGTTCGATCATAGCAGGACCTTCATCAAAGGCATGATATACATGTACACTGTACAGTGTACACTGTACATGTACATGTACATTTTGTATTGTACGTATACATGCATTGTTAGTACATCTGCACTAGAAAGTGGGAGTCACAGGTTCGAATCCCACCTGAGCTGCCAAAAAATTTTCATCTGCCAGGCATCAGGCAAAGCATTGAGCACTCAGTGTTTATCACGTCGAGCAGGGCAAACCCTCATTGAATTACATTTATAAGTACATGTACTGTACATGTGTACATGTCCATGTACAGTACGTTTTGCAAACTGATGGCATCAAAGTTTCAAATAAAACATATTTACCAAGCATTGCCTCTGAATTCATTCTTTTGCGACCCATATCGTTCTCAGACTACGCGCTGTAATCCAGTGGCCAATGGTGAATGCAAGACAAAACTCAAGCCTTATCGGTTCCAGTTTTGCTGATCCAACCCGTGGAAGTGGGAGGGAGGATTTTTCCCTTGCAATGAAGGTGTTGCCCAACAAGGAAACTGTATTGCACATGTACACATGTACATTACACTGCACATGTACATGTGTAACTCAACAGTAACAGTCGCCTACACATGTGTGATGTGAACACGTACATTAAAAAATCAACACACAAGCTTGCATTAGTTGCTTGATGTACAAAACTGAGTTTCACATTCCCTTTGAGACATGTTGAATGAGCACCATTCACCGAGTTTTTATTCCAGAAGGCGTGGATACGACCAAGGGGAAGCCTGCTTAGGAACAGGGTCGTGACCCCCGCCAAGGAGCATGAATGGCAGGTTTTCACCACGGTTCACAGACGTTGTATGTACCTGTATATATATGTGTACATGTAAGAATACTTAAATGCGACAAGAAGAGTTCAACGAAATTTTGCCAAATTGATCTTGGCGCGTTGGAGCCAACTGGAACATGGAATGTCTCACAATACTTGCAACCTACATGAGGTCTACAATTCATTGTGCAAGGCACACGTGTACATGTACACGTAGCAATGACAAAGTGCAGTCGGTGAGCGACGGTGACCTGGGAATTCAAATAATCTGTCGTTTTGAGCGTCAAGATTTTGGCCATTAAAGTTTCTATTGCCTTGGTCTATTCAAAGGGAGAAGGGAAGGAAGTTTTTCACAATAAAAAAAAGATATTTCCCCGGGCAAAAATACATGTGCAGACAACTACTGTACATGTACATGTAAATGTACCTGTCATGTACACATATCTCAAAAGTTAGAGGGCATGAGCGCCTGACGTTTTGATCCTAGCAGGACCTTTCTCAAAAGACCTTAAAGAAAGGTCCTGCTACACAACTGTACATGTACCCGGTACCGGTACATGTACACATGTACATGTAGGATCGCAACATCAGGCCCTCTAACTTTTGGGATTATGTATTGCAGGTCATTTATAGTCAGTGAGCACTGTGAGCAATTTGCAAGTTATTTTGTAATTTACTTCAACTTCACATTCTGTACATGTATGTACATGTACATGTAGTGTACACAAGTACATATACATTGTACACGTACATGTACATGCACCTACAAACATGTACATGTACATATGACTACATGTACATGTACATTGTAGTACATGTAGTGTACAATGCATGTAGGCCTACAGTGTACATTGTACACAATACATGTAAATGTACATGTACATGTACATTATGTAACTTTACACACATGTGTACATGTATACATACAAATGTACTGTACAGTGTAAGTGTACATGTACTCTACATAATTATGTACAGTGTGTACGGTCACTACGGTGTACATGTACATACATGTACATCAGTCATGACAGAGCATCTGATGCATGTACAGTACAGTATACACACTAAAACAGTATCCTGCGAATGCTATACAATGTACTAGTTAATATCTGCCCATTATTCAAATAAACAGGAACGCTATCTTTCAAAGGAAAGGGAACTGACAGGGCAAAAACATTTTGTGTTAGTGTTGTGCTGTTAAGAATCTTTTACATACATGTATAAGTACCAGTATGATGTTCATACAGTATAATGTACTCCCAATTGTTAATATGGTAAACAAAATATTTATAATTCTTGTACAATATTACACCAATCTGAAGGTAAAAACACAAGGGTTCTTTTCATGATGGGGGAAGTTGGACCATGGTTGGTGAAAGTTTTCCTAAAATTCCCTTTATTCAAAGTAAAAAGCGAGAATTAAACTTGCACTACATGTACGTATGCATGTTGCCAAATTTATGCCAACTTCCACACTTTCTCAGATTTTTAAAGTCATGATCAGATTTATTGCTTCTTGCACTCATGCTTTGATAAACTTGTTTGCACATTCAGCATTTATAATCCAGAGATTTCATCAGGTTTTTTTTTTCACTATTAACAAAGTAAAGGAAACCTGACTGGGGAATATGAAACAAAGAAAAGGAAAAAAAGATTGGGAAATTTTAATCAAAGTAAAGGAAAACTGACTTGGAAATTTCAAACAACTTGAAAAATCGTCAAAGGAAATTTGACTCGACAGGGACTCAAACCTGAGTCTCCTAGCATAATATTATACAGTGCCAGTGCTCTCTATCACCCGAGCTACATTAGGTACATGTACATGTGCGATACATGTATCCAGCCTTTAGATGGAGGCCTTCCCAAATAGTCAACTGTTGTATAATTACTATCTTCGGCAGGGTGTGGTGCCAGCCAAAAGGCAATTAACCATTAACTAGTAATAACTACCACATCCTGGGCTCAGCAAGTACAGTAGCACCATGCTTTGTTCCACTCTGCATACAAATAAACCTTCTTTCTTGTAAGTTGTATAAGTATAGGGTTAAGTTGTATTTAGTGTACATGTACTGTACAGTTTACATCTACGAGTACATGTAGCTCTTTGTTTCCCATCCATGACCCCCCCCCCTGATCTTCCCTTCTTTGATCCCTACCTCATAGATTGGCCTTCCCTTTGATCTCTCCTCCCTTTGTCTCTTAGTCCACTAGTTTCCTACAGTAGGTCTACATGTATGTCTACCAGATGGCACCTAAGTCATCACAAGTGTCAGTCATGCCAAACTGACCCAACCGCTCTTGTTCTCTTGCCTCTAAGTTTAAAATCAGGCCCTTTGAAAATCACGATCCATAATCAAATTAAACTGAAGGTTTCCTACAAATGGTTTATAGTGGTGATCACTGAATTGGTGTGGGGGTACTGTATGGTAAGAATGAGGGACAAATGTGATATAAAAGAAGGTTTTGTGGTGATAGGGTTCATGGTGAAAGGCGCGGTGGACTGGTGGTGAATGATGCGTTGGTAGGAAAAGTGGTGACTGGTGATAGGGGCAGCAATAAGGTTTGTGGTGATAGGCTTTGTGGTAAAAAGGGGTGTCCATGGAGAAAGGCCATTCAGTGTACAGTACAACTTGATTCTGTTTTACACTAGCGTACAACTCGGTAACAATATTACAAACACTAACATTGAGAAAGGTCCTGCTAGGATCAAAACGTCAGGCCCTCCTAATTTGTGATATAAATAAATAAAACTATGGTACTCAAACAAAGGAAAAACTACTGGGAATGCTTCTGACAAGGACCCCACACCCCAGCAACTATTTGGGAAGGCCACCATCTAAGGGCTGGATAGCTCAGATGGTAAGAGCGCTGATATGCAAAACCAGAGGTTTCCGGTTCAAATCCTGGTCCAGTCAAAGTTTTCTGTGCCAATTTTTCAATTACCGGTACATGTAATTGTAATACACAAAACATGTACTGATGATGTAATGCACAGTGTGTAGGTTTAATTAGAAAGGAAGGTCAACTATAGTTTGCGGTAACCGTAACCCTCATCCTCCCGACCCTTGGGAAGATGAGGGTTACGGTTACTGCAACTACCTGTAGTAACTGCAGCCCTTGTGTTAATTTTTTTTTTATATTTTGATCATCGTATACATGTACAAACATGTATGTAGCTAATAAGTAATTAATATAAAGGAAGGAATAGCTCCAAATTTTCATGATTGTTAACTTAAGCCCGGCCCGCACAGGACTTTTTTTTGTAAAACATACCGAGACAATTGGAACTTTTCCCATTTTAAGTCCAGTGTGGACAGCCTGGGATGTTTTCCTCTCAGTTACTTTTCCCGAGTCCAGCGGTTACTTCTACCGGCCAACTGCTGCTCTGGAACAGATACCAGGCATGGGGTGGATTTCACAAAGCCTTACAATACAAGGCATAGTAACTCAACTTACGATGGATAACCCATCGTAAGTTGTAGCAGGCTGTATGGTTTCTGTGCATCGCTCATCGTCTGTCTTGCGATTGATCGTAAGTTACGACAAGTTCAATGGTGAAATTGAATTCCGCTCACCTTTCCCGAGAGGATAAGTCCAGTGTGGACAGTGCTTGCAGAGCGGGTCGCTAAGGAAAACTGATGCACAGGAAAGCGTACTGTACATCCAGCACTACATCCATGATAGCGAGTCAGTGAGATCATGTTGCATGCTTTTATTAATAATATTAATTAATAGGCCTGACGTTTCTATCCTAGCAGGACCTTTCTCTGCCTTTGAGAAAGGTCCTGCTAGGATCGAAACGTCGGGCGCACTAAATTTTGAGACTTGTATTTTGGTAATTTTAGTCAGTAAGCAACATTTTTGTATAATACTTTTATTAATAATTATATTATTTATTTGATTTGTGAAATTCGGCTCATTTTATGGGGAGGGGCCAAAGGAATTGTTTTCAGGATGAATTTGGGTAGTCAGTGCCATGCCATGCTCAGTAGTCCGAGTAACTTGGACCCGACAAGTCACCCTTTTTTTAATAAAAGTTTTATATCGAAATTTGGAATTTCCCTCCAATATGTCCAAAGACCAAATTTCAAATTTTGATTTAAAAAAAGGGTTACATGTCGTGTCCAAGTTACTCGGACCATGCTCGGTCTAGTAATTTCAGTCATGGAATAATGGATAGACAGGGCCGAGAGTAGTCCGAGTAACTTGGACCCTCATTACAATCGCCCTCTTTTATTTATTTTTTAAAAGGGCGATTGTAAAGGTCCAAGTTACTCGGACTAGGCTGAGAGGGAATCCAAATGAACCGAGACAAAACTGACGAGAATGATTCATCATTGCTCTGTCACGTCACCTGATGACACCATTCATTATGTACACAGCCGAGTAAAATAATGGTCAACTCAACGCTACACGTATTTTCCATCACAATGTGTTGCAATAATATTATTATTATTCAATGTAATGTTGCCGGACAGAAACCTTACTTTAAAAGTTGACAAAAATGTACATTGTCGTGAAATTTTGCGTACTCACTTGGTTGTTATTTGTGTAGCTCCTCGGCTCAGAAGTAACCCACACGTAGTACAACAGCAGCCATTGTAGTTGAGAAGAACACGAGCATTATTTACGTACACGTACAAGACAAACCATGGACAAAATAGTGTAGGACGAACATTCACTGACACGAGATAAAATCAGCAGAACGATGACCCGGCTGCTACGCTACGGCTGCGCTATGTAGCAATGCAGCAGATGGACTCTTCTGTCACTTTGTAGACTTTGTAGACGGGTTACTCCATAATCAGATTATGATCAACACATCAAACAGTCGTTGACACTTCGTGACGTCATGGTGTGGGTCAAAGTTGTAGTCTACATGTACATGTACATGTACATGTACATTACATACATGTACTGTACATGTGTACGCTGTACTGTGTAGAGCGTACAGTACATGTACATGTACACATGTACACTACACATGTGTACATGTACTGTAGTTCCTCTGCTGCCACTGAATTGAACCCATCGCTGTCCTTTCTTAACATATTCGGATAAAATATTGTCAAAATATAGCATTATTCGCTGAAATTGAGGGAAAAGAAAACTAAGCTCGGTGACCTATTATAATTTTATTTGAAAGAGCTCAAATTCTGTGATGGCATGGTAAATTTGTCGATAAAAATAAAAAGTGCGCCCTCGATTTTTTTTATATTAAAAATGAAGAGGGCGCTATATATTTTTTTAACAGTGGCCACGAAGGGGGCAGAACACTAAATCGAGCTCCCATTGAACACTGTACAAAAAACAGTCACTTTCAAAGCCAATTATTCCAATTATTATACTTAAAATTGTAGTTTGGACCTTCATCTCTCAGATTCTTTTAAATTTGTTGTGCCCTTACATTTTTTTTTGCTAATTACCCCCAGAAAAAAACACTCTCAAAATGCGTAGCCGTCCAAGCCAAATTTCTGCAAGGGTTTTGGGATGGAAAAAGCCAGATATGATCCAAATTACACGCCAAATTGAAGAGTGAACCCCCAGGTTGTCTTCAGTTCTGTGTTGTTTTTGTTGTTGCTGCTGTTGTTGTTGTTGTTAATGTTATTATCATTATTATTTCTTTTTTCGTCATCATCACACCGGACAAGATAAAACATAATAAGCCTACAATAATTATTCAAGACGAGATGACAGGAGCTAAAAAGGAGAACCCTTATCACAATTACTATTGGTTGTTTTTTTCGGGGGGGGGTGTACCCTAGACCATACACGTCAAGAAAATAGATGGCGGACATCGATCGGACTCCTTCCCGCAAACTATAGCCTAAAAATGGCGATAATAGGAAAAAAAAGAAAACTGGAATGGGGCGCCGGCCTGGGGAGAATGAAATGATTTTACTCTTTCTCACTTATAAAAAAAGACAAAACATGTAAATCTGTTGCTAACTGCTTAGTGCTTATCCAAGTCCGTTGGACCTGTGGTAAAAAGCAAAATTGTAGTTAGTAATTGTAGTTAGTGGCTTAACCACTATAATAGCCCCTGATGAATTAGGTCCTGCTGGGATCGAAACGTTAGGCCACTATATAATTACAATTTTATTTTGCTTATAAAAAGTTGGAACATTGCTCATTCGCAAAATTGAAAAGAAGAAGAAGATGATCTCTATTATTTTATGCAAGCTTTGTAGCAAAAAATTAATAGAAATCGTTCTTCCCATAAAATACGGTTCAGTGTTTGTTTCAAAATTAGTATAGTAAGTACGATAAAAAATGTCAAAAGTTAGAGGGCCTGACGTTTCGATCCTAGCCGGACATTTTTAGGCAGAAATGACGCGGACGAAAGCCTTAGGGGGAGGGGAGAGCAATAGGGACTATCAGGGGCAAAGAACAAGGATGATACTAGCTTGTAGGATGAGATCAAGGTGAAGGGCAGGGTTGTGTAGGGATTAGGTAAGGGAGGGGGAAAATGTGAGGGAGTGAACACAAACGAAGGATTAGCCTATTGGTAAACATGCAAGGTTTTAATCATCACCCTCTTGGATGTTGAGGCCATGTGGTTGAATTCTCTGAAGACGCGTACGTTTTATTAACATTTTCTACCGACTCAATCGGACAGCAATTTATTTTTCACCTATCGTTGGCACAAAATAAATTTGCAAGAAACTTTAATCGGCTAGACGCAATGTTTTCCTTTTTTTATATAGCGATGCTGTCCGTCTACGCCGGGAGGAAAACATGTGGATGAAGCATCTTCGGTCAGTTCAACCACATGACATCAACATCCAAGAGGGGACCCGCCCGATCCCGCCCGATCGGCTGCCTGAAATATTTTCATCAGGCAACGGGCAAAGCACTGAGGATTCAGTGTTTATCACGTCGAGCAGGGCAAAACCCCATTGAAGTACCCTGCAGGTTTACTAACAATCGGTATGTGATCAATCCCCCCACTTTCATCTTTGATTCTTTCTCTTCGATCTTCCCTTCCTAAGACCCTTTTCACGTGACGTCATGCTGGACCGCCTTACAATGGCAGCGCACAGTGTAAACATCAATTGTACCATTATGGTTGTGCGTACACTTTCCGTGAAAATAATGCGGTCCAACGTGGCGGCACTGTTTATTGTTTTACGTGTTTTGGTCACGTGGGTGAAAAAGGTCTACATGTATACAGTTCGGTTCCACCTTTAATACCAACTTTCCTTTTTGTCCTTTGTAATTCGTGTCCCTATCACTACCCTCTTCCCATTAATTTTGTTTTTGTCCTTTTGTCTGCCGTTGAGCCTCGCGTGTTTACCAATAATCCTTCTTTTTGTGTTCACTCCCCAACTTTTCCCTCCCTCTCCTACCTAATCCCAACCCAACCCTGCCCTTCACACGGACATTTTATTCTTTGTTTTTTGACATCCTTGTCCCTATTGCTGTCCCCTAATGGGTTTCATCCTCGCCATTCTGCCTAAAAAAGTCCTGCTAGTACTAGGATCGAAACGTCAGGCCCTCCTAATGTATGTGAAAAAATAACATTATCGTGTTTAATCGTGTGATTAGGGTTTTCTGTTTGCTTGACGCAAAATGCGATGAAATAAAGTTGGCTGACATGTTGATTATCCTGTGGTTAGGGGAGATTTTTATTGGGAAATTTCGGTGTTTAAGCAAATCTCTGAAATCTACTTCAGCGAAAAAACACCCCTCTGATTAGCCAGTTTGTTGCACTTAAAAAAGTTCATTGGCCGGCGTCAAATATTGACCTTTACACTCCTTACGCACACATTGTATGCAAATATAATCACTGTGATTTTACTTTGATTTTACTGTTCTGCAGTTGCAAGCAGGACCAATTTTAAGACAAGAAAATGTTTCCAATCAATTTCGGCAGAGCGATTTTATTCCATTATTTCTTCAACAGTATCACAACTCATTTCTTAGATTCAATTAAATGTGTCAAAATATTACTTCATTTGATAAAAACAGACTTTGTAACATTCCAAAATGGGACTCAGTACGACATTAACAAGAAATTGGAGTGAGGAATTCATAATTATGGAAATAAACCAAATGGAAATTCATATTTCGTGATATTTTGGCTACAAGGGGCAGACTTGTGTCACCTGTGAGACAGAAAAATTCAAAAATTGAAAGAATGGGAAGTGCCCTGAGGCGAAATACTGTTCTTGTCAAAGAATGTAGGAAAATACTAACAAATGACAAAATAAAAAATAAAAAAGGGATTAAACAAAATCTGGAGATTCTGAGGATTCTGTGGTCTCTTGTTCAGATCCAAACAAGTTGCCTTTTTATTATCCACTATACATGTAATTAAAAACATTTTTTTCTCCATATGAAAGAGAATTCTCATGTTGTTTCTTTTCCTACTGGATTCTCCAAGTTGGGAACAAAATGCAAACAGCAGCATCCACTTTGTTTTATCCACGAACTGCTGTAGCCAGGTCTACAATAGTTGTTTGTATTCGAACGAAAACAGGGCTGTAATCCCTGGAGTTAACAGGAAGATTCAGCAGTTAACCCTAAGCTTTACACCTCCTGCACATGACACACACTGTATACCGCAATTTACCACAGTGCCCTCAGGGGTGCAGACTCACATACCACAGGATACCACAAAAACCACGCTGTGGTATGTCGTGGTGTATGGCCCTTATCCTCCAACAGGAAAAAACATGTGTGGTTAATTGTGGTTTCAATGCTGTTAGGATTAATGGTTGAGAAATTGGCAAAGAAAACTTTGACTGGACCAGGAGTTGAACCCGAGACCTCTGGAAAAATGTACTAGTGCTCTTCCATCTGAGCTATCCAGTCCTTAGATGGTGGCCTCCCTAATAGTCAATTAGTCTTTGCCAATTTTTCAATTGGCAGATTTTCCTTTGAATTGCTTCTGACTGGAGGCCCCCACAAAGATAATTGATTATTTAGGAGGCCGAAACCTAAGGGCTGGATGGCGCAGGTTGTAAGAGTGCCGGTACGTTGAGCCAGAGGTCTTGGGTTCAAGTCCAGGTCCATTCAAATATTTGCTTCCCCCCCCCCCAAGTTCTTTGAAATTTCCTTGTCAGTTTTTCCTTTCCTCTGTTCCTTCAAAAGAAGTGTCTCGTCTGCTTATCAAAGACTCTTTTAACTTATAGGCTGAGTTGTATACAGCCTTGCATTCAGTGCATTAAAAAGAGAGAAAAAAAACCCCAACAAACGACAAGAAGAGCATTTTGAAACGCAGGGTATTATTTTGTGGATGTATCGATGAGGGGCATCACTTTCCAAAACGCTGATGCGTTCCTGCGTAGCTGTGAAGAACATCGAGAACGGATTCGTAATCTATCCGCCAATGAGTCGGCATGAATCTGCGAAACAAAGGGACAAAAAACATTCAGCACAATCACTGGGAATCCATAGACCGACTTCACTCCACGTCCTCCAAATTTGGAGTGCCGCTGACGTTGCTATTCGCCGGGCCCTCTGAATCCGGACACCACTTTTGTTTCCAATTTGAAACAAAAACCTCTTTTCAGCCAACCACAACGAAATATGTAGCATGACAAAGACCTGGCCCAATTTTATAGAGCCGCTTAAAGCCCCTACACAGCATTGGTCAAGGTCAAATAATAGCATCCATATGTTGTCTGATCAAACATATGCATGAAATAGCACACCTGTGAAAATTTAAGCTCAATCCGTCAACCGAGTCTCAAGAAAATCGTGAAAACCACTTCATTTGTTTCACAAAAATGCAGCATTCAACACCGCACTGTTCCGAAAAATAGTTTAGATCTCGGTGAGATGTAAACTATTTCTTCTACTCATTTCTCCCAAAATACATCATTTTAGGCGGAAATATTTCAGTGAGAGGTTTCTATATACTATAACCATCTTTAAACTGTATAAGTTTCATGTAAATCTGTGAACATTTCTGTTTTTCGATCTTACCAATGTTGTGTAGGGGCTTTAAGCATGAACAAATCTTCCTTGTGTATCTAGGATTACAATCCACATTGTGATGCGATGTAAATTGCTTTTGACTTGTATTCCTCTCTTGGCTCTTCTTTACTCAACAAGAATCAATAGGGACGTTTGGGTTGGGATGGTGATCCTATGCATCATGACTTTTTGTGCTGAAGCAAGTTGTGGCGATTAAGCAGCTCTACGAAATAGGCCTTTGTTTCAATGCATGCTGCCACATGAATTGTAAGGTAGGCGGCAACAATAATGCTATATTATGGGACTTTTACTGTGGATGATCGAGGGATAGTGTGTGCTGCCATGGAAGAGTGTGGGTTGCCATGTTCTACAGATTCCAATCCCAATCGGCAAACATAGGCCATTTTCGTAATGAAGGCTTAGGCTCGGGCTTAGGCCAAGGTCATATCTTTGTTACTCTTTAGAATATATCACAGGCATCTTAAAACCAAGCATTTGGCCCCAGTTTCTCGGTGAATACCCTGTACCTATCAAGCCAACAAACCTTCAAATTCAGCGACAAACCACAACCTGGATTGTCAGGTTTCGTCAGATGGGGACGAAGCCTGAGCCTGAGCCTTGGCCTTCATTTTGAAAACGGCCATAGGTTCTGAGCGACCGGGGACTTACAAGATCTCGGTCAGACGTATCTGCCACGGTAAGTAGCCCATGAGACTGTCAGTCGGCCCAAATCGTATCAGCATGTCGGGGTCAGGAAAACCTTTGGTGGCTGGGGAGATACAGAGAAGATCGGGAAACAATCTGTAAGGTCTCACAGTTTTTAACTCGCATGCCATGGAGTTGTGTGTATGTACTGTATTGTGTGTGTGGCTCATCCTTCGATAATTTTCCTATTCAAACGTAACATCAACGTTCATCTTTCTTCCTCCTGATCTAATTTGTTCTTGGTTCTTCCCCTTATCATTATTTGAGCCCTCACCTTGAGTGGCCTTTTTGGGGCCTTGTTGTTGGGCGACTATCTTGGAAGACTGAATAGATCTTAAATGATTCCGGTGCTAATGTTGCTACTTCTGCTCAGTCCGTGTCCAATTCAACACAGGACTATCAGGATACCTGCTCAGCAGATTGCCGTCTCCGCTCTGAAGCGTTTTCACCTCCACTCAGGTTCAGGTTCGGATCTCACAACGACCAACTTGCGAGTGGATTTCAAATGATTACAATTAACTCCAAGGTTTATGCTGATTCCCAATTGTGCTGAGCAGATTTGGTTTTCTGCTAAGAGGCCTTGTGTGTAGCTCTCCTAGGCCACCAATTTACTTCTCTACTTAGTAGATTTTTATTTCTGCTCCTAGTAGATCCCCCCCCCCAAAAAAAAAAAAATCTTCAGCCTGTTGCATTTGGCAATTTTCCCAGGTAATCAAAATCCCCGAGGAAATCAACTGAGATTTCAAAGGAAAAATACATTTCTTTGAGAAGATTGTCTGGAACAAATAGTCTCACATGGAAATGCCATTTTAGAATTGAAGAATTGGTGAAAGAAAATAAAGGAAAAAGAAAATAGGGGGGGAGGGAAGAGGAATAGGAAGTGACTCACAATGTAGCATAGAGTTGACCAAGTCAGGGGTCAGATCTTGGGGCTTGAGTATATGATTCGCTACAGCGTGACAGTAGTCCTCTGCTGTCCGGACTAGGTCAAGTCTACCGTCTGAAGGTGATAGGAGTAATATGTGCACCTGTGCTCCTTCTGTCAAAAAAATTAATTCAAAACAGAAACATTGTTCACATCATCATTTCAAATTCCATTAAGTTTTGAGTCTGATAAGGAAGTACAATTCTGAATCCTCATAGAAATCTGAAACTAGTTAAATAATTGTGAGGGCCTGAATTTTTGATCCAAGCAGGACATTTCTCAAAGGTAGGACCTTTCTCAATCAGGCAGGACCTTTTTCAACCTGGCAGGCCTTTTCTCAATCAGGCAGGCCCTTTCTCAATCAGGCTTGCCCTTTCTCAATCAGGCAGGATCTTTCTCAACATGGTAGGACCTTTCTTAATCAGGTAGGACCTTTCTCAAACAGGCAGGACCTTTCTCAATCAGGCAGGATCTTTCTCAATCAGGCTTGCCCTTTCTCAATCAGGCAGGATCTTTCTCAACATGGTAGGACCTTTCTCAATCAGGTAGGACCTTTCTCAAACAGGCAGGACCTTTCTCAATCAGGCAGGCCCTTTCTCAATCAGGCAGGATCTTTCTCAAACCGGCAGGATCTTTCTCAATATGGCAGGATCTTTCTCAATCAGGTAGGACTTTTCTCAAACAGCAGGATCTCTCTCAATCAGGCAGGCCCTTTCTCAATCAGGCAGGCCCTTTCTCAATCAGGCAGGATCTTTCTCAAACCGGCAGGATCTTTCTCAATATGGCAGGATCTTTCTCAATCAGGTAGGACTTTTCTCAAACAGCAGGATCTCTCTCAATCAGGCAGGCCCTTTCTCAATCAGGCAGGACCTTGCTCAATCAGGCAGGACCTTTCTCAATCAGGCAGGCCCTTTCTCAATCAGGCAGGCCCTTTCTCAATCAGGCAGGACCTTTCTCAATCAGGCAGGACCTTTCTCAATCAGGCAGGCCCTTTCTCAATCAGGCTTTTCTCGGAGGCAGAGAAAGACCCTGCTAGGATCGACACGTCAGGCCCTCCTCATTTTTGATAAGACTCGAGTCCAACGAACCATTACTGCTGTGCTTTTTACTGTGACTCTGATGAAGCTGATAGGTAAACTTGGACTTATCCTTCCCCAGAACCTCTTCCTGTATCTGATCCAAATGGCTTTTGAGGAGCGCAGCATTCTTCTTCAAAATTCCTACAAGAGAAGTATAAAGTATAGTAAGGATGATAAAAATGTCAAGAGTTAGAGGGCGTGACGTTTCAATCCTAGCAGGACCTTTCAAAGGTCCTGCATTTGCTTTAAGAAAGGTCCTGCTATAAGTGCTAGGATCGAAACGTCAGGCCCTCTAACTTTTGAGATTCATGTATTGCAGGTCATTTAGTCAGTGAGCAGCTTGCAACAGTTTTTTGTTTGCATTTACTTTATGATAATAAAGTTTCAAAGTAAAGAAACCCAAACATTGCCTGAACTCAGGTTTTTAACTGAGCAATGTACTGTAGTCATTCATTTGATAAACATGTTCTCAATACTAATTGTATTACTATTAAGTATTAGTATTAGTCCGAGTAACTTGGACTCTTACAATCGGGCTTTTTTTTTACGCAGTGGCTGTTGTTACGGCAGTCGTCCGTTTGGTTCCCTGACTTCACAGTATTTGTCAGGATGTTTAGCTCTTGGAACCAGCTAATACTAATAGACTGGTTCAACCAGCCTGCAATGCTGACGAAATACAATCAAGTCATGGATCCACATGGACGACTGCCGTAACAACAGCCACTGCATTTTTTTTTTATTTTGAGGATGTCGGGCGACCTCCTCAAAAAAAAAAAGGGCGATTGTAAGGGTCCAAGTTACTCGGACTAATTAACTTTTACAAACACTAGTATTGTAGTCCGAGTAACTTGGACCCGACAAGTCACCCTTTTTTTATCGAATTTTGAAATTTTGAGTTTCGGGTGACTGTACAGTCACCCGAATCTCAAAATTTCAAAATTCGATAAAAAAAGGGTGACTTGTCGGGTCCAAGTTACTCGGACTACTACAAGTACTGTACTAGTATTGTAGACTGAATGCTGTTTTAATTACTGAAGTGGTGAAATCAAGACGTCTATCTGTTGCAGGACTCTCGGTCTCACTCTCACCTTGCCAGTCGTACAGACTGATGTAGGGGATTCCCAGCGCCATGCACCACACCACCACGGCGCACAGGTCGGCGTAGGACGGCTTCTCCTCGCCCACCAGCAGAGCCAGGTGGGCGGGCCGCTTGACCAGTCCCTTGCCGTCCTCCCGGCACCGGGCCAGCGTGGGCCCCCCGCCCACAGGCGTGAGTTTGACCTTGCCCCACAGGTGGCCCGGGCTTAGGCCGGCCCGGTAGCGGCGGCCCAGCCAGGTCCACATGGTCCACAGCACCGCCCACAGGCGGAGTGCCAGGTGCACGCACCTCAGCGCCGCTCCGTCGTACGGAGCCATTTAAAAAAAAAATTAATTCGTGGTGCAGCTACTCGCTCAGTTCGCCGTCCCTCGTGAAGACCAGATAAAAAGAGAACACGCTTCTGAGGCTCACGAAAACAGACCATTGTCTTCCTGTGCCGATCCCGGGGCAATCATCCTGACATTTTTTGTTCGGCTTTCGGAAACGACTGGCGAAGATGATGAAACAGTACCGGTTTACCGGTCACCATTCCTTGGTCTCTGCCTTGCAGCCCTGAGTTGCATCATGGTACCAAACTGAACCTGGCCCTAAATTTGGGCCTGAATTTCGGCTGGCCTGCCCGTAAAGCGCTACGGTGTCCCATGAATGACACACAATATTTGAATTGATTTTTTCATAGTTTAAAAATAAAAATAAGAGAGAAATTGTACTGCAACGTTGTGATAACATGCTTCTATACACAATCAGCTTGAATACTTGTTTTTTTTCCACAAAAACCTATATTTTCCAGAAAAAATGAATCTCCAGGATTTGACTTCAAAATAAAACGAATCTGGAATACTCCTCTTTTGGAAAAGTGAGTGTACCCTACGCATTCCACTAAAACCTATTAAATTGGATATCATCTGAAAGAGTACAAAATTCTACAGAGGATGTAGGCGTTCCCGAGTTCATTGGTGCAACCGATCATTCAGCCTAACAAATTTAACCTTGACCAAAATCAACGTTCGGTCATAATCTCACTATACGCTAATATGCATTTTGCTGAGAGTTCCAAATACTCCTCTTTTGGAAAAGTGAGTGTACCCTTCGCATTTCACTAAAACCTAATAAATTGGATATCATCTGAAAGAGTACAAAATTCTACAGAGGATGTAGGCGTTCTCGATTTAATTTATGCAACCGATCATTCAGCCTAACAAATTTAACCTTGACCAAAATCAACTTTCGGTCGAAATCTCGCTATACGCTAATATGCATTTTGCTGAGAACTAGAAATACTCCTCTTTTGGAAAAGTGAGTGTACCCTACGCATTCCATCTAAACCTATTAAATTCGGTATCATCTGAAAGAATACAAGATTCTACAGAGGATGTAGGCGTTCCCGATTTAATTGATGCAACCGATCATTCAGCCTAACAAATTTAACCTTGACCAAAATCCACTTTCGGTCAGAAACTCGCTATACGCTAATATGCATTTTGCTGAGAACTAGAAATACTCCTCTTTTGGAAAAGTGAGTGTACCCTACGCATTCCACCTAAACCTAATAAATAGGATATCATCTGAAAGAGTACAAAATTCTACAGAGGATGTAGGCGTTCCCGAGTTCATTGGTGCAACCATACTTTCAGCCTAACAAATTTAACCTTGACAAAAATCCACTTTCAGTCATAATCTCGCTATACGCTATAAAATGCATTTTGCTGAGAGTTCCAAATACTCCTCTTTTGGTAAAGTGAGTGTACCCTACGCATTTCACTAAAACCTATTAAATTGGATATCATCTGAAAGAGTACAAATATCTACAGAGGATGTAGGCGTTCCCAATTTAATTGTTGCAACCGATCATTCAGCCTAACAAATTTAACAATGACCGAAATCAACTTTCGGTCATAATCTCGCTACACGCTAATATGCATTTTGCTGAGAACTAGAAATACTCCTCTTTTGGAAAAGTGAGTGTACCCTTCGCATTTCACTAAAACCTAATAAATTGGATATCATCTGAAAGAGTACAAGATTCTACAGAGGATGTAGGCGTTCCCGAGTTCATAGATGCAACCATACTTTCAGCCTAACAAATTTAACAGTGACCGAAATCCACTTTCGGTCATAATCTCGCTATACGCTAATATACATTTGCTGAGAGTTCCAAATACTCCTCTTTTGGAAAAGTGAGTGTACCCTACGCATTCCACTTAAACCTAATAAATTGGATATCATCTGAAAGAGTACAAGATTCTACAGAGGATGTAGGCGTTCCCGATTTAATTGATGCAACCGGTCATTCAGCCTAACAAATTTAACCTTGACCAAAATCCACTTTCGGTCAGAAACTCGCTATACGCTAATATCCATTTTGCTGAGAACTAGAAATACTCCTCTTTTGGAAAAGTGAGTGTACCCTTCGCATTTCACTAAAATCTAATAAATTGGATATCATCTGAAAGAGTACGAAATTCTACAGAGGCTCTAGGCGTTCCCGAGTTCATTGGTGCAACCATACTTTCAGCCTAACAAATTTAACCTTGACCAAAATCCACTTTCGGTCATAATCTCGCTATACGCTAATATACATTTTGCTGAGAGTTCCAAATACTCCTCTTTTGGAAAAGTGAGTGTACCCTTTGCATTTCACTAAAACCTAATAAATTGGATATCATCTGAAAGAGTACGAAATTCTACAGAAGCTGTAGGCGTTCCCGAGTTCATTGGTGCAACCATACTTTCAGCCTAACAAATTTAACCTTGACCAAAATCCACTTTCGGTCATAATCTCGCTATACGCTATTATGCATTTTGCTGAGAGTTCCAAATACTCCTCTTTTGGAAAAGTGAGTGTACCCTTCGCATTTCACTAAAACCTAATAAATTGGATATCATCTGAAAGAGTACGAAATTCTACAGAAGCTGTAGGCGTTCCCGAGTTCATTGGTGCAACCATACTTTCAGCCTAACAAATTTAACCTTGACCAAAATCCACTTTCGGTCATAATCTCGCTATACGCTTTTATGCATTTTGCTGAGAGTTCCAAATACTCCTCTTTTGGAAAAGTGAGTGTACCCTTCGCATTTCACTAAAACGTAATAAATTGGATATCATCTGAAAGAGTACAAAATTCTACAGAGAACGTAGGCGTTCTCGATTTAATTGGAGCAACTGATCATTCAGCCTAACAAATTTAACCTTGACAAAAATCCACTTTCGGTCAGAAACTCGCTATACGCTAATATCCATTTTGCTGAGAACTAGAAATACTCCTCTTTTGGAAAAGTGAGTGTACCCTTCGCATTTCACTAAAATCTAATAAATTGGATATCATCTGAAAGAGTACGAAATTCTACAGAGGCTCTAGGCGTTCCCGAGTTCATTGGTGCAACCATACTTTCAGCCTAACAAATTTAACCTTGACCAAAATCCACTTTCGGTCATAATCTCGCTATACGCTAATATACATTTTGCTGAGAGTTCCAAATACTCCTCTTTTGGAAAAGTGAGTGTACCCTTCGCATTTCACTAAAACCTAATAAATTGGATATCATCTGAAAGAGTACGAAATTCTACAGAAGCTGTAGGCGTTCCCGAGTTCATTGGTGCAACCATACTTTCAGCCTAACAAATTTAACCTTGACCAAAATCCACTTTCGGTCATAATCTCGCTATACGCTATTATGCATTTTGCTGAGAGTTCCAAATACTCCTCTTTTGGAAAAGTGAGTGTACCCTTCGCATTTCACTAAAACCTAATAAATTGGATATCATCTGAAAGAGTACGAAATTCTACAGAGGCTCTAGGCGTTCCCGAGTTCATTGGTGCAACCATACTTTCAGCCTAACAAATTTAACCTTGACCAAAATCCACTTTCGGTCATAATCTCGCTATACGCTATTATGCATTTTGCTGAGAGTTCCAAATACTCCTCTTTTGGAAAAGTGAGTGTACCCTTCGCATTTCACTAAAACCTAATAAATTGGATATCATCTGAAAGAGTACGAAATTCTACAGAAGCTGTAGGCGTTCCCGAGTTCATTGGTGCAACCATACTTTCAGCCTAACAAATTTAACCTTGACCAAAATCCACTTTCGGTCATAATCTCGCTATACGCTATTATGCATTTTGCTGAGAGTTCCAAATACTCCTCTTTTGGAAAAGTGAGTGTACCCTTCGCATTTCACTAAAACCTAATAAATTGGATATCATCTGAAAGAGTACAAAATTCTACAGAGGATGTAGGCGTTCTCGATTTAATTTATGCAACCGATCATTCAGCCTAACAAATTTAACCTTGACCAAAATCAACTTTCGGTCGAAATCTCGCTATACGCTAATATGCATTTTGCTGAGAACTAGAAATACTCCTCTTTTGGAAAAGTGAGTGTACCCTACGCATTCCATCTAAACCTATTAAATTCGGTATCATCTGAAAGAATACAAGATTCTACAGAGGATGTAGGCGTTCCCGATTTAATTGATGCAACCGATCATTCAGCCTAACAAATTTAACCTTGACCAAAATCCACTTTCGGTCAGAAACTCGCTATACGCTAATATGCATTTTGCTGAGAACTAGAAATACTCCTCTTTTGGAAAAGTGAGTGTACCCTACGCATTCCACCTAAACCTAATAAATAGGATATCATCTGAAAGAGTACAAAATTCTACAGAGGATGTAGGCGTTCCCGAGTTCATTAGTGCAACTTTCTTTCAGCCTAACAAATTTAACAAGGACCGAATTCCACTTTCGTTCAGAAACTCGCTTTACACTAAAATGCATTTTGCTGAGAGTTCGAAATACATGTACCCCCTCTTTTGGAAAAGTGAGTGTACCCTACGCATTCCACTTAAACCTATTAAATTAGATATCATCTGACAACTAATTTAACATTGACGTATAGGCAATTGACAAAAAGAACAACTTTGACTTCACTCTCGGTCAAAAACTATTTCATTTTTTAATGGCCCCGGCCTGTGCACCATTGTTCATAGTAACATTGATACTCCAAATTGCCTATATCCACTTTGGTATATTCTATATAATGATGTGAGTCAACCAATTGACAACATGTTTTCTCATGGCATTTTAGGCCTATACTTTTTTTCCAAAAAATAATCCAAAAACAGCCAAACAGCCAGAGGAGTGTGATCAGCATTGTGTTACAGAAAATTTATTGTTAGGCAATTGAACACGCACAACCTTGCGAATTTCATCCGATGGGTCGAAGGTTTCCGCATGGGTCCACTCTCAAACAATAATCCCACTTGACTAATATATTGTTTATTCTCACGGCTATACCAACAACACATGTGGCAGGTATAATCATGGAGAAAGGCCCTGCGCAATAAACAGCTTGTGACGGAAGCCGCAAACCCGCCTTAATTATTGGCAGGCACCAACGTCTTAATCCCATGCAAAGACGAGCTACCAACAGGGAAATGGAGGGGGGCGTCTGATAGACGTGAGTCAAAAACTCATTACTGTATACGCTTCTCAATATAGGAAAGTTTGCGGTGAACACCATGTATCAGGTCTCTTAAAGGAAGAGGTATGGTTCTGAAAAGAACCTGAGGGTAACTCGACGTTTCGACCAGTATGCTCTGGCCGTCATCAGTCATTCTCCTGATGACGGCCAGAGCATACTGGTCGAAACGTCGAGTTACCCTCAGGTTCTTTTCAGAACCATACCTCTTCCTTTAAGAGACCTGATACATGGTGTTCACCGCAAACCTTCCTATATTGATTCACCCACCATGCAAAGCCTTAAGTCTCATGTATACGCTTCTAGTCATTTTCTTGACAACTCAAAATACTCCTCATTTGGAAAAGTAACTGTACCCTCGGCATTTGAATAAAATCTATTAAATTAGGTATCATCTGAAAAAGTACGAAATTCTACAGAGGATATTACTTACCCCGACGTTCATACTCCAGCCGATCTTCCAGCCTGACAAATTTAACATTGACCAAAATCCACTTTCGGTCAAAAACTCATTATACAGTATACGCTTCTAGTCATTTTCTTGACAACCCCAAATACTCCTCATTTGGAAAAGTAACTGTACCCTCGGCATTTGATTAAAAACCATGGAATATGGTACCACCTCAAAGAGTACGTAATTCTACAGAGGATATTGCTCATCCCGACTTTTCTAGTTTAGCCGATCTTCCAGCCTGCATGACAAATTTAACCGAAATTTAACCAAATTAACCGAAATTCACTATTGGTCAGAAACTCATTATACGCTGCTAGTCATTATCTTGTACTGATGACGACCCCAAATACTCCTCGTTTGGAAACGTGACAGTACCGTTTGCGATAATGGTTAGCACATGTTTTATTTCGTCTAGTAACCATCGTGGTCGGTTTTAACCCACTTTATTATATACCGTCATGTTGTTTATACTGTATTTGTATAGCCTATGCACATTTTAGATGTGCTGTTTCATTTAAATTTACAGGAAATCCTCAAGAACCAAGAAAAACACTCCATACTCCAAGAAAAACACTCCATTTTGCATGTTTGAGTTGCATCAATCGACATTTCGGTCACTGTTAAATTTGTTAGGCTGAAAGTATGGTTGCACCAATGAACTCGGGAACGCCTACATCCTCTGTAGAATTTTGTACTCTTTCAGATGATATCCAATTTAATAGGTTTTAGTGGAATGCGTAGGGTACACTCACTTTTCCAAAAGAGGAGTATTTGGAACTCTCAGCAAAATGTATATTAGCGTATAGCGAGATTATGACCGAAAGTGGATTTCGGTCACTGTTAAATTTGTTAGGCTGAAAGTATGGTTGCACCAATGAACTCTGGAACACCTACATCCTCTGTAGATATTTGTACTCTTTCAGATGATATCCAATTTAATAGGTTTTAGTGAAATGCGAAGGGTACACTTACTCTTCCAAAAGAGGAGTATTTGGAACTCTCAGCAAAATGCATATTAGCGTATAGTGAGATTATGACCGAAAGTTGATTTTGGTCAAGGTTAAATTTGTTAGGCTGAATGATCGGTTGCATCAATTAAATCGGGAACGCCTACATCCTCTGTAGAATTTTGTACTCTTTCAGATGATATCCAATTCAATAGGTTTTAATGAAATGCGAAGGGTACACTCACTATTCCAAAAGAGGAGTATTTGGAACTCTCAGCAAAATGCATATTAGCGTATAGTGAGATTATGACCGAAAGTTGATTTTGGTCAAGGTTAAATTTGTTAGGCTGAATGATCGGTTGCACCAATGAACTCGGGAACGCCTACATCCTCTGTAGAATTTTGTACTCTTTCAGATGATATCCAATTTAATAGGTTTTAGTGAAATGCGAAGGGTACACTCACTTTTCCAAAAGAGGAGTATTTGGAACTCTCAGCAAAATGCATATTAGCGTATAGTGAGATTATGACCGAAAGTTGATTTTGGTCAAGGTTAAATTTGTTAGGCTGAATGATCGGTTGCATAAATTAAATCGGGAACGCCCACATCCTCTGTAGAATTTTGTACTCTTTCAGATGATATCCAATTCAATAGGTTTTAATGAAATGCGAAGGGTACACTCACTATTCCAAAAGAGGAGTATTTGGAACTCTCAGCAAAATGCATATTAGCGTATAGCGAGATTATGACCGAAAGTGGATTTTGGTCAAGGTTAAATTTGTTAGGCTGAATGATCGGTTGCACCAATGTACTCGGGAACGCCTACATCCTCTGTAGAATTTTGTACTCTTTCAGATGATACCCAATTTATTAGGTTTTAGTGAAATGCGAAAGGTACACTCATTTTTCCAAAAGAGGAGTATTTGGAACTCTCAGCAAAATGTATATTAGCGTTTAGCGAGATTATGACCGAAAGTGGATTTCGGTCACTGTTAAATTTGTTAGGCTGAATGATCGGTTGCAACAATTAAATTGGGAACGCCTACATCCTCTGTAGAATTTTGTACTCTTTCAGATGATATCCAATTTAATAGGTTTTAGTGAAATGCGAAGGGTACACTCACTTTTCCAAAAGAGGAGTATTTGGAACTCTCAGCAAAATGCATATTAGCGTATAGTGAGATTATGACCGAAAGTTGATTTTGGTCAAGGTTAAATTTGTTAGGCTGAATGATCGGTTGCATCAATGAACTCGGGAACGCCTACATCCTCTGTAGAATTTTGTACTCTTTCAGATGATATCCAATTTAATAGGTTTTAGTGAAATGCGAAGGGTACACTCACTTTTCCAAAAGAGGAGTATTTGGAACTCTCAGCAAAATGCATATTAGCGTATAGCGAGATTATGACCGAAAGTGGATTTTGGTCAAGGTTAAATTTGTTAGGCTGAATGATCGGTTGCACCAATGAACTCGGGAACGCCTACATTCTCTGTAGAATTTTGTACTCTTTCAGATGATATCCAATTTAATAGGTTTTAGTGAAATGCGAAGGGTACACTTACTTTTCCAAAAGAGGAGTATTTGGAACTCTCAGCAAAATGCATATTAGCGTATAGTGAGATTATGACCGAAAGTTGATTTTGGTCAAGGTTAAATTTGTTAGGCTGAATGATCGGTTGCATAAATTAAATCGGGAACGCCTACATCGTCTGTAGAATTTTGTACTCTTTCAGATGATATCCAATTTAATAGGTTTTAGTGAAATGCGAAGGGTACACTCACTTTTCCAAAAGAGGAGTATTTGGAACTCTCAGCAAAATGCATATTAGCGTATAGCGAGATTATGACCGAAAGTGGATTTTGGTCAAGGTTAAATTTGTTAGGCTGAATGATCGGTTGCATCAATTAAATCGGGAACGCCTACATCCTCTGTAGAATTTTGTACTCTTTCAGATGATATCAAATTTAATAGGTTTTAGTGAAATGCGAAGGGTACACTTACTTTTCCAAAAGAGGAGTATTTGGAACTCTCAGCAAAATGCATATTAGCGTATAGTGAGATTATGACCGAAAGTTGATTTTGGTCAAGGTTAAATTTGTTAGGCTGAATGATCGGTTGCATCAATGAACTCGGGAACGCCTACATCCTCTGTAGAATTTTGTACTCTTTCAGATGATATCCAATTTAGTAGGTTTTAGTGAAATGCGAAGGGTACACTCACTTTTCCAAAAGAGGAGTATTTGGAACTCTCAGCAAAATGCATATTAGCGTATAGTGAGATTATGACCGAAAGTTGATTTTGGTCAAGGTTAAATTTGTTAGGCTGAATGATCGGTTGCATAAATTAAATCGGGAACGCCTACATCGTCTGTAGAATTTTGTACTCTTTCAGATGATATCCAATTTAATAGGTTTTAGTGAAATGCGAAGGGTACACTCACTTTTCCAAAAGAGGAGTATTTGGAACTCTCAGCAAAATGCATATTAGCGTATAGCGAGATTATGACCGAAAGTGGATTTTGGTCAAGGTTAAATTTGTTAGGCTGAATGATCGGTTGCATCAATTAAATCGGGAACGCCTACATCCTCTGTAGAATTTTGTACTCTTTCAGATGATATCAAATTTAATAGGTTTTAGTGAAATGCGAAGGGTACACTTACTTTTCCAAAAGAGGAGTATTTGGAACTCTCAGCAAAATGCATATTAGCGTATAGTGAGATTATGACCGAAAGTTGATTTTGGTCAAGGTTAAATTTGTTAGGCTGAATGATCGGTTGCATCAATTAAATCGGGAACGCCTACATCCTCTGTAGAATTTTGTACTCTTTCAGATGATATCCAATTTAGTAGGTTTTAGTGAAATGCGAAGGGTACACTTACTTTTCCAAAAGAGGAGTATTTGGAACTCTCAGCAAAATGCATATTAGCGTATAGTGAGATTATGACCGAAAGTTGATTTTGGTCAAGGTTAAATTTGTTAGGCTGAATGATCGGTTGCATAAATTAAATCGGGAACGCCTACATCGTCTGTAGAATTTTGTACTCTTTCAGATGATATCCAATTTAATAGGTTTTAGTGAAATGCGAAGGGTACACTCACTTTTCCAAAAGAGGAGTATTTGGAACTCTCAGCAAAATGCATATTAGCGTATAGCGAGATTATGACCGAAAGTGGATTTTGGTCAAGGTTAAATTTGTTAGGCTGAATGATCGGTTGCATCAATTAAATCGGGAACGCCTACATCCTCTGTAGAATTTTGTACTCTTTCAGATGATATCAAATTTAATAGGTTTTAGTGAAATGCGAAGGGTACACTTACTTTTCCAAAAGAGGAGTATTTGGAACTCTCAGCAAAATGCATATTAGCGTATAGTGAGATTATGACCGAAAGTTGATTTTGGTCAAGGTTAAATTTGTTAGGCTGAATGATCGGTTGCATCAATTAAATCGGGAACGCCTACATCCTCTGTAGAATTTTGTACTCTTTCAGATGATATCCAATTTAGTAGGTTTTAGTGAAATGCGAAGGGTACACTTACTTTTCCAAAAGAGGAGTATTTGGAACTCTCAGCAAAATGCATATTAGCGTATAGTGAGATTATGACCGAAAGTTGATTTTGGTCAAGGTTAAATTTGTTAGGCTGAATGATCGGTTACATAAATTAAATCGGGAACGCCTACATCCTCTGTAGAATTTTGTACTCTTTCAGATGATATCCAATTTAATAGGTTTTAGTGAAATGCGAAGGGTACACTTACTCTTCCAAAAGAGGAGTATTTGGAACTCTCAGCAAAATGCATATTAGCGTATAGTGAGATTATATGACCGAAAGTTGATTTTGGTCAAGGTTAAATTTGTTAGGCTGAATGATCGGTTACATAAATTAAATCGGGAACGCCCACATCCTCTGTAGAATTTTGTACTCTTTCAGATGATATCCAATTTAATAGGTTTTAGTGAAATGCGAAGGGTACACTCACTTTTCCAAAAGAGGAGTATTTGGAACTCTCAGCAAAATGCATATTAGCGTATAGCGAGATTATGACCGAAAGTGGATTTTGGTCAAGGTTAAATTTGTTAGGCTGAATGATCGGTTGCATAAATTCAATCGGGAACGCCTACATCCTCTGTAGAATTTTGTACTCTTTCAGATGATATCCAATTCAATAGGTTTTAATGAAATGCGAAGGGTACACTCACTTTTCCAAAAGAGGAGTATTTGGAACTCTCAGCAAAATGCATATTAGCGTATAGCGAGATTATGACCGAAAGTGGATTTTAGTCAAGGTTAAATTTGTTAGGCTGAATGATCGGTTGCACCAATGAACTCGGGAACGCCTACATCCTCTGTAGAATTTTGTACTCTTTCAGATGATATCCAATTTAATAGGTTTTAGTGAAATGCGAAGGGTACACTCACTTTTCCAAAAGAGGAGTATTTGGAACTCTCAGCAAAATGCATATTAGCGTATAGCGAGATTATGACCGAAAGTGGATTTTGGTCAAGGTTAAATTTGTTAGGCTGAATGATCGGTTGCATCAATTAAATCGGGAACGCCTACATCCTCTGTAGAATTTTGTACTCTTTCAGATGATATCAAATTTAATAGGTTTTAGTGAAATGCGAAGGGTACACTTACTTTTCCAAAAGAGGAGTATTTGGAACTCTCAGCAAAATGCATATTAGCGTATAGTGAGATTATGACCGAAAGTTGATTTTGGTCAAGGTTAAATTTGTTAGGCTGAATGATCGGTTGCATCAATTAAATCGGGAACGCCTACATCCTCTGTAGAATTTTGTACTCTTTCAGATGATATCCAATTTAGTAGGTTTAAGTGAAATGCGAAGGGTACACTCACTTTTCCAAAAGAGGAGTATTTGGAACTCTCAGCAAAATGCATATTAGCGTATAGTGAGATTATGACCGAAAGTTGATTTTGGTCAAGGTTAAATTTGTTAGGCTGAATGATCGGTTGCACCAATGAACTCGGGAACGCCTACATCCTCTGTAGAATTTTGTACTCTTTCAGATGATATCCAATTTAATAGGTTTTAGTGAAATGCGAAGGGTACACTCACTTTTCCAAAAGAGGAGTATTTGGAACTCTCAGCAAAATGCATAATTATTAGCGTATAGCGAGATTATGACCGAAAGTGGATTTTGGTCAAGGTTAAATTTGTTAGGCTGAATGATCGGTTGCACCAATGAACTCGGGAACGCCTACATCCTCTGTAGAATTTTGTACTCTTTCAGATGATATCCAATTTAATAGGTTTTAGTGAAATGCGAAGGGTACACTTACTTTTCCAAAAGAGGAGTATTTGGAACTCTCAGCAAAATGCATATTAGCGTATAGTGAGATTATGACCGAAAGTTGATTTGGGTCATTTTTAAATTTGTTAGGCTGAATGATCGGTTGCACCAATGAACTCGGGAACGCCTACATCCTCTGTAGAATCTTGTACTCTTTCAAATGATATCCAATTTATTAGGTTTAAATGGAATTCGTAGGGTACACTCACTTTTCCAACAGAGGAGTATTCTAGATTCGTTTTATTTGAAGTAAAATCCTGTATATTCAATTTTTTCGGAAAAATATATGTTTTGGGAAAAAGAAAAGCAAGTATTCACGCTGATTATGTATAGAAACATGTTATCACAAAGTTGCATTACAATATCCCTCTGATTTTTATTTTTAAACTAGCAAAACGACAATTCAAATATTGTGTGTCATGTTTGGGACACCGTAGCGCTTTACGTGCAGGCCAGCCGAAATTCAGGCCCAAATTTAGGGCCAGGATCAGTCTGGTATCATGGTTGCATGTACAGTACAATTATTATACATTGTACATGAGCCAGCCGGCAGCTGCGAGTGACACGCAAAATAGTCTGGTGCAACGCCGCCCATCTCCTGAAATTCGGATCCGAGTAAAGCGGGTACCAGAGTGAGAAATGTCGACGATAGAGGGCGCTACATTGTGAAATAGTTGGCCAAAACAACAATCGGTGACGAAAGTTGTTTTGTTGACATCTGTCGGGGGGATGACTTGTTTCCAAACCAACGTTTCCTCGGTTTCCAGCGCGCGATTACTCAGCTTCCTGGCGTTCCGGGTGTCTTCATAGCTTTGTTCTCTCAAGGAAAGGACGCGGTGAGGGCAAGGTCGTCGGTTTTTAAAGGTTACCCCGGCAACAAAAAAATGCGTTCCAAACGTCTCTGAGACTGAAGACTGAAGTCTGTCACTTGTGTCAGTGCATGCAGTGGATCCTTTAACTTATTGATTTTGAGCAAGCCTTGTTTTGATTGAAAGTCCCTACAATTAAACAAAGACAACGTCTCTCATGTAGATGTAGACTGAGATAGGGATAATTATGTGCTGCTGGACTGTACACATGTACACTGTATTGCCCTCAGTTTGACCTTCTAACTATCATTAAATTTAAATGAGAGAAGAGCTTCACATGAACCATTTGACAGATCATTTAGTTTTAATTTTAAAAGGACATCTTTTCCTTGGAGACATTGATAAGGATTGTAAAGTGTGTTGCTTAGCTGTACTTTTCCATGATTGACTGAAATTATCTCCAACTTTATTCTTATCACAGGGACAAAGGAAACAGGCTGATTAGAGGGCTAGTGCTGGTGATCAGAATGTGAAGGCCTGAGTATCACAGCTTGGACTGGCCCCAAGTTCCTCCCGAGAGTGCGCAAAAAGCCCGACGCCAAGATGGCCTACTCCCAGTCGGCCTTCCACACCATCTCGCAGCTGACCGACCACCTGCTGATCAGCAGCGCCGAGGCGGCTCGCAGCACCACGCACCTGCGGCTGCGCGGCGTCACGCACGTGGTCAACGTCACGCTGAGCCGCCAGTGGCCCATGCCCCGCTACCCGGCCGACATCGTGGCCACCCGCGTCCCCGTGGACGACGTGCCCTCGGCCGACCTGTCGGCCCACTTTGACTGGGTGGCCGACCTGGTGCACGACGTCAAGCGGCAGGGCGGCCGCGTGCTGGTGCACTGCTACGCCGGCCGCAGCCGCTCGGCCACCCTCTGCATTGTCTACCTGATGAAGTACCGGGGGCTGCCACTGCGGCAGGCCCACGCCTTCGTCAAGGCCCGCCGCCCGCTCATCCGGCCCAACCCGGGCTTCTGGCGCCAGATGATCGCCTTTGAGAAGGCCCTCTACGGCCGCAACAGCGTCCGCATGGTGCCCTCCAAGTTTGGCATGATCCCCGACGTGTACGAGGCCGAGTACAAGAACTTGGTGTGGTGAGGAGAGGATGGAAGAGAGAGAGAGGGGGGGGGGATGTCACGCACATGAAAGAAAGGGAGGACGCAGACATGACAGAAGAATGACCTTTCATTCATATTTTCCACAGCTTATCATGAGTTCTCTAGCTGTCAAGAGGTCACACTAGGGAGCTTTCATTTTGTATGACGGATGGTTCTGTGCTGTGATAGTGAAATTGACGCATCAGGCCATCGCATGCATCCACTTTCAGCATTCGCCGGCCTGCGATTTCTGCGACGGTACTCAGCATGAGTCAGTGGTGTGCCGAAAACGACTTTTCACCGTCGCAGAGCCATCCGTTATACAAAGCGAGAGAGAGAGAGGACAGAGGAGTCTCGTAACGACCGTTCATTCAGTTTTCCACTCGCAAAGTTTACAAGACCCTATCACAAGTACAAGACCCTATCACATGTACAAGACCCTATCACAAGTACAAGACCCTATCACAAGTACAAGACCCTATCACAAGTACAAGACCCTATCACATGTACAAGACCCTATCACAAGTACAAGACCCTATCACAACTACAAGACCCTATCACAACTACAAGACCCTATCACAAGTACAAGACCCTATCACAAGTACAAGACCCTATCACAAGTACAAGACCCTATCACAAGTACAAGACCCTATCACAACTACAAGACCCTATCACAACTACAAGACCCTATCACAACTACAATACCCTATCACAACTACAAGAACCTATCACAACTACAAGACCCTATCACAACTACAAGACCCCATCACAACTATAAGACCCTATTGGAACTACAAGACCCTGTCACAACTACAAGACCCCATCACAACTATAAGACCCTATCACAACTTTAAGACCCTATCACAACTACAAGACCCTATCACAACTACAAGACCCTATCACAACTACAAGACCCTATCACAACTATAAGACCCTATGGCAGCCGTGAGGCGTTGTCCATTATTAACCTTGGTGGATTGTTGGGCTATGCCTCCTTGCTTTACAATTATTGCTTCTGGCTTGGAAATACTAATTTTCTCTAATACCATTCATGATTGACTGATTACTAACCCTTATCTTGGCTCCCCCCCTTTTTTTTTGGGGGGGGGGGGTGTGTGGAAGCTGTTTTTGTTTTCCCTGTTAATTCACCTGTTGTGCTTGATCCTTTAGTATTCTAAAACCCAGCCACTGGATCGTAAAGTACATGTACAGAAATCACTAAACTTGTCATTAAAGATACAGTATGTATATTTCTGTTTTAATAACAAATTAATGTATTATATTGACTTCATGTAATGTATACAATAGCATTACCTATGTGTGTCTAATACTGTGCAGGAGGATGTTGTAAGGTTGCAGTGTGAAAACTGCAAAGTGAGGTTTTATGAAAATTGAGATTGACGTATTCGTGTGGCAATTTTGGATGCTAATGAACGTGTGTATGCTATGCGCCTTGGATTCGGTGATGACTATATTGAGTAGCTTTTTGTCGGTTTTTGTGGTTTATGGTTCGCTGCTAGACTATTTGCCTAGGGCCTGAACTATGATTGCGGCTATGGATAAGGCTAAGGGCATTCTTGTTGTGCTTGTTGTGCAGCCGCAAGTGTTGCCCATAGCAACAAGGGTAGCCATAGCCATGAATCCACATTGAATAGTAGGAAGACAAGATGGCAGCATTGTGTATTAGTGATCGTTCTGTTGTTTGTTGTTTTTAAGTATACAGTGAAACGTCGCTGTAACAAACATCCCGGGATCCATGAAAATTGTTCGGTATAGCAGTCGTTCGTTAGAGCAGAATGCAGCTACATATTTTGTACACAAAAATCTGGAGCTAAAGAGCATGTTCATTATAGCTGAATATTCAGTATATCGGCATTTGTTATAGCGAGGTTCCACTGTAGTAACAACTTTGTGGACAGCACTTAAAGATTAACCATTTGGGAAGTGTGTATTTTATAAGCTTTTTGAGCAGAAACTTCTTCATCAGATGTGATGAAAGTGCCAGTCTAAGTACAGGCTTTTATAAAGATGGTACATTTGAAGAGGATTCAAGTGTGGCTGGTGCATCAAGTCTTGGGTCGGTATGACAAAACTCGTGATCACAAAACTTGATATCTCTTCAGTATGCTTTTATATCCCCTTTGTGTACAGCACTATGTGTTGAGCCAGTAGTGAAGTGAAGGACTCAGATTTAAAGGGCTTACTATAAATACTTATCGGTTTACTAAATTTGCTGGGAAGTGAAATGGGCTGTTGGTTCTTAACCTTTTTTAATGACAAGTAAGCTACTTGGTGTTTTAAGCTATTGTTTGGGCTCTAATAGTGAGACCAGGGAGAGAAGATGTCATTTGGGACAGCAGGAAAGTTCTAAAGTTCTAAGTGCAAAATGAATTATTATGTTTGCATGGCGACATGTTAATGGTACACAAGGGCTTAATTCTACATTAGTGTAGATTTATGTATTTATTAATTTTCTACTTTGTTGTCGGACTGGGTATTTCAAGAAAGCATTTGATGTGAAAAGTGAGGAGTTATATTTTGTACTGAGGCTGACTGGAAAGGTTTCTTTTCTTTTTAGAACAAAACAAATAAACACCGCTATAACATTCAAACAGTATTGTGCAGTGTCATGATTCTGAAGGTGATTCTAGTTTCCTGACAATACTGGCAAGACAGTACATCATGCCATGAGCCCCCACACATTCTGGGTAAGAGGTACAGGTGGGGTGTATTGGGTACACAACAGCAGGTCACACCACAATCCCCCATACATTCTTGCTACAGGATACAGGTGGGGGGGGGGGGTATTGGGTCCACAACAATGTCACACCACATTAGCCCTATACATTCTGGTTATAGGGTACAGGTGGGGTGTATTGGTTACACAACAGCAAATCACACAATGAGCCCCCATACATACTGGGTACAGGTTGGGATGAATTGGGTATGTCTTGATCCCCTGTACAATTCGAATACAGGGCACAAGTGGGAGTACTGGGTATGCCACCGGCATGAAGAATACACAACAGGCAACTCCTCCTTGGACATTGGCCAATGAATTAACAAAATCAGTATTACTTTGCATTTTGCAAATCTATCACAGGCCTTTTTTATTCACAAGACTACATTTGTCTTTAAGAAAAGCATCAAATGAACTCATACTTCAGTACTTTTACAAGTTGTAAGCATTTTTATGATTAAATATATGGATGGAGCTATAAATTTGACCTTACTTACCAGTAGTTAGTTCATGCACATTATACTTCGGGTAAAAATAGTGTTGCTCAAAGTGTTGTACACTGCATCTTCTAATCGTGATACATGACATAAAACCCAATAATACATAATCAACAGATTTAAAATAACACAGCTCAAATGGTTGGCTGCGCTCTTGGAATACGGCCTGCCCATTTGTGGTTTTTGAAACAAGAAAACTTGGATGACGGGCGGGTATGGTAGAAAATCAGATAAAATCCTGTGTGGCATTAGAGGCATTCAGATGCCTTTTTGTTCACAAGGCCCACATTGTCATATAATGAAAGGAGACAGAGGAAGACACAACAGTTGAACTTGCAGGAAGGATGAGTGCTTAAAGGCCCAATACAACATTTGGAAGATCGGAAAACATTGCGATTTCCTTCTAATCTACACATAAGATGTAGATGGTCATGATAGAATCCTCATGTTGAAAATTTGAAATCTTACGGTCTGGGATGCTGTACTTTTTGAGAAATCTTCACTCAAACATCGACAAATAGTTTATTACTCGTAATAATAGTAATAAACTATTCTTACACTACAGAACGATGCGTAAACCTTTTTTTTTGCATTTTTCTACTTTATCAGATCACCATTTGAGCTAAAACCTTTGCTGTGGCAATCTTTTGACCTTTACCAATGTTGTATAGGGCCTTTAAGTATCATCTACCCTACATGGGTGTAAAGAATTACAGTGTCATTTCTCACGTCATGGATTGGTGACCACACTGCAAACACCCTTGGCGGATTGAATCACTCGGCGAGAGGTGGGAAAAGGTGGAAGAAACGGAACGATGTTATGAAAGGTTTTTGGGCTTGAATTTTTCTTTAGGGGGAAGGTACATCATTGGTCTTTACGGCCGTTTGGGCATCACTCCATTCAGCTTCCATTCTGGCAGGGCTTTTTCCAGATCTCGTAGAAGACCCACCTGGATTGGGGGGAAGAGTCTGGTCAAGGAAAGACAACTTGAACTGAGGCTTGGAAGAGAGGAAAGGGGGAGGCGGGCTGAGAGACCAAGCCCTCTCCCCTCCATACATTTTAGGTAAGAGTGGGGTGTAACGGGTATGTCATGAGCCCCTGTACATTCTGGGTACACAACAGCAGGTCACAGCCTTCTCCCCTCTATACATTCTGGGTAAGAGGCACAGGTGGGGTGTAGCAGGCATGTCATGAGCCCCTGTACATTCTGGGTACACAACAGCAGGTCACAGCCCTTTCCCCTCCATGCAATGATCCCCTGTTCCTTCTGGATGCAGGGTACAGATGGGGTGTAATGGGTATGCCATGATCCCCTGTTCATTCTGGATGCAGTGTACAGATGGGGTGTTATAGGTATGTCATGAGCCCCTGTACATTCTGGGTACACAACAGTGGGGTCACAGCACTTTCCCCTTAATACAGCTGGGTACAGGGTATAGGTGGGGTGTAATGGGCATGCCACAATCCCCTGTTCATTCTGGATGCAGAGTACAGGTGGGGTTGTAATGGGTACAAAACAGCAGGTCTCACCGTGATTCTGGGTACAGGGTATAGGTAGGGTGTAATGGGTATGCCACGATCCCCCGTTCATTCTGGAGTAGGGTACAGGTGGGGTTGTTGTGGGTACAAAACAGCAGAGCACACCGTGATACCCGATCAGTAAGGAACGGTCCGATTCTAAGAAGCAGTGGGAAAAACCCCATTTGGAAGCCTGCACAAAAGGATACAGCTCTAGGTAGGATGGGACGCACACCGTCTCCTTAGTGAAATCCACTTTGCAGCTGAGCTTGGACAGTTGCTCCTCATATAGGGCCAATGCTTCCTTCATGTTGGCTCCGTTGCCCTGAAGGACATGGAAGTGAAAACAAGAAACAAAACAAAAGTAGAAATGAAGGGGTTGATCATCGCGGTGGTACAGGTCATAAGGAAGTGGGTGATCAAAGTCACGCGATGTCTCATTGCTGGTAGCAACGTTTCGGTTGCTGGAACTGCTACCCTTCATCAGGCAACAGAAGTAATTTGATAGCTCAGGCCGTAGAGCACTGAAAACTGACTGGCAAACCTATAAGGAAATCAAGAAATCCACACGAGTACGGGTGACTCATCAAAAAAAAAAAAAGCATGAAAGAACCCTTGGTGCCTCTTTCTGACTATTGGCCTCGGGGATGATAGAATCCCGCCACCGACACGGGACGCCATGCCCAGCTCTCACCTGCGTGAAGTATTTGCCGGATGGCTTCAGGACGTTCATGGACAGGTCCAGAATGAGCCGCAAGAAGTCCCACTGATCTCCTGGACAAACAAACACACACACACACAAGGGATGACATAGAAGAAGCCTCGTCACTCAAACAGAGGGACTACCAAGCATTGGCACTGAATCATCACGGCAGCTTGATAGAGCAACCAAGACTTAATTTGGTTTATATTCTGATTCCGCCTTTGGGAAAAGTTCCACTCAGATGACAACTTAAAGCACTCAGTTTGGGTCCAATGACTTTTGCCTGGGGCAGAACGGTCCTGCTTTTGGTTCTGCACTTTGTGAAAGGTCCTGCTAGGATCGAAATGTCAGGCCCACAGCATTTCTTTGAGATTTGTGAAGATTTGAGGAATTTATGGAATTGTAGGGTCGAGGGGGGGGGGGGCTGGCCTTTAGATTGAACTTTGACCTACCCTTTGGCTCTGTGGTGATAGGGATGGCGGTGAGGTCATTGATGACATAGTCAAACTGTCGGCCTTCAGCGGCATACTGCTTCAGAGCGGGCACACAGTCGTCCACAATCACCTGCAAGCGAGCCAACAAGCAAGCATCCACGTAAGCAAGCAAGCACGCAAGCAAGCAGGCGAGCAAACAGATGGCTATTGAATTACAAGAATTGAGACCTTGTCTTCAAAAAGCCTGACAAAGTCTAGCAGTGCGCAGCCAAAACCTATGTTCTTTCAAACCAACACCGTGAGCCAACACGTGTCACTATCAACAGCAAACAACCCCTTTCTCTAATCTCTATTATTGCAGCATGCTTTCTGATAATCTTGTCAAAGAAGCAACGAAAACTGGACCGGGATTGGAACCTGTGACCTCTGATTTAATGCATCATTTGTCTACTACCAGAGCAATCCGGCCCTAAGGTGTCGTCTTTCCTAAAACTGTCAACAGAGGAGGATCTTTCTCAGGTGTGGAAACTCTGCCCTCCGAGAAAAGTCGCGCAACGAGCGATGGGCCTGAAACCAAACTATTTGACCCCTGCTAAGGGTGCCTACCTTGTAGTTTGGCCCTTCCAGTTGGTCCATGGAGTCAAAGCAGATGCCTCGCAAGTACTTTGTGGCTGCAGTGATGACGGTCTGATCAATGTGAGCACACGGAATCGGCCGACACGGGAGAGCGTTAAGGAAAGGCGCCCTCTGGATATGAAATAGGATTTGTTTTGTGCATGTTGGCTTGACTTTAAATCAACGAGGGTCTGCCCAACCTTTAAATGCGATTGCCAAAAAGTATGCTCGACTGCCTGCTGGATAAAATAATACAGGGAGCTGAGGTAGGATTCTCACCCATGACTCGGTGTGGACTGTGCAGCAGGCAAATTTTGGGTTGCCAACTCAAGCCCGTGAAATCCCAGGGAGAACCCTACCGTAGTTCAGGGGATCACACAAAGTGGACTGAGCTCGGGATTTTTCTTCGGACTCTGTTTTCAAACAAAACGCAGTTCGCTATTGAAAAACGCAAGGATATTTCTATCATGGTGATGAAGGCCGGGTCCTGCTGTCGCAGATGGTGAAGGATTCCGCCGTCCCCGGCCCCCAGCACCAAGACATCCTTGCCCTGGAAGTCCATGCGACCGTTGCCCGTGATGGCCTTGGTGTAAGCAATATCGCTCTCCGCCAAATCTGGATGAGATCGGGGTGGGTGAGGCGGAAGAGGGGGAAGGCAGAACAGAGACAGATTACCCCAGAAGTGTGAAAGAAGAAGACACAAAGGATTAAATAAGACTTGAGGCTTTGCATGGCGGGTGAAACAATATAGGAGGATTTTCGGTGACACCATGTTAACTATAAGGTCTCTAAGAAGAGGTATGGTTCTGAAAAGAAACCGAGTGATAACTCGACGTTCTGGCCAGTATGCTCTGGCCATCATCAGGAGAATAACAAAGGATTAACGTAATGCAATGCACAGACATTTAAGACTCGTAACTGTGTTCATGGTTTCTTTTTTTTTCAATGTACATTATGGTCTTTGTACGACTTCCTGGATCAAACTCAGGCTCAGGCGTTGTCTCCGTCAAATGAAATCTAAAAAAACAACCCACCAGGCTGTGATTTGTAGGTCGGGGGTCATTGTGTGTACATCCACTTACTAGGGTCATTGTCCAGTATCAGCATGTTGCCGTACTGCGGCGAGTGGAGGATCTTGACGTTCTGGTACTTGGTGGTCTCCTCGAAGACGAGCTCGTCAAAGTCGTACTCCACCAGCCGCTCGTCGGCGGTCGGCATGTAGCGATCCCAGGACCCCACCTCTCGCTTGATTAGGGGGAACCTGAGAAAGAAAAAAACCCAAACCAAATCTGTATTGCCTGTCACAGTATTCAATAGAACAATCCTTTTTTTCCTTCAGATTATATTGTCAGCATTTTCACATGGGATGGGATTAGAAACTCCCAACTCCTTGCTCTCTTGCACCGACTTTTTCACCACTTGAACCACAGAGCTGGTTTGGAGTTGTAAGGTGGTTTGATATTCGTATGAATGCGGGTACTGCCGACACTCATAGATATGACGATATTTGCAAATCAAATTGTTAGACTGTGGCTACAAATTACACACAGGTCTAAGGGAAAGCTGGTAGCTAGCGGCTACAGCCAATTCCCACAGTGTTGTGTTATTCTCAGCCATTCTCAGACAGAGGTTGCTCCTTCTACGGATGATCCACACACACACACACAAAAGAAAAAGAAGGAAAACTGCATGGCGTTCCTGACCTCTTTGATTTCTTGCAGGCAAAGAGGGCGGCCAGTTTGTCCTCCAGGGCGGCTAGCTGCTTTTCACCCATCTGATGCTCCTCCCCCTGCTTGGGGCACTCTTGCACGTTGACCACCATCAAGCCGTCTGGATGGCTCTGGACCAGGGCTGATCTGTGACGGAGAGAAAAACCCCAAACAACCCAATAACGCTCCGTAATTTATCAGGGTCCAATTTCATGGAATCCGTTAGCAAAAATCTTTGCTTACCATAGCAGATACTCTTTGCTTATGGTTTGCATATTTCAAGAGCCGAAAGTCTTGCTAACGGATTCCATGAAATCGATATACGCTAAATGCTGCCCAGTATTAAGCACAGAAATATGCCGTAACGGATTCCATGAAATTGGACCAAGATCTGATACTACAGAAGAAATTGCTCTTTGCCAAAAATTATAATATGAAGATAAATTGCTCTCTATGTCTGCTTGAAGGAAGCAACGTTCCGGCACCGGACTGCTCGCCTTTGTCAAGCTGTTTGACGACACAAATATTTGGGACACTTGAGACCGCACAAGTGTCTTTTACAGCTTGACAAATTAGGCTGACAGTCTGCAGCCGAAACGTCACTTCCTTCAAGCCAACATCAAGAGCCAACCAACTATTCATGTTCATAATCAGTGGGACTTGGGGTGACTACCAGAATTTCATTCTGACCAGTCCACCAAATGCTGTCAACTGCTTACTGGCCAGAAAAAAGGAAGCAGTTAATTAAATCCCAAGTCTGGTGAGGCGATCGGCCCCAATGAAATTAGAAAGATGGATAAGGTGAACACTGGTCCGTTAGTGAAAAAAAATAGTGGGTCTGACATTTCGATCATAGCAGTACCTTTCTCAAAGGCACAGTGAGATTTGCATTCTGGTAAATTTAGTCAGTAAGCCATTTGCAACACTTTTGTATATTACCGTACTCTAACTGATTTTTTTTTAAACCTTTGTTTTTCGAGTCAACTTTCATTTGGATTCTGCCTACAGTTGCGAAAGGTCCTGCCAGGATTAAAATGCCAGGCCCTTCAAAATTGAGTTTTGCACTTTGGTCATCTGAGGCAGTGAGCAGTTTGCAAAAATGTTTGCGTATTACCTTCCATCTTGGTTAGAGTACAGGATGAGACTGCCATTGCCGGCACCCATAGGCACAGTGTGCGGCGGAGTGTCGAATCCAGCCTCGCGAAAAATACCGTCCATTCCTTGCTGCAGGGTCTGCCAATCCACTACAAAACAACAATCAACAACACAAATCTCATCTGTCATATCCGTGTCTGGCAATTTTTCTCACTTTTTGCAGTTGCGCCACACAGGTTGTTTAAGAGCACTTTCTATCCAACTCGGATCCATACCAACTCGGACGGTCAGACCCATCCAAACCAACTTGGACCTGTGCCAACTCAGACCCATCCAAACCAACTTGGACCTGTGCCAACTCACACCCATGCCAAATTGGACCCACTACCAACTCAGACCCACTACCAACTAGGACCCCCTACCAACTCGAACCCATCACCAACTCGGACCCACCACCAACTCGGACCCACCACCAACTCGGACCGACCACCAACTCGGACCCACCACCAACTCGGACCCCCAACCAAATCGGACCCACTACCAACTCGGACCCCCTACCAACTCGGACCCACTACCAACTCAGACCCACCACCAACTCGGACCTACCACCAACTCAGACCCACCACCAACTTGGACCCCCAACCAAATCGGACCCACCACCAACTCGGACCCACTACCAACTCGGACCCACCACCAACTCGGACCCACCACCAACTCAGACCCACCACCAACTTGGACCCCCAACCAAATCGGACCCACAACCAACTCGGACCCCCAACCAAATCGGACCCACAACCAACCCGGACCCCCTACCAACTCGGACCCCCTACCAACTCGGACCCACTACCAACTCGGACCCACCACCAACTCGGACCCACCACCAACTCAGACCCCCTACCAACTCGGACCCACCACCAACTCAGACCCACCACCAACTCGGACCCCCTACCAACTCGGACCCCCTACCAACTCGGACCCACTTCCAACTCAGACCCACTACCAACTTGGACCCATCACCAACTCGGACCCACCACCAACTCGGACCCACCTTATAATACACATACGGTAGTTTTATTTTAGGATGTTTTACTAATGAATTCCATTACCGGTATCTACTGTAGGAAGAATCGATTTTACTTGATTTGATATAACTAAATTGAAATGTTTTCCTCTGCTTTTTAACTTTAGTGCACAATTTTACATTTTTTCACTAAATTTTTTTATGCAAATGCAGTACCTTATTAAGGTCTTTCAAAGGCATATTTTTAGACTAATTTAACAATGTTCAACATTCACAAAAACTTTTCTCAATGTCGTAAAGATCCAAATATGAATTTCAAATTTACATGTTAATTTCAGATACTACAAAATATGAAGTATAATTACTGTACATACCGGGTATATCAAATTTCAATAGATAACCTATTAAAGGTCAACTGCAATGCATTTTGGAATTCGTTTTTATTATTTCAAATAATACTATGGTGTCAGTAAAATACATCCATGCATTTTTTCCGAATTTTAAACTATGGGAAAGAGTTTTAAAAAAATATTTAAGTTTGGAAGGGGGAGCAGCCACGCCCCCGTGGAGGACGTCCTTGATGATGTCAGCGGATGAAGACTAGTCCATTACTCTTGTCGGGGAACTATTGAATTGTACGTTCATATATACCAACAGTCAGTGCACGTTTCTTAAGAGAACCGATTTCGGGAGTAAATATCGACAAACCATGTGACACGCCAGCCAGATTCGTTGTTGAAGATTGCAGCAGCGGAATAAACATGCATTTATTCCCTGACGATCCTAGAATAAGCCGCATTTTGACGTCAAAAATCACGCTGACACGATCGAAATAATCCGACCCGTCAAATCGTGCAGTGCAGTGTCCATTTTGAAGCTTGTTTTCACGGAGACCATCCGGGCTCATACATGTACGTGTATGGTTTGGCAACGTGTTCCCGTCTGTGGCCATAGGAAAACTTTTTTCAGAATCTCTGTCCTTGTTATCGACTTAGAATTCATCTGATTCCCAAAAAAAAAACTTGTCGAAAGATGTCTTGGCCAACAAAATTCTCATGTTTATCTCGCCGAGAAAAAGACTGGTGCCACGCTAAAAAAATGTGCATTATCTACTGAACGCGTCAGGGAACCTCTCCGACTATCTAAGTGCATACGGTTTTCGCGGGGAGAGAAAAAAATTCTGCGTTCATCCGGTGACGTAAAGAACAGCGCCCTCAATAACTACAAGCATAATTTTAATTAATCAAAAAAGGCTTCTAATAAGCCTGAAACACAAAATTTCATGTTTGATCTGGAATTACAATGTACATGTACCAATGAACATACATTGTATTTAATGCCAAATCATGATTTTCTAATTTTTGCACTTCAGTTGACCTTAAACTACAGGTACACATATAATACAGTAAAACCAAATAGAATAGAATAAAAAAAATACAATAAAAAATGCCCACATTGCAATATGCAGATCCCCAACAAATGAAACAAGGTACACTGTACATGTACATGTACCATAAAAATTGAATAGCCCTATCAAAAAAACCTATCCACATCACATATATACATATACAACTTTTTCCAATGACGAAAAGGACTGAACAACAAATCCCCAAAGCCGACTCAAATCAGAGCTAGAATCATCCAGATTATTAAAAAAATATATATACCCTGACTCGGTACCGGTACTTAGTTTACCAACCTGATATACATGTACATGGTGCATGCACAAACGAAACATATTTCTACATGTATATATTTTGCCCGCATCGGCATACTTCTTGCAAATGTTATTTTGCCGTTCCCTACTCCGCTTGGCCAATTTTCATTATGTCATGCCAACTTGTGGTGGCAAAGACATCAGCAGCATTTCGGTCGATTTGTACACATCAGCAGGGTTGGGACTCTGTTTTACTTGGACCCTACAGTCACCCGAATCTCAAAATTTCAAAATTCGATAAAAAAAAGGGTGACTTGTCGGTACGCGTTTCCGACGCTTGGCCTTCTACACATGTAACTCACATCACACGATGAAAACAACTCCGTATAACGATCTCAGACTTCGTATCTTCCGGTTTGTTTCCTGCTCTTTCTCTGCTCCGTCATCGAAAATGTGGAAAGTTAAGGCTCTACCAGTAGGGCAAACTCGTGTGATTCAAAAAGTTGCTCTTTTGAGGTCTATTTTCCTAGGTACAAAATTGGCAGTTGCTTCGAAGCTCCAATTTTCTTCATTGTTGGTCCTAAAAAAATCTGAGTGTACCATAACAAACTCCAACATCCGTAGAAAAAATATATATCACGCAACTTGAGGCAGTCCGTTCTGGGTAAAAACTATGGAGGCTCCTATAGAGCGTCTCGCTTATATAATTTTTTTAATATTTTTTTTTTTCTTATTATTTAAAGACAAAAAGTAACATGGCCCAATTGGCTTTTTTTTTAAATAAAAAAATAAAAGGGCAGCTAGAGAAAGTACCAAGAAGGAGGAAATGTGTCTCTGAAGTGACATTGTGAAAGGTCATAACTGAAGAAGCAGTGAGAAAGAGGATTGTGGAGTTTTTTTAAATGTCACAGAAGAAGACATCAACCAGATAAAAAGTACAACTCCACCAAAAGGGAAAAGAAAACAGAATCTGCTTCCATGGCTGAATCACAATTAGCTTGGACCAAGCTGAACAATCACATCCTGCCTCGATGTATCTTCTTCTGATGTGGAAATTAACCAGGATGAGAAATGCTGCATGTGTCATTCATAGATTCCGTCCTACCGTATTTCACCTCTATGGTTTACTTGAAGATCCAAATTCAAAAAAGTTAAAAGATACGCAGTGGCTGTTGTTACGGCAGTCGTCCGTGTGGTTCCCTGACTTAACAGTATTTGTCAGGATGTTTAGCTCTTGGAACCAGACTATCAGCTAATAGACTGGTTCAACCAGCCTGCAATGCTGACGAAATACAATCAAGTCAGGGAACCACACAGACGACTGCCGTAACAACAGCCCAGGGCAGGAACTCCGGGTTAAAAAGGGCACGGCAATTTTTGCCTTGAAATTTCGGCAAATTAAGGGCATCACGGCAATTTCTGCATTTTTTGAAGGGCATCAAGGCAATCGCAAAAAAAAATCCAGGGCATCAAGGCAATTTAACGACTTTTTATTAGTACCGATGCAAACACGCTGTAAGCACCTTAAAAAACTTTCAAAATAGGCGCTGAAGGCACCGAATCGTTGTTTTAGGTCTCCTACTAATATATCATCGTTTCTGTGGGACCACAATGCCTGAAAAAGATTATTTTCCAACATAAAAATGACGTCTAAAATAGGTTTCAGTCAGCCACCAACACGCATTCTCACCGAACATGAACTGTACCATTCAGGTATGGCCGGGGTGCTACTGCTATAGTAAGCGGGACGACAAAAATATCTGACAATAGATCCTCACAAAAGAATCAAAATAAAAAGGATTCTAAATAGCCTACATGTTTTGTAAAGATGGATTTTTAAGCAGCTAGGTCCAACCTAAACGAGAATATTATCGGAGCTTATTATTGTATAAAGTCGCACCCCTCTCATTCCTAATAGAATAGTCCATGCTGTTGAGATATCGTGATGTGGGCTCGGTGTGCCAAAACCTTCTCATCAGTTCTCGTCCAAAAAATTGAGAATAACTTGAAAAACATTCACGTTCGTAGGCCTACCTGAAAAAAGGAATAAAGTTTGCGACATTTTTGTGCTGTATCGTGAAGTAGTAGCTCATTTTGCTGTTAAGCTTTCTCCTTTCGGGGCATGGTTACGACTTTGAAAAGGCACCCGCGAACACGCAAACATTTGACAGCTCTATGATTCTACTTTCGCACGCAACCCAAGTTACCCAACCACGTGCTGCATGCTGCGCAATCTATCTATCGTGCAACGCAAATCGCTCCCAACTACCGTTGGTACCCGTTGTTTGGTACAGCCAGCGATGTCCAAGATTCACTGGTACCCGCAGACTAAAAGTTCGTTGACATGAAACTGTCCCGATCGAACGCACTGGACATGTACATGTACAGTACATGTACATGTACATGTACATTGATCGTGTACAGTATGTGTACGTGTACATGTACACCCATACACAGTACGTACAGTTGTGCACAGAATGCGCAATGTTTAGCTGACAGTGCGCACGGTACATGTTAACAGTGAAGCTTCCGTGTGTGCTGAATTATATTTCATGCGCGCTGTGCTTACGGCCGTGCGGCGGCCGGCAGTCCGATCTGCCCAACTATCCATCGGCCAAAAGGGCACGACGGCAATGTGTTAAAAGGGCACGGCAATTTGTTGCCGTGAAAATCCTCCAAATTTTAGGGCACCGCGGCAATTGGTGAGGGCACGACGGCAATTGCCGTCGTTGCCGTCGTGAATTTCCTGCCCTGCAGCCACTGCGTAAAAGTAAAATCTTTCAGTTAAATGAACTTTTTTTCACATTTTAAGAAAATTATTCTCAATTTGAATTATTCATTATGGTGATTAAATGTATAATTTCCTTATTATTATGAGGACAGTTTTGATTTGGAAAAGGAGGGGGAAAGGAGAGGGTAGCATGAAGGGACTATATAGTAGGAGTTGATGGCTCAGGGCAATGGGACACAATTAATTAATGCAAACCAATAAGTTTTAATCATAAATTATGAATGTTTTGAGGAAAGTGTTAGAAGCAGTGTCGAAAGAAAACCCCCGAAAGATGAACAAAAAACCATACAGGGAAGAATTTTACAGTGCCACACAGCATTTGAGTTATTTTAAGAATTTATTTTGCGTTTGGCTGCACTGGGGCACCTTACTAAACACCACCGACGAAAATAGGTCATGGTGCTTACTGCGCGGTGCGCCGCGGATGCAACAAAACCGGGTAATCTTACGGAAGTGACAGGCTTGATCAACCTTCTCTATGATTATTTAGTAATAGTCTGTGGTGTGGAGAAAGTGACTGAGACCTCTTTAAGTGTGATACTTTCGTCCACATTGTTCAGCTTGAAGAAAAGTCCTTAAAAACCGGTAACTGGAGGATACTGTTGTAGTATCCTCCAATAACCGGTTTTCGACGATATAAGGACCTTTCTTCAAACTAAACAATGTGGACGAAAGTATCACACTAAGAGAGTTCTCGGTCACTTTCTCCACACCACTGACTATTAGAATAATCATAGAGAAGGTTGATCAAGCCTGTCACTTCCGTAAGATTACCCGGTTTTGTTGACGTCCGCGGCGCACCGCGCAGTAAGCATCGTCACCTATTTTCGTCGGTGGTGTTTAGTAAGGTGTCCCAGTGCAGCCAAACGCAAAATAAATTCTTAAAATAACTCAAAATGCTGTGTGGCACTGTAAAAATCTTCCCTGTATGTTTTGTTTGTGTTCATCTTTGGGTTTTTTGTCGACACTGCTTCTAACACTTTCCTCAAATCATTCATAATTTATGCTTAAAACGTATTGGTCTGGTTGATGTCTTCTTCTGTTACGTTTAAAAAAACTCCACAATCCTCTTTCTCACTGCTTCTTCATTTATAACCTTTCCCAATGTCACTCCAGAGACACATTTCCTCCTTCTTGGTACTTTCTCTAGCTGCCCTTTTATTTTTTTTCATTTTTCATAAAAGCCTATTGGGCCATGTTACTTTTTGTCTTTAAATAATAATAATAACAAATATTTTTAAAAATTATATACGCGAGACGCCCTATAGGAGGCTCCATGGTTTTTACCCTGAACGGACTGCCTCAAGTTGCGTGATATATTTGTTTTCTACGGATGTTGGGGTTTGTTATGGTACACTCAGATTTTTTTAGGACCAACAATAAAGAAAACTGGAGCTTCGAAGCAACTGCCAATTTTGTACCTAGGAAAATAGACCCCAAAAGAGCAACTTTTTGAATCACACGAGTTCGGCCTACTGGAAAAGCTTTTCACATTTTCGGTGACGGACAAGAGCAGGAAACCAACTGTAAGATACGAAGTCTGAGATCGTTATACGGAGTTGTTTTCATCGTGCGATGTGAGTTAGAAGGCTAAGCGTCGAAAACGTGTACCGTCGAAATCGTGGGTTCCCACGATACTACTACTGCTAGTACTACTAGTACTATAACTATCATATTAGTATTACTAAGTTGTACTACTACTATACAGTATACTACTACTGTAGTACTAATACTAGGCCATATGTACATGTACATGTACATGTACGGTAGCCTGTCGTAACTAATGCACTTACCTGGATTGACCAAGGCCTGTGGGGAAACCTCGAAATTGAGGAGCGTGGTCAACGCCATGGTTTCTTCGAACTTCAGCCCGGCCGTCGGCACGATCGAGTTGGCGACTTCCCAGGCACAGGTGTCGTACACTAGACAGGCGGCAACCAGGCACGAGTCACCAAGGAGAAGGAAGGCCCAAGAGTTCAGGAGAGGACAACCAACCAGATAACAGACCTGCCCAGCACTCCAGCACTGCAGAGATAAGACTAGTTAAAGCAACGCACAGAATATTAATATTATTATACTCTTAGTCGCACGTGTTCACGAGTTTCCACCGATGAGGGCGCTATTTCTATCGCAGAATTATTTTTGTCAAAGGGTGCAGAACACTAAATTGAGCTCCCATTGAACACTGTATAAAAACCACTATCACTTTCAAAGCCAATTATCCCACACCCAAAAGTTTCTCAGTTCTTGTAGCTATACTGAACATTTTAGTTTGGACCTTCATCTCTCAGATTCTTTTCAATTTCAGTGGCCTTAGCCGATTAGATTTTTTCCTAATTACCCCCAGAAAAAACACTCCCAAAATGTGTAGCCACGTGCACTCAAGCCGAATTTCTGCAACTTGACGGAAGGGATTTGGGATGGACCCCTCCACTTCTACAGCCAAATAGGGCCACATTTAAAGCCAGATGTGGTCCAAATTACACACCAAATTGAAGAGTGAACCCCAGTCTTCAGCTCCACTCATTCTACAACTTTAATTAGTTAATTTGCCTCCAAAGACCCCTTATTAAAAAAAAAGGTGTGATCAAAAAGTTATGATAATCAGCTCCGCGGAGCAATCTTGGATGGAATTTGTGTGTTGCACCCCATACTTTTTAAAAGAAGTCTTTGGAGGCTAATTAACAGATAAACTATAAAATCAGTGAAGCTTTAGACAACCTTGAGATTCAATGTCAAATTCTGTACGTAATGCGCGCACATGCGATCATCCAGAAAGCTCAGAGTCCCTTGCGCAAACTTGTAACTCCGCTCGGTCACGCCGTGTTGCAGTTTGCGCAGAGGACCTTGAGCGCAAACTTCCAGCTTCAACCGTTTCCTACAACTTTTCCCAATCTGATACCCAACCACTGCTGAAGTCGCACTTGCACGTTATAATCCCGATGGATATAATTAAGTTTCACAATAGGCACTGGTATAATAATTATTCACTGCCCCGTGTGTAATGCACAATACTGTGGGGTGCCACTTGGTACTGGAAGTACTACTACTAGTACATGTGTACCACCATGGAGCTATGTGTACATGTACATGTACTGTATAGCTCATTGGTACAATTGGAGGTACTTGTACATGTACAATTATTATAAGTTAGAAATAATATTTGGACACTGTGCCATGGTGCAATCAGCTCTTGTTAATTTCTGTTTTATTGATAGCATTATTAAAAAACAATTTAAAAATCACTCACTAAGTAGTTTGCAACCCTGACATGTTTGCATATTTGCATATAACTAAATATTTCCTTCAATTAAATCTATGGTCATTATAACTGTATACTTTTATATACATTATGTATCGTCATTCTTTTTTCTTCAAAATTAGACACATTAATATGCAAATGTTCAATTAGTGTAAATTTCTCCTCCTTCCTTATAAGACACACATCCATTCTCTGTTTCAATACTAGTTAGTGGCCCTCGTGGTACCATGGAGGTAGGCTCCTACCTCCATGTTAGTATTAGATAGTAGATATACCAAGAAAATTGAAAATAATCAGTACATGCATGGGATCTTTCCACTGGCAAAAAAAAAAACAGCCGAGAGAATGGATGTGTGTCTTATAATTAACATCCCCTTAAAAACTTCAATCGATAACTTAACAACCTGTACATTTTTAGGTCATTTGACCACGGCAGTAAGGCAGTTCATGAAATGCCTGTATTATCAAAACAGATTTGTTTCAAACAAAGTGAAGAATAACTGAATTGGATTTTTTTTTAAACAGTTGAAAAAATATCAAAAAACAGGAGGGCCTTATGATTCGATTAGATCCTTTCTCAAAGGCAGACAAGACCTTTCTCAAAGGCGGAATGACAGGGCAATAAAGGAAGGGGAGGGCAACGTGGACATGTTATTTAATCTTTGGTCATTTTGGACAGTAAGCGGTTTGTAACATCTTTGCATAATTATTACTGTAGTCAATTGGAAAAAATGGCAAAAAAAATTGAATGAAAAATAAATTTTGAAATGAGAATTCCTGTCTAAGACTATAGTCTCAAGTTGCCCACAGGGATCTTTTTTGTGCAAGATTAAGAGAGTCTCAAATTTTAGTGGGCCTGACGTTTCAATCCTAGCAGGACCTTTCTCAAAGGCAGAGTGACAAGGACAAAACAGATACAGGTACATGTACAGGAAGGAAGGGGGAAGAGAGTGAATAGGACACTAATGAGAAACAAAGGACATCACAAAGAGTAAAGCTGGTAGGGTGAGATCAGGGGGGAAGGGCAAGGAGTAGGGTAGGGATTAGTGAGAAGAGGGGGAAAGATCAAAGAGAGAAGTGTGGAGGAGTGAGCACAAAGAAGGATTATCAGAAAGCTGCATGGTGTTAGTCATACCCTCCTGGATGTTGAGACCATGTGGTTGAATTGTCCGAAGACGCTTCATCCACATTTTCTAACGGCTAAGACGGACAGCATTACTATGATGACCAAGGGATTCTAAGCCCAGTACATGGGCTTAGAAGATTAAGAGAGATTCAAGTATCAAATCAAACTACAATACTCATTAGCTATACTCACAAAACAGCCAATTCTCCACAATGATCAATCAGACAATCACCCAATATTAAAATAAAAAACAGAAAAGAGAAAGACAAGTCGGCAAGCAAAAAGTACTGATGTCCTGAATGAATATGTGGGCTACTGTCTGCTTAAGATTTCAGTTGTGTTATCAATGCAAATGGACCACTGGCTCAGCCATGCTGAGGACAACGGTTGCCAGGGCGATGACCACTATCGTGGCCAAGGAGGCGCTGCGAACAGCGCCCCCACCGCAGCGCTCAGCGTTGTCGTGCAACCCGGCCCAGTCCAGCTCGGCGTCGGTCCCGTTGGTCCGCCGCACGCACCGGCACAGCGAGCCCTCCACGGCCCGGTCCAACTCCGCGAAGTTGTCCTCGGTCGGCTGGAAGGCCACCGAGCGTTGGTTGACCTCGTCCGGCACCAGATGGCCGTCCCCCTCCCCCAGGAAGGTGATGAACTGCCGGCCGACCGGCAACTCGGTGTGGTGGCACGACGTCAGCCTGCCGGCCTCGGAGATGTTGATCCTTGGCGGGAGGTCGTCCCCCTTGAGTGTACAGTGGACGTCCATCTCAGCGACGTAGGCCTAGAAATGAAATCGGACGGTGAGTTGGAAATGGAGGGATGGGGGGGGGGGGCTGGCTCTGTATGGCACGATGCAGTCAACTGGACAACGGTCAGTACTACCATAAAGCAAGCTGGTAATGGTAATACAGTAAGTTATAGGTGGTCTAATTGTGAACTTGCCAGTTACCTTGCCATTTATCCATCCTTTTACGGTGTAGGTGTTGTACAACCTTTCCCCAAAAATATATAACTTAGCTATAAGTATAACTAACTAAGGTAAGGGTCCAGATCTTCAGTAGTCCTAGTCCGAGTACCTTGGACCCGACAAGTCACCCTTTTTTTATCGAATTTTGAAATTTTGAGATTCGGGTGACTGTAGGGTCCAAGAAAAACAGTGTCACAACATGGCTAATGTGTACAAACCGCAAAAAAACATTTTGACCGAATCTCAAAATTTCAAAATTCGATAAAAAAAGGGTGACTTGTCGGGTCCAAGTTACTCGGACTAGGGCCTGTGTTAGTCCGAGTAACTTGGACCCTTACAATCGTCCTTTTTAAAACATTTGAGATTTCGTGAAATCTCAAATTTTTAGAAAAAAAGGCGATTGTAAGGGTCCAAGCAGTTACTCGGACTAGGCCTGTGTTAACTACCACAGCGCACAAAAATCTTTGCCCCTTGTTTTACATGATCGGACGGACGATCGGTGTCCCTTACATTGATATATTCGGGAGGATGGTCGGGAAGTACTAGTGGGTGATGCGCAATGACGGTCCCGTACACGACAATCTTTGCCTCGGCCGTCTGTTTGCGTAAACTCATCGGTCGCCAGTCCTCATCCTTACACGACCGACAAACCGCGATCAGGCACGCCAGACGTAGCACTAGCAGCAGCAGAGAGCTCCCAAACCGCGACATTCTCCTGGAGCTCGACTTCAAACGACTAAAGAAAGACCAATCTGGCGGACGAGATAATTACGACCACTCCTCGTCGGTAGCTCGTAGTCGTACCATAAAGCATGCTCGTACCATGCTCGTACCATGTACCAACACGGTAACTCACCCTTCCTGCCTGATGAATCATCCGGTAGTGGGTAGTGAGAACAGAAATGTTTGTTTACAATGGTTGAGCCTGCCAATTGAGGGCGCACTACAATAATAATGGACCGAGACCACGCCTTCTTCTTCTGAACTAGAGACCACGGTTTATGTTTATTGTTATTGTCGAGCGCAAACCTGGGATCTTGCGCAAACCTCGGATTTTCCCTATTCACTCATGTCAAATTTGCGCAGGAGCAATTTACGCAGGATCGAAAAAAAAAAACAAGTTGCGCGCTGTCTTATGTAAGTGCCGCGCGCGATTTTTTTTGTTCGTAGGTAAGCGAACATTTCGGCGCAAACTCTTTTGCGCAAGACATAATGTCTTTTATCAGAGCCTTTCATGCTCTATGGACTGTTACTACTGTATACAGTACATTAGAGTGAAACTTTGACTATAACGCAATCTTTGATAAGTGCGCAAGCCCCCTTCTTATTCCTCCATGGTCTAAGCTTAGACATTGATTAATTAAGTAAGATTCCGTTCGATTTTTGTTCCGTTATAAAAGCCGAGTAGTGCCCTAGCGAATGCAGAGGCATAAAGTCTGTTCAGGCACAAGTTCAGCGGCACTCAAAGAAAAATCCCTTTGCTCCGAGGGACTTTTTGGCACAACCTAAATAGAAATATCATTTTCCAGATACTTGTTAAGCTGACGCAAAATAGGTTGCATTTATTTCGATTATACTTCACAAGAACAATCATAATGCATGATATGACAAGGTTAAAACTAAGTAATAGGTCCTGATCGCTAGAAGAATATGAAAGGAAAGTGTTCTTATGAAGATCTGGGGAAAAAATAGCACACTTTAATGTTCTCCTAAACAGTGTGACTTAACGAGGAACAAGATATCACATTCCTAGAAATCATGCAATTAGGCCTAGACTGACGGTCAAATATTGTATTTATTTCTACTGGGGTGTTGTCAGTGAAAGTTGCAACATGCTTGTTTACGATCGGTTATACGTTTTGCATATAGGTTTTGCATAAAAAAAGCGGAACAGAAGAATAAACAGAACAGAAGAATAAACAGAAGAATAAAATAAAAACAAATTAGTTTGTTTGGCACTTGTTTGATGTGCAGCGGTAATGGCTTAACACAGACTGACTACAATAGCTGTTTAGTTACTACTAATAGTATGTGGCTAACATTAATAGACTATAACACCGACATTATCATTTACCCACGACATGCACAGAACAAGTACAGGTAATTAACTACGATATCACACAAATTTGAATTTGACTATTGTAAAAGATAGTGTCATAGGTAGGAGTTTAAACAAATCATCAGCATCACGAAATGCAGTTTTGGTATTTATAGGTGAAAATATGCATTCAAATCGATAAATTACAAAAAAACAAAAACAAGGCAGAATGTACCAGTAGTCAACCTTTTTTTATAAGTGCGATGGTAAGCTCGAATTGGCATGGTAAAATGAGGTTTTGTAAATTCAAATAAACTGGCTGATATGCAACAAAAACTCAAACAGTAAAATCAGTTCCACGATTCACATTAGAAACAAGCAGTTTTCAAGAAGGGTGTGTTTTAGGTACATCTTTAGTTCTCCGTTTTAGAATCAGACCGAGTAAAAATGGCTCAATGATAGTCCCTTTCTACCTAGTGGGAGGTATCGCATTACAAGCGTCTGTGTACATGTGTACAATGAAATCAGTTTAACGCAGAATAGTCCAGTTCAAAAATAACTACAAATGCTACCATAAAATGTGGCGCTAAGACGTGTCTTAACTAGATAAAAACTACAGCACTCTGACTCATGGCTCATAACAGAAAATTCCTAAGAACAAGTGTTGGTATGAGCTTGTCACACCCTCTCCACCCCGCAAACATTATCTACCCCCTACTTAATAATCAAACATGCTGAATTTCACATTTACACATAGCCCTACAATCATGGGGAGGATACAAAAACCGAGAACATATTTCGTTCCTATGAAATAGAAGCCCACATTGATCTGAGGGTTGGACACCAGAAGGAAGAAGGAAAAGGTCGCCCCAAAACAACATGGCCACGCATGGTGGAGGTTGAAAGAAACGGTGCGAGGCAGGAGCTCATGGAGAGAGGTGCCCTATGCAGCCTCAGACCGACCCCACGTCACCCCAGTGGAAGGCTGATGTCCTAGCCCTATGTGCCTCCTGGCACGGAGAGATTTATTTAGTTAGTTTGATGATCTGATCCTGGGAGCACTGTTCAAGCATTGGTTTTCTTAACTTCCCTTTAATGATAAAGGGAACCGTCTGCATGGGGAGTATGCATCTTTGGATAGGGGCGATGTTGGCAGAAAAAAATTCCACCAAAACTGACCGATATTTGAGTTCCTAACTAGTTCCTAATTTGCTTTGACTTTCGAGAGGTGTTTTTAGGTAGGTTACATACAATGAAGTAGTCCGCTCCGAGTAACTGGGACCTTACAATTGCCCTTTTTTTTAAACTTCGAGGGGTCGGGCGATAACTCACCTTACAATCGCCCTAAATTTGGAGGACCAAATTTTAAAAAGAAAGGGAGGTTTGGAAGGTCCAAGTTTACTTGGACTAGTTATACAGCTAATGGCACACTCAGATATTGGTGGGAAGGATGCAGCGACAATCTGAGACGTTCAGTGTGGTGTCTCAGCATTCATGCGGGGTCAAGACACACGGAAATGTCTGTGTATCCTACGCTAGGCAACCTTCTCATAATAAGAAATAGCCGGCACTTCCCACTTCCCAGTCCTTGTTGCCGCGACCAATTTCACGAAATAACAAACATTCACGATCATCGAGAAAATTTTTGGGAGACTCTGTGGACTGCCAAGTTTTTACGGAATTACCCGAATAACCAGGCCAAGCCCCTGTGAAAGTAAGCAAAGATCACTGTTCAAAACCAGAACGGTTCATCATTACTTTTTCATCTCTTGAGCCCCAGACCTAGGTTACTTTGCTTTTATTAATGTATGTACATTTGGCTCGGAAGTATGACAAAAAACAAACAATTCTTGGACTTATTAATCAATGCTGTATGGGGACTTTGAGGCTGCTGGGCGGGTACACAAACGGTCAAACAAAACATTGGTCTTGATTTTATCAGAGACAGAAACAAGATGACATTTCAAACTTGAAACTAAAAAAATAAACTAAAAAATAATAATAATAAAAAAATACCCCCCATAATCTATATTAAAAAAAAACCCACATGGGAATAGTTGAAGTCGTTGGATACTGGATAGGTGTTGTAAATTATTATTATTCATTCCTTTCTTTTACAAATACACAGGTTGCTAAAGATATCCTTTTTTTTAAACAGGAAAAAAAAGGTACAGGAATTATGTTACAGGTGTCTATAGGACGAGCCAAGGTTGCCAGAAATGTCGTCTTTGAAGCGATCGTGGGCGACCGCTGGACTCTTTAGTCCCTATCCGCTGAGGGAGTGCGACGGACTGGGCTGTAGTGGGAATGAGAGCGACTGTGGGAAAAGGAAAGAGAGAGAAAAAAAAGAAGGAAATTATTGTTGCGTAAGTCTTGCGTCACACTCACAATGACTCTTTTCAGCAATATTTAGCAAAGGCAGCAAAATGTGCCGCAAGTTAAGCAACAAAATGTTGCATATGCAACATTTTAAGTACAGTATCTTGAAATCGGCAGCAGGACATTCAAAACTGGTCGTCGGTGAGGTAAGTCACCAGGGTCCAATTTCATAATTTTTTAGGCTTTTTTTATGAGAGGGTTCAATTTGATTCAATTATTTCAACACATTTTCGATTTTTCACTTGATTTTTTCCATTCTTGGGCAGTACAGGGGTTAATCGTGGACATTTGCCAAGCAAGAAATTTCCTCTTTGCCTAAAACGAGATCGCAAGCCATATTTCACTGGATCCTTGTTGTGCTTGACTTGTATTCTACTATTGGTTGCTTCGCACGAAATACAAGTGGATGGCAACCTGGTTATTTGGAGGAGGATTTCTCATGCTTAAAGGCAAAGTTTGGTGCTTAAGTGGCTCTATGAAATTGGCCCCAGATCACAGTACTGAGTGGACAGAGCAGACCGGTCACATCAGACATAGAGGACAAGACTGCAAAAAAGATTTAAGTCAGGCTTCCCTGCTGGCCAAAACACTGCTCTGGATGGTTTATGACAAGGCATGCTGTGAATATCTGTGGGAGGGGGACAGAGAGGGGATGGTCCGTCTTCTTACCTCCTACTTCTGGAGTGGCTTCGATCACGGCTCCGGTCACGACTGCGGTCGTGACTGCGGTCACGGCTACGGTCACGGTGACCGTAGCTCCGGTTGAAGCTTCGACTCCTTCGCCGACGGGGGGAGTAAGACCGGGAACGGCTCCTGCCAAGGCAGAGAAAACAAACAAAACATGCTCACGGAAAAGAACCACCCCTTCAAAAGAATCTGCCCAAACACTCTTCTTCACTTCCTAATCCTTTCAGGGTTAGCCTACGTTTTCGTTTTTTTGTCCATCGGTAAAGCACTTTCCCATACAGTGAATCACCCAAAAGCCCCCCAAACAAACAATTTTTTTCATTGATAAAAATGAGTAAGCATCCATAAATATTGACTGCTGCCATTTTTCGCTGGCATTAACAAAGTGTAAGGTCGGTATAAAGCCATACCACTTGCACCATAGGCCAAGGGATCATTCAATAGCTTTTTTGTTGTTGTTGCTAATTTCAATCCATAATGCATTCACTTCGGACAACTCGATAGTTAAATTCAATGAGTCTGTTTCATCTCGAAAAGCGATTACTGGTATCTATTTGAAGGGATGAAAAAAAAAATGACTGAAACAAATTATGAGCAATTGAAAAAGCTAGCGAAAAATCACTTCCTTATAAAAACCATGAATCTGAAAAGAAAAGCCAAAGTTAAACACAAAGTCCAATACCTAATGAAGGCAAAAACCTCAGATTTCTCACTGATTTACTAAAAAAAACCAAAAAACAGGCAAGACGATATGTATAGATTTGTTTCACAACAAAACTGCAAAAATCTCAAAGCTATTAGGAGGTTGGTGGAAATTTTTTAGAATCACAAGCCCCACCATTGACAAAGGAGGCTCTACAGCGTAGAAATGCCGAACTGGCTGGTCATGGGTTGGTTCTCTGTGGTGTCGGAGTCGATTTGTGGTGCAAAGTGGTGGAGGATCCTGGGATGATGGGCTAGTGTTGGTCACGTGTTGGTCACATGTTGGCCACATGATGGTCACATGTTGGTCGCGTGTTGCTCGCATGTTGGGCGCATGTTGGTGGTGGTGGTGGTGGACGTGTGGTTGAGTGGTAGCAGGATTGGTTGGATTTTTTTTTCTTTTCTTTTCTCATGATTGCTATTGCCGACTAGCTGCTCTTGGATTCTGATGGGGTTGGTTGGTTGGTTGGTTGGTGGTTGGTTGGTTGCTTTGGGCTGTCTAGCTGTGTAGCTGACGAGCCGGTTAGCCGACTGGCTTCTCTAAATAGCAGACCAGGGTGACTTCAGCAAGTCGGGATGATGGGTGGGACCCTCCTGCAAATGGGTTGAGTGTGAACAAATTATCAATTACATCCAACAAAAGCTGCATACTTTAAAAAAAGAAAAACAAAACCCACCTCAAAAAAGCAACCACTCAGAATAATACACGAAAAATAGCAAAACTCCATATCTTGAAATGTTGAGAACCTTTTTCGATCCTAGGAGGACCTTTCTCACAGGCAGAGATTTTACTCAAGACTGAAAATTCACAATCTCCTTTGAAGCAATTGGTATGGATATTGATTTCAGAACAAGACAGACATGGAGATGATGTCATTTGTCATTCTGTAGGTACAAGCATAACACAACAAAATAAAACACACATTGAACATCTTTCACTGAACAACGAGACCTCTCACAGCTTCAAGGATTAGATGGATCGTGTTCTGATAACCTCAAACAATTTTTCCAATCTTAGCCTCCTCAAGACTGGCATTTTTTGGGGGGTAACCTCTTCACTTTACTACTGCTATCACTGCATGGTTGGTAACTTGGTAAGTGTCATGATATAGCCTCAAACGTTATAGATATCGAGTAGGGTGAATGCTCATTGAATAGCATCTAAATCTAATTTACACTACCATGCTGCTAACGAAAAACCAAGTCTTGTACTAAAAATGTACAGTTAATGATATCTGATATTCTGAATCATATTTGAGCTAGGATTGCTCTCCCATCTCAGCTTTGGATTTTGTACTGAAAAAGAGAAGAATGAATGGTGCCAATAGACATGTACATGTCCTTCCTGTCATGGCCAGTCTTCTGTGTGTAACATGGGATCCGTGTCTGGTACCCTGACCGGTCTCCTTGCACATCTGGCTTGTTCCTATCTGATTCAGGAGAAGCATCTAGGAAAGGCTGATCCCCCTGGTGTGATTTCTAACCACCAAAAATGGTTTAAAGAAGTTTAAGTTTCCTTAAGCCTTCAGAAACCTTCAAGTAAGCATCGTGCTCAGAAAATGAGGAAAAAAACCCCAGAAAACCCCCCCCAAAACCAGAAAGGGTAGATCACTAGATTGAACCCCAGTCCTTCAATTAGAATCATAGCACACTTCTTAATGGGAATCTTAATGGGAATTGGGATGAGGCCCAATTTGGATATCAACCGCCTTGCTGGCCCCCCTTGGTTGTAGTCAATGTGCTTAAAGCCGCGTTCGCACTGGACTTATTTTTTACCGAGCCCGTGGGTAACATTCCAATGGGTAAATCTTCCCGGCGTCCGCACTTGGACTTTCGACTCGGGTAAACTAACCGAGACGACGCAGTAAAACTAACCGACTGGCGCATATAAACGCAAGAGGGCGCTATGGTGGTGACCTTTCACCGGATGTAAATACCATAAAACTACGACACGTCGACCCTGCTCGAAAAGTAAACAACATTGTTGTATTGGGACCATGGCACGTCACGTGGTATTTAGGGCCTCTGGCAATGCGGGGCGCCGGATGTGGTTTTTTACCGAGTCGTTTACCGAGACGTCGTGTCCGGATTGGACTTTTCGGCTCGGTTAAACTGACCTGGTCAATTTAACCGGGCAGAAGTTGGTCGGTTAAACTACCCACTGGAGTCGGGTAAGTTACCTGGGAGGAAAACTTTCTGGCTGTCCGCACTGGACTTAAAATGGTCAATTTACCCATTTGCTCGGTTAGTTTACCCATTTTAAGTCCAGTGCGGACGCGGCTTAAGACACACGGACCAGGGACTCAATTTCACAGAGCTTAAAAAAGCACAGAGATCTCGTTGAATAAACTAATGGCTGCCAGCCAAAATATCCACTTCTATCAAACGCTGAGCAGAACAATGGTATGCTAATGCTATGACTTCAAGAGACTGACACATCAATGGGTCAGTCATTCCGATCAAGTCCAGGTAAGACTTTTCAGGCTGTGCAGATTTCCACACTTAAAGAAGGGAGGCTCCGTAAAATTAGACCCAGGTGACAATGACCAAAGCAACTTTGTGGGCGGCTCCTGCTAATCCCAATCCCCATTTCAAGCCATCCATCTTGAGCTTTGACATGGGGAAATCCTTTGCCATCTTTAGCTTTCCCGTCTTCCCATGAGGACCCGTCTTGTTCCCTCGGTCTTCCTCAATCCGGTCTCCTTACTCACTTCCCTCAGAAGGACACCGCCACACTACAATCTTTGTCATCACAGATACAATTTAGCATTTCCACCACCAGCACACAAGAGAGAATTTGCTGCACCCGAAAATCCTTTTCTATACACACGGGTACTTCCATAAATCAGGGGGCCAACTTGTGGCATTCTGGTTCATTCATTGGCAACCATTCAGCTTTCCTGCATGTAATATTATTACAACGTAATGAACCACTTTGTAGATTGAACAGTATGTTATACATGAACGAACAGTATATATAACTTTTTAATGAACATGATGTTTCATTAAGTTGTTACAATATTACACGGAGGAAAGCTGAATGGTTTCATATGTAAGTGGGGACACCAGAATGTCACACGTTGGACCCCTGATTTATGGAAGTACGCGTATACATATATATCCTTTTGGGATGGGATGTTCTGTAAGCATTGGCTCTGATCAAACCAATTTAACAAACCTGTGAATACAAGCACCACCACAAAGAGCAGAAAGCAAGGAATACATAAATGGATTTTGTAGATAAGTCAGATACAGTCGATTAAGAATGAGAGCAGGCCATCACGATGAACAAATCAAACTGCAGGTACAGCCAAGTGGAAGCTAAATGCTTCAAAAGGTGCACAAAATGAAATAGCTTTTGGGGAGAAGTCGATGAGTGTGAATCTCTTGCATGCTTTTGATACTAGCGTGTTTGTCCATTCGGAGAGAGCTTTGACGTGACTGTACCAGGTAGTTTTGTTTTGCTTTTCGCGCTTTCGGACGACCGTTTCGAAGTCCCGTGCATACCTGGTGCGTGAGCGACGGCGTCGCCGGTTGTAGGAGCACTCGCGGGCAAAGTGGCCCCGCTCGCCGCACTCGTAGCACTTCTCGTCCGACATGGGGCGTCGCGGCGGGTAGCGGCCCCCGCCACCGCCCCCGCCTCGCGAGCGCCGACTCTCGCCCGACGACATCTCGGCCACGATTCGCCGGCCGCAGATGAAGCTTCGGAAGGAAGCGAGGGGAGAAGAGTGGAAGAAACTCTGAAATCTTGAATGTAAGAGGTTTTCGGTGACACCACGAGTGGTTTTGTCTTCAAGTGAATGAGTCCAAGGCAGAGCCCAAGCAAGTGCCCAAGTAAAAGCCCATGCCTGAGCCCAAGCCAAAGCCCAAGCCAGAGCCCAAGCCAGAGCCAAAGCCAGGGCCCTAGCCAAAGCCCAAGCCAGAGCCCAAGTAAAAGCCCAAGCCAGAGCCCAAGCCAGAGCATTTACAAGTTTACAACCCCCCCCTCCTGTCCTACCCTTACCGGTTATCCATGCCTTCGGCAGCGTCGCGGGCATCGTGACGACTCTTGAACTCAACAAAAGCAAAGCCGGGTGGGTTGCGGGCCACCCAGACGTTGGTCAGCTCGCCGTACTCACTGAAGGAGTCCTCCAGCTCGTGTCGGCTGGCGCCCTGCGCCAGGTTACCGACGTACACCTTGCAGTCCAGGCATCGATTGAAGCGCGACATTATCCTACCTCAACCCAAATAGGACTTCACCTGACAAGAATAGTTAAAAGAAATATGTGATGTCGGGCCGGATTTTTCTGAAAAGCACAAAGCAATGTCTACGGACATTACGAAACAGTCGCGGGGCTAAACGTGTGCGTGCGTGCACACTCTCACAGACCCACTGCACAGACAGTGTCAGAGCGTTGATTTGCATGTATCGTCAGTTCACTTTCAAAACAAAAATAGCTACCTTTATGACCAGTAATGTATTGAAATCAGGGATTCTCACTTAATCCAAAAATGGAAGCGTGGGAGTGGTCTGCGGAATTGTGTGTGCGAGTTTGCATGCATTGAGCCCTACGACTGTTTCCTGAACAGCAGTGAAAAGCAACGTCCGGGACATCGCACTGTGTACGCACACACTTCCGCAGACCACATCGCACCCGGACCTGCCTGCACATCGTGACGTCATGGAGTTTCAAATCCAAGATGGCCACCCCAACTCGGCTCATCGACCCGTTCTCGGTCAACTTAGGGGAAATTTCTCCCTTTTCCCAAATGTGAGTAAAACAAAATGACCAGTATTGGAATCTGTAATTCTCACTGAATCCTCAATGGGCGCGTGGGACGGTTTCACTGGTGTTTTGGGGGATAAATCTGGGGATTTCGGTCGGGGGTATTTTTCAAAGATCAAATTCCCACATTGCAGAGCCACTAAGGCACTAATCCTTGGACCTTACAACACTACACTACAGTACAGTAATCAGTATAGTCACCCGTCCCTGATTTTTGATAATTTTTGAAATTTGATAAAAAAGGGTGACTTGTTGGGTCCAAGTTACTCGGACTAATAATTTGTGAACAATTCCATTGTGACATCCATAGATAATGTTGTTTTCACAGCGCTGAGATCTTGAGAGACAAAGTTCCCGGATGTAAACACAAATCGTCGCGAGCAAATCAAGAGCAAATCGACTTTATGTGAATGAAAACAAAAACCAGCAACATTTCCACCCAAACATCCCCCACGTCATAATAATATTCTATCGAACGGCGGGAGAATGTTGGGGGGGGGCAACAAAGTGGGCATTTCGCTCGTCAATCGTCACTGGATTTGCGATGACTTTTCGATTTCAGTTCCGCACAATGGCGGCGTGCATTGTTTTCTCATCTTTTTTTGTCAACAGTTTCGCCTCGTCGCATGGTCTCGTCTTGCTGCCTGGAATTTTGACTTTTCACTCGACTGAATTGCCTGCCAGTCCATGCTCTAAATAACCTCCACGAGACACTCAAGAGCTGAAGAAGGAAACGGGGCAGGTTACAAAATGCATCTCGAAAGTGTGGCTTACCATAAACTGATCTTTGAAGGCCGATTTCTGGGCAGAACTCGGAGTCGTATTTCCTTCCTCCAACCAGTTCGACGTGCAAAATTTTATTATGTTTTTCTTTCAGACGGCGTGGGTTAGATCGTGCGAGCGCGCCTGCAGTTGGGGCATAAACTAAGTATACGGCGTGTCTGCCTCAACGCGTGCAGCCCCATCTACACGGTACAAAAATCTTCCGAGCTCACGTGACCTAAATTGAACAATTTGCGCGGTGGAGCATGGGTGGTGTGCCATGGGAAAAAATGAATGACACTTGATGACTGCAATCCACGGATCAGGCTCGGGCTCAGGCTTCGTTAATTGCCGTCTGACAAACTGATCCAGGTTATGTTTTGTCGGTCGCCGAATTTGAAGATGTGAGCTTGATAAGCACAGAGTATTCGCCAAGGCCATCTGGGCCAAACGCTTGTTCCTTGAGTTGAATGATATTGACAGGCCCCTAGATGTCTTTTGACTATGATAGGCCGACTTGCGGTAACCGCCACCCTCATCCTCCCGAAGAGACCTCAAAATTTATTGTCACCTTAGGGAGGCGAGGGGTGAGGGTTACGGTTACTGCTGAGGCCATGGAGGAAGAAGTGGGAGGTATAGACCTATGTGACCGAAGCTTAAGCCCGAACCTAGAGCTCTCGGCCATATTCCCTATGGAGTATGGTTCACTTGGATCTTCCTCACTCCAGTCATACTTATAATAATGATCCCAGATCAGCGGCGGACTCATCGCTTAGAAATTCACTGGTCTAGAGTCTAGACTGAAAATATCGTCATTTATTTCACTCTGCACTCTGCCTTTGAGAAAGGTCCTGCTAGGATCGAAACGTCAGGCCCACTAACTTTTGTCATTTATAATTAATTTCAGTGACATTTTCATGCCCTCCCCATGGTTCCCATTGCTCTCCGACCTATGGAAGACGGAAGACGTCGGCCAGGTTCTTCTTTCTAGGTTACGGCTAAGTTTTCGTGGTGAACCGTTCTCGTAAGGGACCAGGATGCAGGGTGGAGAAAGATTTCGATTAACATGAAAATGCAAATGGTGACTCTTTTACCACATTAGCATTATCACCCTGTCAAAAATAATACTCTTTAATGGTCATTGGGTCCAATCTTTGTACATATTGTTTACACTATACTATGATAGGGACAATTTGAGCCACAAACACCAAATAAGATAACATGAAATACGGAAATTTGCACTGCTTAATAAAAAACAACAACATGGAAACTGTTAAGAAAATTAATTCACATGTGCGTACATTGTATACATAGCCTATATCAGTAAAGATTTACACCACTGAGACAAATTAGTAAAATTAGTAAAATTAATATCCACCACTTGTTAGGGGCCAACTCCAAATAATCCAGAAGGTCAACCAACATTTTCTGAATTGATTAATTCGTTCTGAACTGTTTTTGTTACAGGTTCAAGTACATGACCGATTTTTCTGAACTGGGGATCAGAGATGCGACACTATAGACACCAATCAGCGTAGCAACGTGGAAAAGCCAGTTTACATAGCAGTGGGTTAATACCAGTTAAGACCCTATGGCATTGTGAGTGGCTGTGGCTGTGGCAGTTTCTAGGCAAAGAGAATGCCTTGCGTCTGCAGTAAAGCATGGTTACACACGGGGTTCCCTTGGCAACAGGTAAGCCACAGCCATCAGCGTAAGTAACATTAACGTACCATCAAATTGTGCACAATGGCCATGCCCCCCCCCCAAAAAAAAAAAACACCCAAAACCAACCGCTGAAAATTGGAGAGGGGGCCTGTCAGAGAAATCTGAACCCCCCCAAAAATTTAGACCATAATATTAAATACCAAATGAACGATAATATTATGCCGAGACCATGACGATCAGACTTTTTACATTGGAGTACAGGAACACCTTCAACCGCCTATTAACCAGATTAGCACTCTAAATGTAAAAGGAGGTTTTGTCGAAATTCACTCATTTTAAAATGGTCTTCGCTTGGCACTAAATCATTGGGAAAAACGGTGAGAAATTTCCTCTAAGACAAGCACAAGAGTTTTCTCGTTTTTGTTTTCCATTTTAATACACACGAACAAGATAGGTACCTGCTAAATGTAGGTCTTTTCAACTGCAATAAAGGGTAAATCCATTAATTTTTGGCTACAAACGAGTGATCGAATAAAGGATGATTACAAAAGAAATAGAAGCAGTACTACATTGTGGGAGAACCATGCATGGGTGGCATTCACCCGCTAAGCAAAAAAAAATAATCAGCTTAGCAGATTTGTGTGCCGGTTGAGGACTGACTATGCATGGCCCTTTACTCGAATCCATGGATCACGCTCGGGCTTCGCTTCTGTCTGAAAAAAACCCTGAAAACCCAGATTGTGGTTTGTCTCCAAAATTCTAGGTGGGTTGGCTTGATATAAAGTAGAGTATTCACCAAGAAACTGGGGCCAAACGCTTGTTTCTAGATGCCTTAGAAATTATAACAGGTAAGAGAGAAATAATTATGACCGAAGCCTATAAGCCTGAGCCAAAACCTTCATTTCGTAAACGGCCTATACATGTACATTAATCCGTTCATTGCAAGAAGAGCTCGGAGTAGAGCATAACTTAGTATTATTCGTAACACGTCTGGATTGAGCACGTGTTGTTCACATGGCAACGTGGACTTTGGCGCGCGCCACTCGTGACTGACAGGCGGAAAAGACTCCTGATAGGCCAGCCGTGGGTGAACTGCGGGAGAAAGGGCGTGCCATAACATTTAATGAGGCCGAGGTCAAGCTCAACTTGGAGTGAACAAACTGGGAGACAACCTTCAATGGCTGAACTTGTTACTTGCTGAGCGAATGATTCTGCCGTTGAGACAGGTTCTGCTACAATCTATGTCGGCCCTATTACTATTTTTGAGACAATGGTCTTGTGCAAATTATGCTACGCTGAAAACATTCGAATAATTTGTGCTTGGCCAGTCTGCGATGCCTGGGTTAACTGGTCATTGAGCAGGCAAATCAAACATAAACAAACTGAAAAATTGGCAAAGAAAATTTTGAATACCGGGACTTGAACCCGAGACTTCTGGATTAATGTACCGGTGCTCTTTCATCTGAGCTATCCAGCCCTAAAATAAAATAAAGTTGAAGGAAATCTGTGAACATCGATGTTTTCCGATCTTCCAAATGTTGTATTGGGCCTTTTAACCTAAACTAGGTCTTGGGGCATATGGTCTTTTGCAGGTTTTTTTTTCCTGCAACTTTGCGGCTGCGGAGAGTCGGCCGATATTGCTTCCTGACAATTTGCCTCTCATCCTTACCGCACCTTTTGATACCAAAATACATGTTCATCGGATCTACGGTGCACGTGCTACATTATATTTTGTCATTGCACATTGGTCTAATATGGCAAATTTCCGTACTAGAAACAATGATTTGCATGAGAAATTCCCAAATCAATAAACAATATCAGAGTTCCCAAATCCGTTTTTTTATTTGGGCTGTTTAGCGAGTGATCCCGAACTGAACATCTGAGCCAAAAATTATAATTGTCGTGGCTTCAAATTGTGATCTACAGTATATGAAAAAAAAAATGAGGGCATACTTTAATACTATCATTTGGGCATACATTAGCATATCTAATTAGCACTTACAGCAAAACAATAATTCATATCACAAACGATGAGTGTCCACCTTAATAGATAACACCATAAGCTACCTGGGTGCCATAATTATTTGGGGGTGATAGCATTGCCGAGATCTACTGCAGAGCAGTTTGGCAGGATTCGTACACATGACCTCATACTCCCTTGTGAAGACGTCTTCACCGCTTGACCACCGAGCTGGTCGAGGTCGCACATGTGGGTTCGAATGCCTAACAGACAAGCAGATCTACAGTCACATCGTCATAGATCATGATTTGAGCTGGTCAAGGGGCAAACTCCCATTGAATTACACTCACCGGAGCAAAACATTTTCCCACGAGATATTATTTTTGAAAAAAAAATGCCAAAGACAACTTTCACTTGACCGGGACTTGGAAACTGAGAGAGGCCAAGACCTCTGGTTCTGTCTACCAGCGCTCTTCCCATCTTTAGATTGTGGACTTCCCAAATAGTCAAATAGTCTTTGCCATGGAGGGGGGGGGGGGTCACCAGTCAGAAGCAGATTTCTCACGGCAAAAACATTTTCGGTGCTTGAGCAGCTCTATAAATTTTGCCCTGCCTCGTTGATATATACTAATACTCCTTTACTTATCAAGAAGAAAACGCACCATCAGTAGAAAACCCACCATCATACCAAAGGGCAACCTCATTAAAATAGTGTAATACACAAGGCATATATTAAGATATTTTGATCTGCAACTCAAAGTCCAACCAGAACAAGTCTTGCCACTGTGGAGCAAGCCAGTATTTCAATAATACTACACTAGTCGTGTGCAAGAACCACAGGCATGTGTTGTAATCTTTAAACGGGCAAGCGTCTATTTTGAAGCAACATCAGAAAACTGTACGACCACTGGGAACTCAGCCACAACACCACAACGGCATACTAAAATTGAATTCACAGTTTTCCAAAAGGGAAGGACTTTATGGTCGTTGTTGATCCAGCACCGACATTGGGGATGTTGCAAACTGCTTACTGACTAAAATTACCAAAATGCAAATCTCAAAATTTTCGATCCTCCTCCTAGGATCGAAACGCCAGGCCCACTCAATTTTAAGATACACTGTATATATTGAAATATGCAATTCGCATCGGTACTGGATAGATGCCTAGAAATTCCTTTTCTTCCAAAATGGCGACTTTCACGAGCCGACGCTCTGGCGCCCTCTGTTGTCCGTCTTAAGGTCATTCATTGCCTGCGGCTTGCGCCGACGCTACAACCGAGCCCTCAGGGTAACGACTCCTCCTCCACCTCCTCCTCCCCGTTGCCGCGGAGCTCCGCCCCCTCCTGGTCCCCCGCCAGCGCCACCCGGTTCTGGTTCCGCCAGAGTGCCGAGTACAAGCTGTCCGGGTTGCTAAGCAACATGTAGTGGTTGCCGCGCTCCACCACCTGACCGTCGCTGATGACCAGAATCTCGTCGGCATCGACGACGGTGGAGAGTCGGTGGGCGATGAAGATGGACGTTCGACCCTGGGTCACCCCCTTCATTGAGTCCAAGATGTTCTGTGTCGGATATAATTCAAAACTGATATCAGATTGTGCCTGGAATTTTTTTTGGACCATACAAAAATTCCGATGCAAAAATGTTGCAAGCTGCTTAAATAAAAACTAATCAAGGGAAACAAAATATTGGGAACTTTCAAGCAATTTTGAAAATGTCAAAGAAAACTCCGACTGGACCAGGAATGGATTTCACCAAACTCGTCATAACTTACGATCAACCACAAGTTGATGAGCACTGCACAAAGACCATAAGGCCTATGGCAACTTACGATGGGTTATCCATCGTAAGTTGAGTTACGATGCATTGTAAGGCTTTGTGAAATCCACCCCAGGATTCTCAGTGCCCTTCTCATCTGAGCTATCCATCCCTTTATAGTCAATTACTCTTTGCCTTGGTGGGCTGCGCCAATCACAAGCATCTAACCAATAACTGCCATATATCTCCGGGGATCAAGCTTTTCTTTAGTTTTCAGATGTCAATAAATGAAATAAACGACCGAAATGCAGATCTCACAAAAGAGGGCCCAGCATTTCCACCCTAGTAGGAACTCCCTCAAAGGTGGAATCATTGTCCCTTTGAGGGAGATTCCGTTAGGATGGAAATGTCAGGCCCTCCACGTTTTTTGGGAGAATCAACTAAACAGCCAAACCAGAAAATGCCATGACCGGGGATTCGAACCCGAGACTCTGGTTTTAGGATACCAGGCACTGCAGCCTCTCAGCTGTCCCCTAAATCCTTAATAGGTTGGGAGTCTCCAAGAGGTCAATAGCATTCCCAAATGTAGGCTCTAAATTTTAGGGTCCAAAGAATTGGCGGGAATAGGATTTGTTCGCTTGTGACGGCCACAGGACGGACGGACACAACTTGATCCAAATCAACTACCTGCTCAGTTATGGAGTCCAGGGATGAGGTTGCTTCATCGTACAAGATGATGGGCGGGTTCTTGAGGATAGTCCTTGCAATGGCCACCCGCTGCTTCTCCCCGCCTAGAGGGCGGAAGAAAGAGATCTGACTGTGAGTCTTACAGGCCTTTGGCCATTTCCTTTCTGGCAGGAGGGGCCCAATTTACGTCTCGTCTCGATACACCGAGCTCCCTGACTTTGGGGAAAGGGACGGCAGCGTGGCGGGGAAGAGTTTGCTGTGAAAATAATCCGTGCGAGTTTGGGACAACCGTTTTGGAAGTGGTATAATGGTCTTCCCCGTTGTCAGGAGACAGCCAGGATCTTGTTGACATGGTGTCATCGCAAACTATACTTGAAAAATGTCTATGCTTCAAACAGAGAACAATGGTTTTAACCTTTTCCTCTCTCTCATCCACCTCCTCTTCCACGACTTCTCCTGCTAATCCACCTGTACCAGTTCTTCTCATCCTATTCCTCTCCACCCCTTCACCTTCTCCTGCTCCTCTTTCCCTTAATCCTCCTCCTCTTTCATCCTGTTTCCTTCTTCTCCTCCCCTCCCTCCTCTTCCATCATGTCCTTATCCTCTTCCTACTCTACCCCTTCCTCGTTCTTCTCATCCTCTTCCTCTCCACCCCTTCACCTCCTGCTGCTCCTCTTTCTCTCCCTCCTCCTTTCCCTCCTCCTTCTCTCTCCTCCTCCTCTTCCTCCTCTCCCTCCTCCCTCCTCCTCCTCTTCCTCCTCCTCTGCCTCCTCCTCCCTCTCGCTCTTCCTCCTCCCCCCTCTCTCTTGTTGGGCTATAGGTACCCACCAACCACGAAAAACATCATGCAAAATACCCAGATGAGCACCGATAAAGATATCTCCTTGGCAAGAAACTTGGAACATTTTTTGCCATCATCATCTTCATCCTCCTCTTCTTCTTCCTCCTCCTCTGCCTCCTCCTCCCTCTTCCTCCTCCTCTGCCTCCTCCTCCCTCTCCCTCTTCCTCCTCCCTCTCCCTCCCCTTCTTGGACTCAACCCTCTGGCCACGTCACCAACCTGACAGCTTCAGTCCCCTCTCGCCGACCTCTGTCTCGTAGCCCTTGGGCATCCTGCGGACGCTGTCGTCCACGTCGGCCATCTTGGCCGCCGCAAACACCTCATCGGCAGTTGCGTTGAAGTTGCCGTAGTGAAGGTTGTAGAAGATGGTGTTGTGGAAAAGAACGCAGTCCTGGAAAGATGGAAGACAGTAGAGCAAAGGTAACACTTTGGTACCAATAATATGAAGGGTAGTGGAGGGTAAAATAAGGCGACCAACTGACTGACTGACTGACTGACTGACTAACTGACCTACTGATTGACCTACTGACTGACTGACTGACTGACTGACTGACTGACTGACTGACTGACTGACTGACTGACTGACCTACTGACTGACTGACTGACTGACTGACTGACTGACTGACTGACCTACTGACTGACTGACTGACTGACTGACTGACTGACTGACTGACTGACCTACTGACTGACTGACTGACTGACTGACCTACTGACTGACTGACTGACTTACTGACTGACTGACTGACTGACCGACCGACCGACCGACCGACCGACCAACTGACAGACCAACCGACCGATTGACTGACTGAACGACCGACCGACCGACCGACTGCCTGACTGACTGACAGCAATTAGTCACTCTATGGAACAGCTCCCGGACAAGACTGCAACAAACCTGTGGGACTACACCAATGGTTCTCCGTAGACTGTCCAGATCCACATCACGAATGTCCTTGTTATTGATGAGAATGCGTCCCTCGTCAGGGTCGTAGAATCTGTACAGCATACGGATAATTGTTGACTTCCTAAAAAAAAAAATGAGGAAAAGAAAGGAAAAACTATGAAGGTTATTTTTGATAAAGGAATACAAATGTTGTTTACAAATGCTTGCTGACCAATGAACAGACTACCCGAATCTCAAAACGCTACATGGACCCGATTCTCCATTCCTTTGAGAAAAATCCTGCTAGGATTGAAACGTCAGGCCCACTCAATTTTGAGATATCTTATTATAAGTGCTCATTTCGCTCCTTATCTATCGTACTCTTGTCACTCTACGTTTGAGAAAGGTATTGGTGGAGGGGAAACGTCAAGTCATTTAGCAGCAAATTGATGGAGGATGGTTGGGGCAGTTCTTACCCTGACCCGCTGCCTCCTACAATGGCCACCTTCTTGCCGGCAGGGACAGTGAAGGAGAGGTTCCTGAAGATCTGCTGGCCCTCTACATAGCCAAAGGTGACGTCCTCAAAGGTGATGGTGCTGTCCTGGGGGGTCACCTCTAAGGCAGGGGCATTGGGTTTGTTCTGTTAGAGGGGGAGAGGGACGGTGGGAGAGGGGGAGAGGGGAGAGGGGGAGAAGGGAGAGGGGATAGGGGAGAGGGGGGAGGGGAGAGGGACAGTGGGAGAGGGAGAGGGGGAAAGGGGGAAAGGGGGAGAGGGGGAGAGGGGGAGAGGGGGAGAGGGGAGAGGGGGAGAGGGAGAGAGGGGAGAGGGAGAGAGGGGGAGAGGGAGAGAGGGGAGAGGGGAAAGGGGGAGAGGGGGAGGGGGGAGGGGAGAGGGGAGAGGGGAGAGGGGAGAGAGGAGAGGGGGAGAGGGGGAGAGGGATGAGTGGAGGGGGAGAGGGGGAGAGGGGGAGAGGGAGAGAGGGGGAGAGGGGAGAGGGGAAGAGGGGGAGAGGGGAGAGGGGAGAGGGGAGAGGGGGAGAGGGGAGAGGGGAGAGGGGAGAGGGGATAGGGGATAGGGGCAGAGGGAGAGAGGGGGAGAGGTAGAGAGGGGGAGAGAGGGTCAGTGGGAGAGGGGGAGAGGGGAGAGGGACAGAGGAGAGAGGGGGAGAGGGGAGAGGGGGAGAGGGGAGAGGGGGAGGGGGAGGGGGAGGGGGAGGGGCAGAGGGGAGGGGTGGAGAAGGGGAAAGGGGAGAGGGGAGAGGGACAGTGGGAGATAGGGGAGAAGGGGAGAGGGGGAGTGGGGGAGAGGGGGAGTGTGGAGAGAGTGAGAGAGACAGAGAGAAGAAGAGATGGAGAGAAAATGAGAGAGAGGGAGAGAGGGAAGAATGGGTTGCGGATAACAAGGCAGTACAATGGCTTGAGATTTAGGACAGAGGGACACTCTCAGTCTGAACCATCCGAACCATCTCAAATGGTAGGAGAACCACCATGAGGATCAGAAATACTCGGACATGAGTGGCACAACACGGACTGGTACATTCAGCCAGAGCCTAGAGGACTAAGGCTCAAAGAACCAGTCCATGTTTTCTTAGCCAGTTTCAAAAACACAAATTGGCATTCGTCAGTTAGCAGCAAAGGAAGAAGGGGGGGGGGGGGGAAAGCAAGGGAGCCAGGGAACCATACCTTTATCAAGGAGTCCACCTTCAGAATACTGAACATGGTGCCCATGTCGATCAGGGACTGCCTGATCTCCCGGTAGACTGAGCCCAGGAAGTTGAGGGGCAGGGAGAGCTGGAAGAGAAGCCCGTTGACCATGACTAGGTCACCCACGGTCAAATCACCTGGGTGGCCGGGCAGACAAATGGAAGAAAGTCAATGAAATCCAGTTCGATGGTCAAATTGCATCTGAATGAAAATGGAGAATGATCCCTTGAGATATATGTACAGCAGTTAATTGTTAAATGCTTCTGACTGGAGCCCCAGTGGCCACTGCCACCTAGGGCACTGACACCTAGCCCACTGGCAGCTATCCCACTGGCACCTAGACTACTGGCAGTTACCCCACTGGCACCTAGACTACCGGCAGCTATAACACTGGCAGCTATCTCACTGGCACCTATTGCACTGACAGGTATCCCGCTGGCACCTAGCCCACTGGCACCTAGCCAACTGGCAGCTATCACACTGGCAGCTATCCCAAAGCACCTAGACTACGGGCAGCTAGCCTACTTGCACCTATCACACTGGCAGCTATGCATGCCACTGGCACCTATCACACTGGCAGCTATCCCACTGGCAGCTATGCATGCCACTGGCACCTATCACACTGGCAGCTATCCCACTGGCAGCTATCCCACTGGCAGCTATCCCACTGGCACCTAGCCCACTGGCAGCTATCCCACTGGCACCTAGCCCACTGGCACCTAGCCCACTGGCACCTAGCCCACTGGCACCTAGCCCACTGGCACCTAGCCCACTGGCACCTATCACACTGGCAGCTATCCCACTGGCAGCTATCCCACTGGCAGCTATCCCACTGGCAGCTATCCCACTGGCACCTAGCCCACTGGCAACTAGCCCACTGGCACCTAGCCCACTGGCACCTAGCCCACTGGCACCTAGCCCACTGGCACCTAGCCCACTGGCACCTAGCCCACTGGCACCTAGCCCACTGGCACCTAGCCCACTGGCACCTAGCCCACTGGCACCGAGCCCACTGGCACCTAGCCCACTGGCACCTAGCCCACTGACAACTAGGCCACTAACCTGCCAGGATGCCCTTACTGGCCATGACCATAATGGCAGCCAGGGAGGCGCTGAAGATGGCGTTCTGGCCCCAGTTGAGCAAGGCCAGGCTGGTGGTGGTCTTGAGCGAGGCCACCTCGTAGGCCTTCAGGCTCTGGTCATAGTTGGCAGTCTCGTACTTCTCGTTGTTGAAATACTGGGGAAGAGAGAGACAGAGAAAGACAGAATGATGGAATAAGCGATTGGGAGAAAGGCGGAGAAAGGCAGAAAGAGACAGAGAGACAGAGAGACAGAGGAGGAGACATAGAGTGGCAGAGAGAAGAGGATACAGAGAGACAAAAAGAGACAGAAAAGGAGAAAGAGAGGACAGAGTGGCAGAGAGAGAAAGATGGAGAAGAAAGAGAGAGAGAGAAAGAGAGAGATAGAGAGAGAGAGAGAAAGAGAGAGATAGAGAGAGAGAAGGAGGGGCAGAGACGGACAGAGTGTTAGAGACATGGAGACAGAGAGAGACACAGAAAGACTAGGAGATAGGAGAGGAGAAGCAGCATACTTATAATTGAAGGTCAAAGAATGATTGCAAGCAGCCCATTTTGCCATCATCATCCAAGCAAAATTGCAATGCGGACTGGATGTGAGAGATTTTGAACAAAGTTTACAGACCATTAGTTCCCCAATAAGGACTGTCTCCGTCCTGTCCATAAGAGACTGGTGCCTCTCCTGATTTACCTTGACCGTTTCGTAGTTGATGAGCGAGTCCACTGCCTGGTTCCCTGCCTCGTTGTCGGCCTGGTTCATCTGGACGCGGAACTTGGTCCGCCAGGCCGTGATGCTGAGCGTGAAGGTGGCGTAGGCGGCAATGCAGGCCAGCGTCACGCCAGCGAAGGGCGCCCCCAAGCTGTAGTACTGCAAACGAAAAAAAAAAAAACCCACACAACAAGTCAGAACCAACCTCACGAGGATGTCTCACCCTCAAGACACCGTCAGGGTCCATTTTGGTCGGCACTTTATACCGGGTTACGGGGCTTAGGTCACAGAAATAAGGTCCGTATCCGGAAAAATGCTGTCATCTTTAGGACTGTGGTGGAACAAATGGGATTCAGGTTTTAGTATAGTATGGCATCCGTTCGTCTCGAGAGACGATTGAGTAGCGCTACTTGGTTAAGTTACAGCTTCTAGAATGGCTGTAGAGTCCCACTCTGGAGTGGCAGTCTCTAGAGCACTTCTTACAGATGTAGGAGGTTGGTGCTAAGTCAGATGCTGAGGCAGATGCTGCCCTTGCCTTCCTCCTCGCTCTCTTGTCATCAAGTTGAACACTCCATGAAGTTTCTGCCTTCTTGACACCTTCGTTAACAGTAGCTCTCCACAGTTGACCTGATTGGGATTCAGGTAAGCGTGGCAATGTTTCTACATGCAAACAGTTCTGACATTGGAAAATTTCACAAGAAAAACCTGAAACCTCTGGAGTGGTTTAACTCTCCACCGCTGGCACCTTAAACCCAGTCTTGGTTTCAAGGCAAAGTCCAGTAACATTTTCTTTGCTAATTTCACAAAAATGTTTAAAAAAATTCAGGTCAGTGAGCCTAACTACAGAACAGAAAACTGACTGGGAAACTTTATAACAAATTTAAAAAACCGGCAAAGAAAATTTGACTGGACCGGGACTTGAATCTGAGTCCTCTGACTTAAGGTTGAGGACTACTGACACTTGTATAGATTTTTGTATGGATTTTTGCATGGATAAATCGTGTGCGTGAGGTACTTTCATCAGTGTTGGTGACTATACAGACTGATGACCAATCTTACCATGATTGCTGTGACAAGGCCAACCTCAAAGATTGTCGGAGCAATGTTGAACACCAGAGCCATCAGGACAAAGTTAATACCTCTGGATGGACGGAAAAAAAGAGAGAGAAATATGTGGAATTTCAGTTGTCTCAAAATTTAGTGGGGCTGACATTTCGATCTTAGCAGGACCTTTCTCAAAAGCAGAGGGAATTTAAGTTGTATTTGGAGAAAAATACAAAGCTTAAGCACTGAAGATTTGATAACTTGGTGGGGTAAGAGGTTGATTTCATAAAAGTCAATCTAATCTATGACAGTGCTATAATCAGTCCTAAAATTGATAATATGCAAACATGTTGCAAAGTGCTTACTTACTAAATTGGTACTTGAGGAAGGGGGATTGTCCATGGGTATAGGAGAGGGTACAGGACACCCAGGAGGCAGACTTGGTTCTTGAGGAAGGGGGAGTGTCCGTGGGTACATGAGAAGGTATAAGAAAGGGTATAAGAGAGGGTATAGGAGAGGGTATAGGAGAGGGTATAGGACACCCAGGAGGCAGACTTGGTTCTTGGGGAAGGGGGATTGTCCGTGGGTACATGAGAAGGTATAAGAAAGGGTATAAGAGAGGGTATAGGAGAGGGTAAAGGAGAGGGTATAGGACACCCAGGAGGCAGACTTGGTTCTTGGGGAAGGGGGAGTGTCCGTGGGTACATGAGAAGGTATAAGAAAGGGTATAAGAGAGGGTATAGGAAAGGGTATAGGAGAGGGTATAGGACACCCAGGAGGCAGACTTGGTTCTTGGGGAAGGGGGATTGTCCGTGGGTACATGAGAAGGTATAAGAAAGGGTATAAGAGAGGGTATAGGAAAGGGTATAGGAGAGGGTATAGGACACCCAGGAGGCAGACTTGGTTCTTGGGGAAGGGGGATTGTCTGTGGGTATAGGTCGATTAGAGGGTATGGGAGGGGGTATAGGAGAGGGTAAAGGAGACAAAGGAAGCAGACTTGGCCTAAACGTCGCTGATGTAGACACCAATGTCCTAAGGGACTTGTGATGTGTTTGTATATTCCAGTGGCTTCTCTTGCCCCACGGACGTCTTTTAACTCACCTGCTGCCTCGGTCGATGGCCTTGGACAGGCCGCCGGTCTGCCGGGCCAGATGGAAGCTGAGGTCCAGCGAGTGCAGGTGGTAGAAGACGTTCCGGGCCACCCGTCGGATGGAGTTCTGTGCCACCTTGGCAAAGATGGCGTTGCGCATCTCGTTGAAGAGGGAGGCGCCCGCCCTGGCCGCGCCGTCTGGTGAGCGTGGCACATAGGGGATGGAGGGGGAGGGGGGGGGGTGTAGGCAGGGCATAGGGCGGGGCAAGCGTGGGGGATGTGGCATGGGAAGAAGTGGGATAGGCAGGGTAGGTAGGGGAAGCAAGGAGGGGCAAGTATGGTGGGTTAGGCGGGGTAAACAGGGGCGATAAGGAGGGGGGGGGGGGGTAAGCAGGGGATACAGGGCAGGGAAGGTAAGGATAATAGGGTGAGACAAGCATTGGGGGATGGGTGGGGTAAACAGGGGCGATAAGGAGGGGGGGGGGGTAAGCAGGGGATACAGGGCAGGGAAGGTAAGGATAATAGGGTGAGACAAGCATTGGGGGATGGGTGGGGTAAGTAGGGGCGATAAGGAGGGGGGGGTAAGCAGGGGATACAGGGCAGGGAAGGTAAGGATAATAGGGTGAGACAAGCATTGGGGGATGGGTGGGGTAAATAGGGGCAATAAGGAGGGGGGGTGGTAAGCAGGGGATACAGGGCAGGGAAGGTAAGGATAATAGGGTGAGACAAGCATTGGGGGATGGGTGGGGTAAGTAGGGGCGATAAGGCATGGTGGTAAGGACAAACGGGGCAGGGTAAGTATGGGGGTTGAGTGGGGGTAAGTAGGGGCAATAGGGCAGGTGTTAAAGTAGGGGCAAGCAGGACAACAAGGCGGGGCAAGTGCGGGGGACAGGGCAGGGCCAAAATGAAAGCAGTGGGACAAGTCAGGGCAGGAAATTAAAAAAAACCCAGCTTTAATCACAAGAGAGGAAAACAGACTGGAAAATTTCCGACAAATATTCTTAAAAATAAACCGACAACCAAACCTGAGCCCTTTGGCTTTAAGAAGCAACACCTAGGCTATCCAGCCCTTATATGCCTTCTCAGACAGTTGACTCTACCACTGTTGGGGTAGTGGGCTGCGCGGTGCGGCGCCAGTCAGAATCGATCAAAACCTGAGCGCCGGATGTGAGATCAGAGGTCTGCATTCAATTCCCGGGGCCGAAAATAAAAAAAGGTGGGAAAATTGCTTGGCCAGAACTCACAGCCCAGGAGGAGAGCGGTGACCACAGTGGCCGCCTGACCGCCCGACGCCACAGCCTCCGCGGCTGTCTGGTGCTCGTTCAGGTGATCCACGGCATACTTGAACAGGAAAGGCACGTACACGTTGGCAACCTGGTGGACAGGAAAGCCGGCGAGCCAAAGCGGCGGTTACCGACTTGCTCATTAGAAGGGTAAAGGCTGGCCACCCTCTTGAATGAAATGTTTAAAACTTCAAAATAAATTCAAATGCAAATTCCGTCACATTATTTTTTGCAAGGTATTAAGTGAAGCAAAAGTAAACATATTTTCATAAATCTAAAGTTTCCGTAATGTCTGTCCAAGTCAACTCCATTCCTCCTACACACTCTCCCTGAACTTCGATTTTTTTTTTCCCGTCGAGTCACGAGTCACGAACGTCAAGTCCGAGTCTAAGTCCAGGTCAGGTCTGAATGTGAGCCATTTCTGATTGTGACTTGGGCCCGAGTCCGAAGTAAATGAAAACTGAGACTCGAGTTGTGTTACGTTATTCCGTCCATGAGGGTGAATAATTCAGACTGGAATGGAATCACCGGGGTAAGGGGGTTTGTCAGTCGGGCTGCCATGTCAGTATTGGCTTCATTCACACTCAAGCAATGTGAATGGTTTGTGGTGACATCATCTTCTGAGATGGAGTGTGGCTCAGCCCGTCTTCTGGAGTCAGACACTCCATCTAACAAGAGATGATTAACATGGCGTTCCTAGCCTGCAAACCTTCCACTTGGTTGGTACACTTATCATGCACACCTTCAAATCATATCTACACTCAAGCTGTTTTACAAACGCGTTGTTCGTGGCGCAGGTTTTGCCTGATAGCTGCATACAACAAGTCGGACTCGGAGTCACAAGTTAGCAGGCATGCAACTCTTGAATTGTAAAAAAAAGAGGAAAAAGTCCGAATAAAACTGTGAGCGCAAAGCAAGAAGCCCTTACGGCGTGGGGTTTGGATTCTAGATGCTCTGTGGTGCATTCTGAGCAGTTTTTGACCACTTAGGACTTTAAGCTGAGTGACATATTTTAACCTTTTTCAAGGCATACACCCAGAAAATTTAATTTTTGTTTACACAAAATTAAAAGTAAACATCAAAGTTTTTAACCTGATCTCAGCATGTGTTTTAAATAATAGTTAGGGGAGAAGAAATATTCATTTTTATTGTTTTTATTTTGTTATATTTTTAATTTTTTTTTTTAATTTTTTTTTTTACGGATTTAAATTTTATTTTTACGCTCAAGTTTAAAAAAACGTGGAAATCGGCGGATCGGCATGCCTGAGTTAGTCATACTGCTAGTCAGACCATTTCCAACCTTGGCTCCGATCAGGAGTCCCATGGCGGTCACCACGCGGGCCTTGATGCCCCGCTCATCCCTCGGCCAGATGTAGGAGAGCATCTCCCGGATGATCTCCCAGCCCGTGACGCGATTGGCCACCCCCGTCTTGGCCTGCACGCCCGTGCTGAGCGCGTGCAGCTCATCTCGGCGCGTTGCGGCGACCGACGCGGCCGGATTGAGCCATCCCTTGAAAAAGAAGAAGAAAAAAGACCACACTCACCATCACACTAAGCATCAGAACGAAATGGCGAAAAATGTTTTCACTTATTTACACCATGGAGCTATAAGTAGTAGGTCTCAGCTCTTCCGATTGAGCCCAGGCGAACGACAACAACTGGAGACTGCAGCACCTCTAATTGCTGCTTGCTTCATACGCAAGAAGAAGAAGTCTCAGTGGGCTTGGCTACTTTCTTCTCTAATGGCTAGCTAGACCACCACCTGGCAAACCCAGATCTGTAGACCTGTGCAACGGTGAAGCTTGATTGATAACCCTTGACAATCCAGAATTCAGGTTGCCTACTGACTTTACATTACAGATGCGATCTTTAAAAATAAATTCTTGAAAGATTCCATTCAGGGCAGGACCTACTGGCTGGTCAGCCAGGCCATCACAGCATTTTCTGGTGGCCAAATGGATTTTTTTGATGGCCTGGCCACGAGAAGCTCAGTGCTGTAGACTGTGCTGCATTTTTTTTTCACTGTCTTTTTTTTTGAGTGGCCAGTCGGGCCCCAGAGTTTCCAGTTTCCAGTGGCTAGACACTCATTTTAGCGGCCGCAATGCCGAGTCCTTCAGTGAAACTCAATGCATCTCTTTCTGCCCGAACCTGTTTTCGTTGGAGGAGTCCATATTGTCTGCTGGATAAGCAGTCCCTGGGTTGTCGAGTTGCACCCTTTCTAAACAGATGCTGTGCTGATTTCTGAGAAAAAAAAAAAAAAAAAATATAGGGAGACTAGGTGAAAGTCACTGTTTGCAAACAAGTCAGTCAGGCAAAGCACTGGACAGTCGATGCTTGTTATGTTGAGCAGGGCAAACCCTCATTGAATTGCATTCCCCTCAACGCAAACATCATGTTATATCTATGATGCCACTATACATTATTCAAATTCATCACACGACCTGGACAAGCTGGGTGGTCAAGTAGTTGAGACGACAGCATTAGTTGCAGGTTAATCCCACCCAAGCTGCCTGAATTTTTTTACCAGGCATCGGGCAAAGCACTGAATACCCAATGCTTATTCATACGTCGAGCAGGACAAATCCTCATTGAATTACATGCTCCTAGATGCAAACATCATGTTACATCTTACATCTATGATACAAATCAATCTTAAAGTGGCATACAACATTACAAGATTGTTTCAAACTACTTTACTGACTTTATGACTGACCTACATGCAATTCTAAACAAATGTAGAGGGCCCAGCATTTGACAAAGGTCTTTCTCTTGCCTCTAGGGTTGATTCTTCAAAACGTCGGGCCCTCTACATTTTCTAAAAAAATCAATTGTGTAGGAAGAATCATGTGTGGAAAGTGAACAATGCGTTTTGGGACAAGAAAGTGACAAGAAAAATGACATTAATCAGCTGGTTTTAAAATAGAAAAAAACACACAAAATAATTATGGAAATAAATAAAAACAAACCCTTCTGGCTGTTATTTTCCATAATTTTTCAACAATTGTCAAGTACTACAAGTTCAAGTAGTTACCGCTTACACTTGCAGTACAGCTTGAATTCACAATCAAAACTAATTTATTAATGTTTTCTGAAGTGTCAGGGGTATAAAAAAACTTGTTCCAGTCTTTCCACTACTTTTTAAGCAAACAAAGGAAAATTAATACAAAATATTAAGATTAAATCAAATTCGAAGTTGACGTGCAAGTGCCCACCGTCCTGCACATCAGCAATTCCCATCTTGTCCATAATAAAACAAAATTAATATTAATAATAATACTAATTAATAAATATAGTTGTCGGCTTATGTTATACTAGGTGAGCTATGCATAGTCGGAGTCTTCAATATCTGAAAAGACAGTGTCACTGTCACTCACTGTCACAGTGTTGTGAGTGTCACTGTCACTAAGTGTCAGAGTCAGTGTCACTGTGACTGTGCTGTGTGTGTGTATTTAGCGTAACGTAACCCAACTTATGCTCAGTATGTTTTCCATTTTGGAGCTCTTCATTACCTGGTAATTGCCTGAATATGTCAGGTTTCTCGTGATAATGCATGTCTTGGTGTTACATTTAATTTTGGAGGCAAGAGATTTGTGCAATGTGAATGTAAACGAGTTTTTTAACAGCGGACATCCAAGCGCCGGTACCGACAAGAGCGCTGCCATCTTGGACAGTGCATGATGGGAAATGTCCGCGGATTGATCCGCTAAAAATAGTCATTCAAACATTTCATTTATATAAACGTCTAAATGCCGATATTTCCTCAAAATGTATAATTTTCCCGTCATACTAAGGCTAAAGATTACTTCAATATCTGGTCGTGCCACCTCAGTGGGAATCTTAAATTAACAAGTATCCTACTTTTTGTCAATCTAATGCATCGGAGGAATACCAATTTGGAGTTGTTGTGGGTCATGTTGATGTATTTCAGAACGTGCAGACGACCCAAGTTGATTTCAAACAACTCCACGTGTACTGTAATTTGTAAAGTGTAACTGTGTAAGGATGGGGGAAGCTGGGCAAACGCGCAAATTTGGCTCCAACAGCCTGGAACTTGACGAGTTTGGGCCGAGACTGAAACTGCTGAAGTCGAACAACCAGATCAGAGAACTGCAGACGATTATTAGAAGCAAGTAAGCCCCCAAAAATTACACAGTAACTCTTGAACTTTTGAAGGAATCTCCAGCATGAGCTGAGTAACTCAACTGTACTGTTGAGTGTAACTGTAGACTAATAACAAAAAACCCTACCAAACCCCCCAAACATCCTTCATATTTATCGGAACTGAATTCCATGCGCTAATAAGTAATATCGTCATTTACATTTAAAAAAAAAAGTATACAGCATTTGTTTACGTAAGCATGACATTTTGCCATGGCAATGTCGGCGACAGCACTTAAGAAGTTAAGAGTTAAGTTTAATGTGATATTAAAAAGGTAATTGTTGAAGTGTCACGGTTCGATGGGTGGATGAATTGTGTGATTTAAATTTTATTGTTTGATTGACTAGCCGGTGATTTTGTTTACGATTGGTTTTGATTATTTGCAGATCTACGTCAAGAGGAGATTTTGTTTTCTATGCAGACAGATTGGTAAGTAAAATAGCATAGAACTGCACACATAAATAACCTCAGCAATGTATATTTTACACACTCAGTTTGGGGGACCCCAGCAAAGATAGAATTGACTATTTTGGGAGGTCCCTGATGATCAAGGGCCATCTAGCCATGGTGGTGGATCGTGTGTACATTGCAAATTAAGTTGCAAATAATAGTCCTGTCTTTTTGAAAATGTCTTTACTCTTCCATTGATGAGAATTTCCGTTGTTTCATTTCCATTGAAAAAGGCACTGCTAGGATTGAAACATCAGACCCTCTTACATATATTCTTTACAGGCCTATCTCCTCTGTTGTAGTGAAGAAAAAAAACCAGCCAGTGACCTAGCATTAGGGAGTGCTTTTTGCTAAGAATGGGGTTGAGATGTCTGCACTAGAATTGTGAGAAAGCAGGAGTCGCGGGTTTGAATCCCGTTTGAGCTGAGCTGCCTGAATTTTGTCATCTGTATCAGGCAAAGCACTGAATACTCAGTTCTTATTCCACCGAGCGAGCAGCGCAAACCCTCATTGAAAGAATGAACTACATGTACATCATACATGTGTTCACCTCTGTGGCGATGACATCACGCATATCGTTTGAATAAATGAATATCATTTGCAGATTCGACTGGTGGTGGAGGAGGGTCTGAACCAGCTTCCTTACAGACAGACTGTGGTGACCACGCCCACCGGCTGCCAGTACGAGGGGATCCAGTTTGAGCATGGCAACTGCGGAGTGAGCATCATGAGAAGTGGTAAGGGCCGACGGCAACAAAGCTCAAAAGAAGAGGAGAGAAACAACAAACAAACAAACACCATCTGGAATAGTTTGCTGTGACACCATGTACACTCAATGTTTTGGAAACAGTGCATTCTGTTCGTTGTCAGAAGACGGTAGTGTTTCCCATTTATAATCCCAACTCACTGTTAGAATCATTGCCGTCTCCTGATAATGGAAAGAGTATACTGTTGCCAATATTTTAAGTCCCTCCTCCCTCGCTGAAGTCTTGAAGTCTCATGAAGCCTTCATCCCCCCAAATAGATATTAGTTCTACATGGTCTGCATTCTGCAAACTATTCTTGACTTGCTTGGATCAAAACTTCTGGCTCAAAGTTATTATTTTTTTTTAGATTTGTATCTAAAAGGCACTTTGCCTTTGAGAAAGGTCCTGCTAGGATCGAAAAATCGGGCCCTCTAACTTTTTAGATTTAATTAAGTATTGTAGCTGTTTGAAACATTGCTGTCTTTCTTTAATTCCCCACTTTCAGATGGGACCACTGGGACACGTCATGGGGCTGGTCTTCAGAGATATCCAGAGATATTGATTGTTGTTTGTTTGTCTGTTTGTCTAGGGGAGGCTATGGAGCACGGTCTGCGTGATTGCTGTCGCTCCATCCGCATCGGCAAGATTTTGATCCGCAGCGAAGACGACACCAACGAGGCCAAGGTCTTCTACGCCAAATTCCCGCCCGACATTCACGAGCGGAGGGTCCTCCTCATGTACCCCATACTCAGTGAGTGAGCAAAATGGGAGTCCAGTTGAGAAATCAGCAGGCCGGTTGAAATTCACATCTGGTGGCCCAGCTTGCCAGTGTATAAAATGGTTTTGTGGTGAAATGCCAGAGGCAACCGCCTCACTTGTTAGACTGCCATATTCCTCTCCTTTTGCAATTTGAGAAAGGTCCTGCTAGGATCGAAATAGTCAGGCCCTCTAACTTTTGAGACTTTTGCTATCTTGATACAGGGCCTCAAATATGTAGAGGGCCTGACGTTTCAATCCTTGCAGGACCTTTCTCAGAGGCAAAATATGGAGTGAATGTGGGGGTCATTCAAGCTGAATTGTGGGACTAAGTCGTGGGCAGTCCCTTCAGGAAAAAGCTTCTCAGCAAGCATATTGTCAGTTGCCCTTTGAACTTCACTGGGAAGAGGTTGCGAGTGTGAGCTATCTACTGGCTTCACTGTTGTCTGGAAGCTGGGACAAGAACCCACTTTGTACAGTATGGCAACTCTCCCTGTTGAAGGATGACAGTACAGTGGAACGTCGCTATAACGAACATCCCAGGATCCATGAAAATTGTTCGGTCGTTCGTTATAGCAGTTGTGGACACATATTTTGTACACAAAAATTGGGAGCCAAAGGGCATGTTTGTTATAGCCGAATGTTCAGTATATCGGCATTCGTTAAAGCGACGTTCCACTGTACATTGCACCAAGTAGGAGGTATAAAAAAATGTGCATAATCAAACCTGGAAATTTGTTTATCAAACCCTGGTGTCACTGTTCTTTCCTGATTAGGTTCGGGCAATACGGTGATCCAAGCGGTACGTGTTTTGGCCGAGCATGGCGTCAAGGACAATATGATTGTACTCCTCACCATCTTCTGCACACCAAATGGTAAGGACCAAGAGTTGTCTTGTTAAATTTGAAATATCCAGAGAATACCTGTATAGTCTGCCAATGATTGTAGCGGTTCTGTGAAGAAACATTTTTGTTGAATTTTGAAAAATGGCAAAGGAAACTTCGACTGCACCGAGGCTTGAACCCGAGATGTCTGGTTTTGTGCTCTTACAATCTGAGCTATCCATCGCTTAGATGGTGGCCTACTCAAATAGTGAACTAGTCTTTGTCATCTGAAAAAGGTACTTTATTTTCTGCATGAATACTAAGTAAAATGCATTTCCATCCCTCTTTGTCAAACTGTTTACAGGTATCCGAACAGTCATCAACAAGTATTCGGGAATCACGATTCTGACGACGGAAGTCCACCCGGTCACCCCAAATCACTTTGGCCAAAAATACTTTGGTACAGATTGATTGAAGTTACCCACTTCTTCTACTGAAAACTTCAATATCTCAGCCGAGCTTTCAGACACCATTTTGCAGTGATACCTGATGAGAGAAAAGTGCTTTTGAAAAGTCCCCCAATACTGAAATGCAGACGCCATTCTTAGTAAATCATTTGCAGACCAAGACTCCTTGAAGAACTTCTCGTTGGAAGTCAAAAAGTCTTCTCTCCTTAATTCAAAACAATAATTTTTCTCAATAATACCAGTGTCAAAAACCTGTATTCAGATACATTTTGCATTAAATGGTGTCATCTGAAACTAAATGCTATAGCTGAGACTTGTAACAATGTAAACTAACAAGGTTGCGGTATTTTGAAGTTTCTATTAGTATTAATTAGACCCTGGTTTCCGAGATACAAATTTTACCTGCGTATGGTAGTTGTCAGGTCCATGCCAAAATCTAGCAATACCAGTGATAGAATTCTTCGCCGACCACAATAATCTGTAATATTTGGTAGATATCTATGCAGAGTAGTCGTACAAGTGCCCTCTAAAGAGTGTAGTTATTTTGTTCCACATTGGATAGTTTGCAAAAATATTTGGTGGTACATACATGTATTACTGAAGTCTTTTTCGGTTCGCTCCAATTATAGATAAGCTACAACTGTAATATTGGTTGGGTTTTGTAAACATCAATTCTGATCAAAGTAATAAATTTTGTTTGATTAATGTACAGTACTCTGGTGGTCAATGTAGTGATTTCTTTCAGTGTTGTGTGTTACTTTCGCATTCTGTAACCATCCAAATATCTCATGCAACACAAGGTGCTATCAGTCAAATGGATGATGTGACATTTAAAATCCTGGATCGACTTCCCTTCTGAATTGCTGATCACCCATCAGGCTAATGTCTGCCCGACAGCAGGGGCCCTGAACTGGTCCCCTAGACATCTGCTGTTTCAAAGGCCAACTCTAATATTAAAACAAACCCTGACCTGACAAAGTGCAACCTTATACCACTTCGTACTGTTGTGCTCAAACTTTCAAGTTTGTAATTTTCAAAATATCGATGGACCACCAATAGGTCAAGGTTGTGGAAAGGATTTTGCGCAAGATCTAAGATCGCTAAATGCTTTAAGTTAGCATACAACAGTAGCATGTTTTATATTTTTGTAAACAATCTTCAAGTACAAGTGACTGCAGAGGAGTTATTGGGAGTTTATTAGCTGATGTCCTCAAGAGCCAGCAATTGGAGGAAAATGCCTAAACAGACAGCATAATGGCGGAGTAAACAAATTCAAAAAAATGGTAAACCTCAAAGCTTCAGGAATTGTTAATTCCTTTGGCAATTGGCATAGTACATGACGATCAGGCATGGAATTCAATGAGGGCTTGCTCTGCTCAATGTGATACACACAGAGTGCTCAGTGCTTTGCCCAGTGAAAAAATTACAGGCAGCTTGGGCGGGATTCAAACCTGGGACTCTAATGCAGACATTTTTAAGCACCAAGCTGGTCGAGGTCGTGTGGTGAATTATAATATTGTATAGTGGCCGGTAACACGGTACCACGGTACCACATTGCATCACATTGCATCATAGATATAACATGATATTTGCATTCAGGAGAATGAAATTCAATGAGGGTTTGCACTGGTCGACGTGAGATAAACACCGAGTGTTCAGTGCTTTGCCTGATGCAAAGCACTGAACAGACATGGATTACAGGCAAGGGGAGAAGACACCACAGACTGAAATAAACAAACAAGGACAATACAAGCTTGGTTTCACATTATTAGCTTTTTAATGCCTTAACCGTACGGCCACGTGTCTATGTGCACGCTAGTTGGAGGAGTAATTTTTCCATTTTACAAACTTCTGTCTTCGCCCAAGACAAAGTCCAAGATTTTTCAACTCTCAATCCAAAGAAAGACTTTGACAACAACCTTCTCACAAAACAATGTCCCTGAACTATGTTTTTATTTCAAATTGAGACTGGGCTGGTTATTTTTTTAGTGGTCTTTGTATTGTTTTTACAGCTTTTCTTATATTTTGTCAAAATTGTTGCCAAAGAGTTCTTTGGGATTGGTAGCTTTGAGTAGCTTTTGTTTAAACTATCCACCGGGTGATATTAGTTGCGCTGAGCAATCCTCTTGTCACGCTCCTCAGCAATGGTGAGACGGACTCCCTTGCCCTTGGGAAGGGACACCAGCGACTTGTTGCCCTTGCCGATGATGAAGACGTTGGACAGACGGGTGGCAAAGGTGTGGCCTGAAAACGAAGAGAGACAGAGAACCATTTTTTCAATTGTAATTTTTGGAAGTGACACAGGACAGTGACTACTGGCTCGAAAGACTACTCAAATCTCAAAAAATTGAGAGGGTCTGGTGTTTTGTTCTTCCTCTAAATTTTGGAAACTTAAAAAAAATTCTCACTTCAAAAAATGTTTTTATTTTTTCTTTGTTCATTTATTAATTTTTGTTTTTTTATATTTTTGGCCAGCTTGGCTAGTTGGGGAAGTGTTGTTTGGCCATCAGGAGAGGCCACTGCTAAATTTACACCCTGACATAATTTGTTCTTTCCCTGGGTGATGCTATGGCTGAGTGGGTAGAATGCTCCTGCCTAGCGACCTTAAGAGAAAGATGGGTTTGCTGTGGGCCACTATTTGATCTCTTCAGCCATGGGAAACAAACTGAAGAGTCTTCGATGAGGCCGGGTGAAAAAAGGGCACTAGTCCCATTGGGGCTAGACCCAAGGGCTGCAGGGCCATTGACTCTATACCCGAGGGCTGTAGACTCCAGGACTATGGACCCCTGGCTCTAGATACAAGGGCTTTAGTGTAGTACTTGTAGTACTTAGTAGTAGTAAAAATGCTTTCAGTAGAGTGAAGATCACTAGTAAACTTTCTTTCCAATATCGGCTGCTACCTTGTGACGGACCCTGTCCCAATTCACAAGTTTGGGTTATATAGTACACACAAGTATGTGGGACCTACAAAGCTAGCAGCTGCAGCTAATCCCATAGACTTGTGCACTATTTCTGACTGATGCCAATGAGTAAGGCCTCGGTGGTCTGTTTTGTTCTCATCCCGAGTGGCGATCATCTTACCAGCTGCGTCCTTGACGTGAACGATGTCGAAGGAGCCAGGGTGGCGCTCACGATGCATGACCAGACCCACACGCCCCAAGTTACGACCGCCGGTGATCATGCAAAGGTTGCCTGTAAAAGAAAATTCAAATTGTTTTTGTTTCATTTGTCGGTGACCTTAATTAAAAACCAACTCGTTGTCTGAAGTACACATGCCTACCTACACACTTGCCTCTCAGTTATGTGTGTAGCAGCTGATTAAAAGCCATCTATATCCACTCACTCGCATATGGAAAGAGGCAACTGGGGCAAAACATCTCAGCAAAACTTTTTTTTGTCGGCCATTCAGTGAAATCCTTGGCAATGATACTGCTTCTCTGTGGTGAGGGTCTGCCTCGGAAGTCAAAATTGGTTCAATCCATAACTTTGACCCAACGCTTGCACTAGGTCTTCCCAATCACCCATCTACAAATTCAAGAAAGAAAGGGGGGGGAACTGATTCTCACCGCTGTCAAACTTGATGTAGTCTGTGATGCGCCCCGAGGCAATGTCCACCTTCACTGAGTCGTTGATCTTGACGAGAGGGTCCGGGTAGCGGATGGTGCGGGCGTCGTGGGTGCTCAGGTAGGGGATACCCTTGGGCCCGGTCCAGACATTGCGCACCTTGCACAGCTTGTACTGCACAACAAAGCACACAGGGATTACTCAGACTGATCATATTCAAGTGCAGGGTTTCCCCCGGAGTCTTTATTCTTCTCTATAAAGAGTCTGAGGTGGTAACTGATACTTTGCTTATTAGATAAGTTTGGTGCATGTGGATGTGTTAGCTTGATGTTTCATTGCCCACACATTGGTTAGAGAATGAGGCCAATGCGCTACAGAATGTGCGTATGGAATCCGGAAGAATTCCATTCTCCATTCCTGGATTTTGAGCAAGAGGGACAGGGCTCGACCTTAGCACTAGCCTGACAGTCACTGTCTAGTAAAAATGGCCGCGGGCTAGTAAAATGACCCACTTTGCTTGCCTGGCAGACTAGTAAAAAGTAGGCAGCAGTGTGGCGGCAAAAAACAATGCGGGCGGGGATGAGAAAGTAGAAACTAATAATTTGTTTTACTTGACCTAATAACCTTGTGTTAAATTCAATATCAATTATACAGGGCTAATAAAACTTGCTGCGGGCTAGCAAAAAACTAAATTTACTAGCCCGGTGGGCTAGTTAAAAAAAACTTAAGCGCAAGGCTTGAGGTATTACCTTGGCCTCATCGTTGCCGATGCGGTGAACGGCAAATCGACCCTTGATGTCGTAGATCAAACGGAAGTTCTCCCCAGTCTTCTCAATGGAGATCACATCTGGAATGGCAAAACCACACACACAAAAAATGTCTAGAGGTAACTCAGAAGAACTGACTTGCCATACACAAACCATTGGAAATGTTGTCTAAGCAATAAATTCAACAACATTGTGGAACAAAGTAACAGGGTATGAGCTTTACTATTTTTTCAACCAGTCCTCATTTTGCAGCAGGTTGCTAGTAGTCATTTTGATTTAAGACATGGAATAATTGACACACGCAGGCTCAATTCAAGTTGGTTCTTGTTCTTAGAGCTGTATTTTGGATCAACAACATTTGCAGAGAACATTTTTTTTTGGGGGGGGGGGATGGAGGGGGGTACTGGCCAGCTTGGTTAGTTGGGGAAGTGTTGTTTGGCCATCAGACGAGGCCACTGCTAAATTTAAATTTGAACCCTGACATAATTTGTTCTTTCCCTGGGTGATGCTATGGCTGAGTGGGTAGAATGCTCCTGCCTAGCGACCTTAAGAGAAAGATGGGTTTGCTGTGGGCCACTATTTGATTTCTTCAGCCATGGGAGACAAACTGAAGAGTCTTCGATAGAGGCCGGGTGAAAAAAAGGGCACTGATCCCATTGGGGCTAGACCCAAGGGCTGCAGGGCCATTGACCACAGACCCATTGGCTCACGACACAAGGGGTGTAGATCGCTGGGCAGTAGACCATTGGGCTGTAGACACCAGACTCTAGACCCCTGGGCTCTAGCTGGGTCTACAGCCCTGGGAGCTCTAGACCCCAGGGCTGTAGACCTCTGGGCTGTAGACCCCAGACCTGTAGACCCCTGGGCAGTGGACCCCTGGGCTGTAGACTCTAGTGCGGTAAACCCCTGGGCTGTAGACCCCAGGGCTGGAGACTTTTGGGTTGTAGACTCCAGGGCTGCAGACACAAGGGCTTGTTAGCTTGATAAAGGCCAGCCTGGCAAATGTTGCAGTCACTGACAGCGGTCACTCACCCATGAATCCGGCCGGATAGGTGATGTCTGTGCGGACCTTGCCGTCCACCTTGATCAGGCGCTGCATGGTCACCTTCTTGGTCTCGTCATAGGTCAGCGCATACTTGAGCCGGTTGCGCAGGAACACAATCAGGGGCATGCATTCCCGCAGTTTGTGGGGGCCGGTGGAGGGTCTTGGAGCCTGCGCAAGCCACAGAAAGAGGTTCAGTCAATGAACAGTCCGTCAAACCGGAAACGGTCCATCCCAATTTTCAGTTTTTCCAAAGGGTCAGAGTTCGTCATAAGGCCAATCCCGCCAAAATGGCACGCCGAGAATATCACAGAAATCAGTGAGCGGGTCATCCAACAAACATTTTTCTTTTCAAATGACAATTGTTACTTGTATGACACCCACTCAATTTCAGAAATTGCTTGCGGAGAGACCATAAATGTAACTTTTTTTGGTTAAAACAAAGAAAGAAAGTCTGACTGGGAAATTTACCAGAACTCAGAATGGTACTGTCGTGTTGCACCATAGATGTGATTTTAATTTAAGGGCGCATTTCAAGGAGGGCTTGTATTTAGCATCACAAAGTGTAGGGAAAATGGAAATAGTTACGACACGACTACTTACAAAGACACCAGTGAGCTTGTCAAGCATCCAATGCTTGGGTGCCGTAAGGCGTTTCAAATGTTTCTTGGGTCCACGTGCCTGTCAAGCAATGCAGTTGAAAGGAAGTTAATTATTTGAACTTCCGAGTAAGGCAAAGGTAAAGCGACATTTGTCGTACAAATTCAATAATTGGTGTCAACACACACAGAGTGGCATCAACGGTTTCAAGTTCAGCACATCCATTTGATCTGTGTATGCCCTCGACACTTTGCCTTTGAGAAAGGTCCTGTTGGGATAGAAACGTCAGGCCCTCTTAACTTTTGAAATTTGTGTATTGCAGGTCATTTTAATCAGTGAGCAGTTTGCAACAGTTTTTGTATTAACATCCAATTTACGTTAAAAAATATCTACAGAAGCGGTAGATGACCTCACAAATGACATTTAGGCTTAAAAGTAAGCGATAAAGTATCTAGAAATTGCCATTCTCATTTTAAGATGTTTTCTCCGTGATCACTTATCGGCAGCCAACCTGCCTTGGAGAGCAGTGCGGACCACACCGTTTTGCTAAAGGGGTGATATAATTAATCAATATTTTTTGGAGAGACATGCATCATATATTTGAGACAAAAAATGAACTTTCGTAAATTAAATATTACCTCAAACGAATACAAATATCTCTATCAAATTTACAACTCATTACAATCCTGTGCACCTTTTTTCGATGAAGAATATATTTTTACTTTGTACTTCTGGTTGTATGTCACATGTGTTGACGCCACTAACTTTTTCACGTGTTGACACCAAATTTGATTTGTTAGACCTATCACAGTATCACTATCAAGTATCACTATCACTATCACTTTATCAGTATAACCTCCACAGATCTGGCCGTCATTCACGACAATTCTACAGGACTGCGCATTGCAATGCCAATGCAATGGACAATACAACTTTTCAGAAAATACAATTTACAATACAGTCGACATAACATTAACAGTTAACACAGGCTGCACATCACGTACTGCTCATTGACTCTGGTCCCAGTTTTGTCCAACTCGACACCTTTTTTTTTCGAGAGGTCAACACATTCTGATTTAAAAAGGTAACCTTTCATGGCTCAAGTTTAAAGGGCAGTACGAAATAGATTTCTTTTGCCCCACATTTTTTCCTAATCGTTGGTTGTGAATGAAGCGTCGGTTAATGGCATGCGACGGGGTGTACAGTCAACGAAAAAAAAGGTCAGTGTATATCCTCCAGCCAAAACAGATATACAACTTAACACATAAAACACATTGTATGAACTTTACGGTTTCGTTTTATATCTGAAAGAGTAGTTTTAAAGAGTTCAAACACAGTGGATGTTTAGGATTATGAGTGGCGTAAAATGTTTCTCTACCCACCATGTTGGCAACTTCCAACTAAAGAGGCCGATTGGAGCCTTCCCACAATTCATTACAGTTTCAATGCATCCGGTTAGCGGAATAAAGGTCACAGCGGGTCACCGGAGTCCAAGATTTCCGAATAAATCCGAAGTTCGTCACTGATTAACTGAGACCTCTTTGGACCCACTTTGTTCACGGTTATGCTGTGAAATAATATTTAGATGGAAATGGAACATTATGAAACCAAATTCCAACTAAATACAAACGAATTCAATGACGTGCAGCAGCTTCCCGAAGTTTACCGAATGGAAGGCAAACCGGAAGTGTTTCTTCGTCATCAACAACAAAGTTGACCCGAACTCCATAGGCACTGTATTGTGCAAATCAAATGTAACTTACTTATTACGTATCACGGTTCGATATATCGCTGTGGCTGAACCGAAGTTCACTGGTCGATTTTATCTCTTTCCTCACAGTGTACCATGATTTTTACCCGTTTACATGAGAGCAACTGATATTTTAGGACAATGGATATGTTGAACAGTTGGTGGGGAGGTGGTAAGAGTGAGGAGAAAACGATCGAAGGCGAGGCGGACGATGGCGCAGAAGTGAAGGAAATGTCTTCGTCACCGGCTCCAGCCTCAGAACAAACAGAAACAGAAGATGTTGAAAACACAGACACAGAGTCACCGAACCCTTCCGTACAGCCAGACCTGAACATAACGGCAGAGGATGCTATCAAGTCGGCGAAGGAATGGGGAAGTACGTTGGCATATGGAAAGCAACTGAGTGAAACTGAAATATTTAATTAACTATTATTAAGATTGATACAATTGATACAATTAGTTGTACTTGTAATTGTACTACTATTACTACTACTAGTACTAGTACCTACTACTACTACTACCACCTTCTGTATTAGCTATTTCAATATTACTGGAACTGGAAGTACTACTAGTACTAGTACTACTTATTTGCGCATCAAACTGGGGGGGGGGGGGGTGGGTCAGTTTGAAATTCCAGCTCAGTCAAGATTTCTTGTCTCTTCATTTAATGAAAATGCAGTAAAAAAAAGCTATCAATCTAAGTCCGATACACTGCAATTGCAAAGTACAAGATTGCACCTCAGAAGCCCGCCAAGTGCACTCTTTCTTCTTGGTTTCCCCCATCCACAGGCTACCTGTACAACTTTGCGAAGGAAGGCACCAAGAAAGTCACCGAAACCGCTGCAAAGACGGCCACAATCATCCAGAAAACCGTGGAGGAAAAGGTAGGTCGGCATCCGGTCGGCCACCTCATTGTCCCCAGGGTTTGTCCTGCACAGTAACACGTGAGCTGGCCGGCCTCTGTGGCTGTTTCACCTGCACCAGCAGGGGAATCTCTGGGATGGCTGTAGCCGGGAGATTGGGGATGTGACCGATCTTCGGATATGTAGTCGTTTCTGGGGCAAAGCTCACCATAATCTCCAGCTTGGACAATTCTGACGGGCTGTCAATTGATCTTGGAACGTCGTTGTGAGTGACGCTTACGATCTCAGTCCCTAACCAGGATCAAAGGTTGCTGGCGATACCCGCTCACAGATTGGACCAGTCCATTGCTAAAAGTAGGGTGGGGCACAGTCGAGTTTCACTACAGATATGGTTTAAGCTTCTTGGGACCGTTACCCACAGAACTACAATGAACTGTTTTGACCTGTGATGCAGTGTTTTGTTTTTTCCCTGTTTTTTGTCTGTTTGGCAGACGATTGTCGGTGACTTCAAGAAGGAGCAGGACAAGTTTGTCAAGGAGAAGCACTCCAAGAGGGCAGAGGTGGCCCTGCCTCCCTGGGTGGGCTACAACGAGGAGGAGCAGATGAAAGAGCAGATCATGGCCTTGTCTCAGGTACTGCACCGCAGCCTTGGCAAGGGCCAGGGTGGTGAAGTTCCCAGGAAAGATCTTGTGGACCTGTGGAAAGACCCTTGCCTTCCTCTTGCGCCACATGCTCCACGTCTTCTTTCTCCTCCTCCTCCTCCTCCTCCTTTTTCCTCTTGTACTTCCTCATCCTTCTTCCCATCCTCTGTTTCTTTTCATCAAGCCTGACTCTACTTGTAAATTCCAGCCCCTCTTTCTTCACTACCTCCCTTTCCTCCTCTTCCTTGCAGGCATCAGCTTGCAGGCATCTGATCATTCTTTCCCCTTTCTCCCAAACTCCCTCGCCAGGACAAGCGGAATTTCCTCAGGAACCCGCCGGCCGGCGTGCAGTTCCAGTTTGACTTCGCCAACATGTTCCCCATCGCCATGGCCACTCTCCAAGAGGACGAGAAACTCCAGAAGATGCGTTTCGACCTGGTGCCCAAAATGTGAGTCGAGTCTTGTTTGGTTTCAAAGCAAAAACGTGCGGACCTTTCTCGAACGCAGAGAAAGGTCCTGCTAGGATGGAAACGTCGGGCCCTCTAACTTTTGAAATTTAGTCGGACGGTCCTCAGGGGCAGAAGAGTAAGGGCCCAGACATTCAGACATTCCAAAATTTCTTTTGAAATAGTATAGATTCTTACAGTTTGTGCCAGAAGTAGGGCTAACCAACTTTGAGGTTTGCAGGGTGGAGAGTTTGTATTGTGCAGCAAGCCTCATTAACCCTTACCACCCCAAAGCCCACCAAACTCGCGTGATACTTTGTTGAGCTTATAATAGGCATGTCAAGTACCAGAGATTGCTAAATTTTGATTACGATTACAACCACACACCACTGCACAGACCCATCCACACCACTTCAATCAAACTTCCGTAGCCAGAGTTAGTCAGGTTCAGCACTGTTGTCCAGTGTCCCCAAAGCAGGCCTGTTGAAGTTTGGCAGGTTCAGTGCAAGTAACTTCCAGACGTGAGCAGCTGTTGAAGTACCGTATGTCAGATTCAGTATGACCTCTAGTGCAAGATCGCAGAGGGTCAGGGTTAAGTTCTGTGGTTTGTCCTATCCATTTTTTTTTTTTTAACTGTGTCTGACCATTCACGCCCAGGATCGTTGAGGAGAACTTCTGGAGGAATTACTTCTACCGAGTCTCTCTCATCAAGCAGTCATCCCAGCTGACATCCATGGCCGCATCCTCAGGTACGGTAGTCCGACCCTTTTGGAGAGAGGAAATCTACCGCAACCTAATCTTGCATGAGGAGACAATCAGGTTTTGTTAGTAAAGGTACTTTCTCTGGCCATGTTCAACATTCAGGTGCAACCAAATGAAGTAATATTACTTCAGCCAATGTCTTCTTGGGCTATGTGACTACACTTTCTCCACACTAGCCTGTAAGCCAATGATTAAAAATCTCACTTTATTTTCATTTTCTACCGAACAAAAGAAAATGAACACTGGCAAGAAGTTACAAGTAAATCAGATCAACTGGAAATCTTTGAAATGGTTGATTGAAATATGAAAAAGCTCACTTGATTGGACAGGAATTTGAACCAGTACTTACCGTACCAGCGATCTCTCTACCACCTGAGCTTTTCAACCCTTAGGTGGTGGCCTTTTGGAATTTGCAGGGGTGAGGACACCAGTCGGAAGCCGTAGATCACCAACTACCATATGTGACCCGGCACAACGACATTGGGAATATCCCACCAAAACACCTTTCGAGTAAACAATACCTGAAGTCAAAATATCTTCTCAATTCGATAAAAAAAATCAATTTATGGTTTTTTGTATTTTCGGAAAGTTAATGTATTGGAGGATATTATGTCCAAAGGATTTTTCCAAAATCCGTCTCTAAATGTTGAAAAAACGAGGATTTCGGGGAGTGTTTGTGCACTGGTTTCATGAAAATGTAAAGTTCCTGCCTTTTGAATGACCGCTTTCGAAGAGTTAGAATTGCGCTGCTATATTGTGTCTGGTACCAAATGAACGCGCAAAGTCCCCTTGTACTATTTACAACAAAGTTCACACGGAAATAATGTTGATATTATTTGAAAGCTAATGGTATACTCTTTTACATAATTAGAAAATCTCAAAATCTCAAAAGTGGGGGTTATTCCTCATTATGCTGTGCCAGGTCACATATGTCTTTGGTGACCACCCCATTAATGTTCTTTAGTTGCTGGTCGTGTCTTTGGTACAGGCAATACAAGTGACTCGGGATCAACTGACACCTCAACTTCCAAGACGGATGAAGCCCCTCCAGAAAGTAACCAAGGTACCGGTACTGGCTTTATTGCACAAAGGGGAAACATTCCCACCAAACTGCCCAGCCCCCCCACTTTGTTTATCTTTTGCACTTGTGCCATCATGTAGCAATCCATTGGTCAATGTCATCAAACTCAGCCTAACTTACCTGTGTAGTTATGACCAATAAATATCAAGGCGATGAGCAATACGGCTCAACTCATGATGGGCTATCCATGCATCATAAAGCTTTGTGAAGTCCACCCTGGAGGTAAAAATGTTACAAAGAAACACATGGCTTTTTCCTTTGGGGAAAAAAGATACAGGGTACCAGTTTGCCCTGATGGTAACCAATTCTCTCTCACTCTCTCTTCATCTCTCTTCCAATATTTTTCACTCTCTTCCTCTCTCTCAATCTTACCTAATCTCTCTTTCTGTCTTTATCTGTCTTAATTTGTCTTTCTCACTTTCAATATTTCTCACTCTCTCTTCATCTCTCACACAATCTTTCTCACTCTCTTCCTCTCTCTCAATCTTACCTAATCTCTCTTTCTGTCTTAATCTGTCTTAATATCTCCTTCCCTCTTTCAATATTATCTCCCATTCTTTCTCGGTCTCTCTTTCTCTCTCTCTCAGTCTTCCACACTCTCTCCATTTCTCACTAACTCTTTCACTCTCTTTTTTTGTCTCTTCCCCCCCTCCAACACACACACACACACACTCTCTCTGTGTCCGAGCAGACAAGTCCACAGCGCTGGACATTGACTCGGAGCCGTCTCCCTCCTCCCCCACCGCGGAGGACGTGGTCCCCGGCAGCCCCCCCGGCGCCGAGTTCATCAGCGACGCCTTCGTCTCGGAGATAGACCAGGCCGAGATCCAGAAGGGCTTTGAGCAGCTGGGCATGGACAAGAAAGAGGAGAGGGCCCACGGTGAGCCCCGCCCTGACCCAGCCCGGCCCACCTCCCGCCCTGCCTGACCTCTGACCTTCAAAAGCCCCTCAGTCGGCCCGAGACCCGGCCATCTGTACACAGAGCCTTTTTTTCTTTTCAAATGCGGATGCTACATTCCCCTTCACATTTTCCAGCTGATTTTGGAAAGGACTTTTCTTTGTTTGTGCCAGTGGTAAATGGCATCAAACTCATCCGTTTAGATATTGTCCGACGAACACTGCAGAATACTCACCCCGGCTCAGATATTGACTTCACCCCGCTTGAAATACCCACTGTTTAACACCTCTCGCATGCCTCTATTGTTCCTCCACTTTTCCGCTCCCCCACCCCACCACCCTCCCCAAACAGCCCGGGCCCAGCCCTCCCCAGGCCCAGGGGCGGTCCCCACCCTAGTGGTCCTCCTGATCCAGTACCTGTGCGCTGCTAGGCTGTCCCCCAAACGGCACTGCCCCGCCCCAGGGGCACTGACCCCGCCCGGGACCCCACCCCCATCTCCGGTCCCCGGTCACCGGTACGGTATGCTGTGGCCGCTGCATGCCTAGTGCATTGTGGCATGCACTAGGCTGGCACGAGCATACTCTCAGTGACCCACAACACTGATTCCTCTCCACCCCGTGTGGAAATAGCTTTCAGAAACTGTAGATGCCCTTTTCTGTTTGCACCAATGAGCGGTAGTAATTCAGTTCGCAACCCGTGTGCCATGTGAAAGGAAGCTGCCCACAAGAATTTGTTTTTCTTTATTGTCCCCTATTTTTTATTTAATATTTTTTTTGTTAGCATGCCGGTCGATTCATAGAATGGGGTCATTATTATGGAGCTGCTTTAGCACAAAAACCTGCTAATCCAGTCAAAGTTTTCTTTGCCATTTTTTTGTCCTGAGTTGTTTGTGGTTAACTGCTTCTGACTGGCACCCCCACCCTGGCAAAGACTAGTAGTTGACTATTAGGGAAGACCGACATCAAAGGGCTGGTCAACTCACATCATAAGAGTGCTGGTACACAAAACCAGAGGTCTCGGGTTCTAAGTCCAAGTCAAAGATTTATTTGCCATTTTTTTCTAAAATTGCTAAAAAACGTCCCAGTATTTTTGTCTTTTATTTGTTTGACTAAAATCTGCTAAGCATGAATAATCCACCACTGAACAGGAAAGCTGTGATGCTGCTTGCTTTTGACTTTGCCTCCGGCTAATGTTACCAAACGGCATCGAATGCAAAGATTTTTCAGGGCGTTTTTTTCCCCCAGCCAAAGCAAGGTTTTGTAACTCAAGCAGCTCAGTGAAATTGGGCCCCGGTGCCAACGTTGTGCAGTTTGCTAATGCACTGAAATAATTCCTTTCACCAGGGAAAGCCTCGGTGAAAAATACCCCCACATACCACAGATGTTCATGCACTGTACAGCAGTGGATAGTGGAAGTTGGCATAAATCCTTCCCTTTCTTATGATTTATTTCCCTTCACCAGGGAAAGCATCGCTAGAAAAAGAAACCCACACAGGGCTCGAGTTTCCGAGAAAAATGTACTTGGACAACAGGTCTAGTAACCGAAGATCTGCGCCATAAATAAGGGGGAAAAAAACCCAACAAATTTTGCACGCAGTGAAAGGAATAGCATGAGAAAATGCTGTTTACTTCTACAGGTCAAAGTCAAAGTTACATTTGAGTAGTATTTTGTTCCTGGTGCAAGGAAGAAAAAAGAAAAACAGTAGCCAGCCGATCCAGTGCAGTCACGCTGAAATCACTAGACTCTGTCCACGGTCTAGTGGATATTTCAAGCCCTGACATGTATGCCACAGATTTTGTCCGCTGTACAGCATATCTTGGCAGTTGGCCTAAACCCTTCCCTTTTCTTCTGATTTCCTTTAGGCGAGGAAGAGATGCCCGAGTGGGAGAAGGAACTCCAACAGGAACTCCAGGTGAGGGCAGGACGTCTTCATTTGCCTCCCACAGTATTTGATGGACTCCAAAAGCCCCGTGATGAAATAATCCGCTAGACCGTAGACCGTGTCTGGTGAAACTGGAGGTCCCCGGTCCATTTTCAAAAATTGGAAAAAAATGCTTCCAGTCAGTTATTCCTTAATGTTGTGTGATCCCTGACTCCCGAGCTGCTGTAGCCAGGTTTACAACAAGGGGTTGTTTGCATCTGAATGGAAGCCGGGATGTGTTCCCTGGAGATATACGCCAGTTAATGTTGAATGCTTAATTCTGACTGGTGCCCCCATCCTGGCCAAGACTAATTGACTTTTTGGGAGGCCACCATCTAAGGGCTGGATAGCTGACATTGTTAAGGTGCTGGTATGCAAAACCAGAGGTCTCGGGTTCAAATCCCGGTCCAGTCAAAGTTTTCTTTGCCATTTATTCATTTTTCCAAAATAGTCAAAAAAGTTTCCAAAATAGTCTAAACAGTTTTCAGTTTTCCTTTGTTCAGTTGTTGAAAAGAAATGAAGAAAGTTGTGGTTGATGGAAAAGTTCACCAGCAAAACGTTTGAAATGAGAATCTGATTAACTGAACATCTTTTCCTCCTCAGGACTATGAGGTAGTGGAGGAAGGCACTGCAGGCAATGAGGAATGGGAGAGGGAAATTGACCAAATGCTTGAGAACGAGGACGGAACAGAGGCCAAGTAAAACCATAGACCACCCACCCATATCCTGATCCCCCTTTTTTATAAAAGAATGTTTCATTAGCCTGCAAGTAGTGGTTTACTGCTGGTTGGTCCCATGCAACATTACATGGCACAGTTTCAGAAACCTTGGAAATCTTAATTCTAGTACTCAAATCTTGACTAACCAGATTTTTTATTTAATTTTTTTTTGCGGCGGCATCATTAAGTATTTATTTTGTTTCCACCCAATACTGGCCTGGAAATGGCAGGACTTTCTTTAATGGTCGGAATTGAGTTTATGGCTATGGCTTTCAATGGTTGCTAGGGGCATTCTGAAGCCCAGCCTGTGCTTTAGTGCAGGCAGGCAGCAGCAGCGTTGCCAATGGCAAGAGCCACAGCAAAAGCCGTAACTGTCAATTTGACTCTGGCTTGTAACAGTAATGTACCGGTATGTAGTCGAATGTACAGTGGCGTCCTCCAATAAGTCAGGCGCCAGTGAACGTCTGCTCACCAACCTAATCCGGTAATTCGGGGAACAAGACTGTCTGATAATATGTATCTCCAAAATGTAGGCTTTGGCTCAGGTTATGGTTTATCACTGACCTTGTAGGTTTGCTGGCTTGTTAAGTACAGAGTATTCAGCCAGAAACTGAGGCCAAACGCTTGATTCTAGATGCTCATGGTGAGATAAATATGACCGAAACCTAAGCCCGAGCATAAACCTTCATTTTGTAAACGACCATATCCAGTACCATGTGAGGCAGAAATGTCATTGGTAACACGGAAATACTTTGCACTTTACGGCCACGCCGACCTGTCACGCTTGGCCCATCTCAGAGTAGACCACGTTACGCTTTGACAAAAATAAATCTCTTGATTTCCGGAGATGGTCAATTATTGCATCCACTAATGTACATGAGGAAGTCATGAAAGAAAAAGAAATTAACATGTACCCAGTAATCTGAAGCGGGAAGCTTGCGCATGCGCATTGGAAATGCATTTGTAGGTATCGGAGGTGATGTATTTTCTGTTATGGAATGTATGATTGATAAACGGATTATCTTTTGATTTTAGAGAGAAAAGGGTAGCCTGTGCTTAACCATGGTCATTGTATATATTTTATGCTTTCCATTATATAAGTTAATTGAATCAAAGGTATTTGTAATCTTATCTGTAATCTTATTGGACTTGTTTTCTTCTCTCTATAGAGCTATACAAATACATGTAGTAACAGCCACACTTCCCTAAACTCTGATAATTTAATTGACTACTATTTTTTTCTGTTTAAAGTAAGGGTTATTGTATAGCAAGTTATTCATGAGTTAATTCAAATGGGCAGGAGGGAAATGATTAAATTAACTTGTAAATGGAGATGTTTTTTTGTGTGTGTTGTATAACGAATGTTGTGAAATCTGCGAAAAGGGTTTGTTTCTGGGAGTTTGGCATTGCAGTGGGTGATTGCTTATCTTGCAATGGGAGAGGACAACTGAACCAGACTGAACGCACCAGGACCTAGACTTTGATCAAGGCGCTCGTCCGCGGCGAAAACGATTGCCGCGATTGCTCATGAGCGCACGAAGAAAGACTACGTGACGAACCGCCCGCACGCGTAATTTGTTTTTCCCAGGACGGGAAAGGCCATTATTAGCATAAAGGCGCGCTATTAGTTGCATTTTGTCTACGCGTGGTGAATTATTCATGAAATCATTCCACTTATCCACCCAAATCTTGATTTGAGTACATGTATGGTGTACATTGTATAGGCAGGCCTGTGTATAGTATGCATGTGTGTGAAGGCCTTCATAATGTAACTAGTGTATGACTACACCACACGCGTGTACTAAAGATGTCGGCGCGCAAATTATCATGAATAATTCACCATGTCTGGATAAAATGCAACCAATAGCGCGCGTTTATGTTAATGGTTGCCTTTCCCATCCTGGGAAAAAAAATGCGCCGCCCGCACGCCCCGAGCGCCTTTGCAACATTATGCAGATATCCAAAGGCGCTAGCAGCGGCGCGCACAGTCCACGGCACTCGGCCCGGCTGCGTAGATTTTTTTTTTTTACACCGCAGCCATGGGTTGTTCGCTGTATTCGTGCAAATCCGCGCTTGAAAAGAGACCACATGCAGTGCTGCGTTACGAGGTCGGTCAGTTGGTATTTCTTGAGCAGGGGCGAAATGTGACTGGCTGTTGTCGTAGCTGTAGTTTGACACGAACATGTAAGATGAATGGTTAATTGCAATTCTGTAGTTGCTGTTAATAATGTTCAGCAGCACTGGGTGATTTTGTAACTCAGGGCTAGTCTCTTTTCAAGCGCGGATTTCCCGCGAATACTGCGAAAAACCCATGGCTGCGGTGTAAAAAAAAATACGCGTCCTGGCTACCGCATTGTTTGCGAGCACGGGCTGGCCGCGTAATTTCTGTTCGTAGGAGGGTTAGGGGCAATTTATGTCCCTAACCCTCCGCCGAAAAAGCGGGCTGGCCCGCGGTGCGGTTTGTCGTGTAGATTTTCTTCGTGCGTTGGTTTGGTGTGTTAATCTGGTCTCCTTGCTCTTGCCATGTAGGTAATAATTTTTGAAATGTGTGCGAACGTTCGACAGAGCGATCGCGGCCATCCATTTCACCGCATGGACCCGGGTCCCATGCTCAGGTGAGACCGTTACCATATATGGATAAAAACGTCATGCGCGGTGCGCATGGTAGTTGTACATTTCGAAGGCCGTGCTGAGTCGATACGGCCATTGGCAATGCAGCGCTTTCAGACACGTTCGTTGACCCGTAGTTATTTACCAACTCGCTCATTACGGAGCCTAGTACCTAGGCCTATAACTTTTAGGCCTAGAGATTTACATTGTATGGGGAAGAAATGCTACAGTTGGTCCCCGTAATAAGGGTGTATCGATTGACTTTATACAATCAAAAGCAAACTGTGTTCGTTCGCGGAAAAACATAAACAACGTTCAATTGAAGGCCTCTCTTCACGTGCTTTGTTCACTGACTCATCTGAGCACGCTGAGCAGCTGAGAACGTTGCTGTAACGTGCTGAGGCGAGCCAGTGACGTCACGGCTCAACTCGGCACGGGGGCCCGTCTGAGATCGTTACACCGAACCCGGAACCCGGACCCGAGACAGACAATCTCAAAACTCGTTTAAGGGGAGCTCCTAGCGGCCCAGTAAGTGGGACTATGCCATCAAAGCCTACATGGCAGTCTTTTGGAGGGCAAGTTTAGTAAGGACAAGTAGTCATTGCAAGGCTTTTAAAGGACACGTCACACGAGATGTTTTCCCGGCAATTTAAATGTGGCAAAAGTCAAGGAACCGCCTCCAAACAGGTCTATGGTGGTGTCGAGCTGTAGCGCTGGGCGTCAAGGGAAATTTGAGTACTATTGTACTAGAACACTGCAGAGAGAACGCAGGCCCCATGCACTGCATTTGGTTTGTTAACTTGGCTATACTAACCGTGGCCACAAAGGAAATAAGATTTGAAGAAAAAATAGGGCGTTTTTAAGTCAAAGAAATAATTGTGTATAGGCCTAATCTTGTTGTTGGTGTTTAACCGTGAGGCATGGTTCTAGATATGAGCGAACCACTCAAATAACCGAGTAGGACGAAGTGGGATTAGCAACGCGATTTCCCAAGTTTAGTATCCAAACTTTAGTTGGCAACATAAAAGTCACCTCAGCCAGTCTTGAAATTACGTGAGTCGCAGTGTGTAACTCGTCGCCGAAACTTTAACGAAACCTCCGTAGACACCGTGTTTGTCGTCAATGGTGCAACTCTCTTCAATAATTGTCTATACGTGTTTGATAGAAACGGTGTTTTATTCACTACAGGTATAATAAGAGCTGATATCGCATCGCCAACGGAGCGAAGTTAGGGCCTACGGCAACCCCCCGAGCTACACTTCTGCATGTCGAACTTTCAAACGAACAGTTGGCGATTCTTTAACAAATTTTATCCTTGAAGTGAAAACATAAAACTGTTGCAAACTACTCACTGACTAATATGACCTGTAATGCATAAATCTCAAAAGTTAGGGGGCCTGACGTTTCAATCCTAGCAGGATCGGAACGTCAGTCCCTCTTACGTCAGTCCCTCCTCCGTGTCCGTGGAAAATCAAGCAAGTTTCAAGCGAGCATTGAGGGTTTGTAAAGTGGCCACTGAACGCCGACATTCCAATTGATTATTCAGAGAGGATTCGTGCCATAGTCGATTCAATACTGGCACACATGTTCGCATCAATGCCCAGCATCAATCCCGAACTCACACTGAGAAAAAAAAAGAAGAAAAGGAAACTATACACGTAGGGCCTATACTCAACGTAGTGGTACGGTTCTGACCCTGCCTTATTGATATTCTAATTTAGATATAGGCCTAATATAGGCCTAACTTGGTACGTGTAAATTATACGTAGCATCGATGCGGTATGTTATGTACATCTGGCCTTATATCCCTCAACAGTGCAGTGCCGTCGGATTCTTGCATCAGGACTGAATGATTATTCCTCTACTGAGTGTATGCCTATGGTGTGGCCAAAGATAGCCCCGAGTACTTCGATGTTTGATACCGATTACAGGTAAAGCTTTGTACGGCTGCGTGTGTTTCTTTTGTATTCATCTATCGGATGGTCTTCAATCAAGTATTCTTTTTCGTATATTAAAGAACAACCCCTACAGTGTTTGACTTTGAGTGAACCGATTTCACTGTCTGTACGGCGAGGAAAGTTTTTCACTCAGGGAGCGAGCGTACAGGATTTATAATTTTGGTTGTCATCCATGGCATTTCATTACAGAGCTTTCGTTTTGTACACGACAGATGAATACGAAAGCAGCTCACTATTATCGCCAAGTGACACGATCTCCCGACATTGACGGGATCACACCCTCCCCCCGTTCATTCAGATGCAAACAACTAAATATTGTAAACCTGGCTACGGCAGCTTGGGGATCAGCTACCATACTTGTTTATCGCCCGGACGATTCAGCAACAATACAACAAGCAACAAAAGAAAATATTGCGAGTTCCCCATTGGGTCATTCTAAATATAGCTTGGTATCCATGCAGGGAGTCGGGCATCAAAGAGTTGCGTGTCCCCACATTGAATTGGTAACCCCCTTTTCTTTGATTTGGAAGAAACTTGTTGTTAACATTATTTAACTAAAGTGATATACAAAAATTGTTGCAAACTGCTAACTGACTGAAATTACCAAAATGCAAATCTTAAAATTTAGTTGGCCTGACGTTTCGATCCTAGCAGGACCTTTCGCAAAGGCAGAGTGACAAGGACAAAACAAATACATGTACACGAAGGAGGGGGGGGGGAGTGAATAGTAAACTATTTGCACCGCGGCGTTCTTCTCGGGCTCAGACTTCTACAAGTATGAGATATGGGCGAAAAGATTTGGGAGTAGAAACCCGAGCCCGAACGCTGCTCTGAAAAGGGGGTGGGTGGGTGGGGAAAAAGGAGAAAGTGCCCACCTGTAACATGCGCTGTAATAGCTCCCGCTCTTACCCCATCCTCCGATCCACCAGAATCGCGACTGATGTATCATCTGTCGCCCTCAACGTCCGCCGCGATGCAAATAGTAAACTATTTGCACCGCGGCGTTCTTCTCGGGCTCAGACTTCTACAAGTATGAGATATGGGCGAAAAGATTTTCTGCTCCAACCCTAGTTAGGCCAATGCTGGCTTAGAATCTGCCACCCGCACTCCCCCATTTCTCACCCATCCCTCATTGCAAAATGCCGCGCCTGTCATTGTAAGCGGCGTTCGACGCCACTAGCCAGAGAAAGGTCTATCTCTGTCTTTTGACGCATGACTATTCCTGCTGAGTCCGAAAAGCAGGTTCTGCCTTAAATCCCGAGTTGAGCAGTTGGTAGACATGTCCCGCAAGATCTGCCCTGGATGCCTGGCCGTCATCCTCCACATCCACTGCTTCTTGGAGCATCCGGACAGTGCTGCAACGCCTCGTGACACGCTCGATCTAGGTGTAATGTTTAAACATCCGAGATGTTGCCCATCCGCAGTGGTCCATTATCTGCTGCTCCGTCGCTCCAAAAAGCCTCAGAGTTACGGCAACTCCGGCCCTACCTCCGTGTGCTCTGAGCTCCTGGTCACGTTGATCTGACGAAACCGAGAAGTATACTTTCAAACGATTGTTCGGACCATTGCCAATGAAAGGCTTGTTGGCCAAGGCACGGCGATCCGGCGTCGATGGGCGGAAGAGATAACCCCCTTGCAAGTCAAACCCGTTGCCGCTAGCTAGATTCACCATCTCGTCCACTGCCCTGACTGGATCCATCTCCCAATTCTCCAGCTTCGGGATGATGATGAGGGCTGAATTGCCCTCCCTTATCGTCTTGCCAATGGTGTGATGAAAAAGCAAATCTCTACCATCAATCCTCGTCGCCTCACAAGTCCTTGTGCGGCCCAAGTCCGCAGCTCGATCGCCTGCCCACCACATGCAGAGAAAAAATGCGAGGTCCCTGTAGAGGACGTACCGCTTGATGAAGCTTGGTTCTTCTGCGTCGATAAGAAGCTGGATGCGCCCCCGAATCTCACCCACTAACCATCGTAGCTTGCCGGAGAAGATTGGCACCGCTTGCCTTGGTGACACATGTGCTTCCGCCTGTTCCAAACGGATGGCCTTCAAATACCGTTTCACTCGATCCGATATGCACGGGTTCCCCGTCTTGGCCTTCGGGCTCCACGGTAGCCTTCTGCCGGCTGCGTTAAAGTACGCTCTCAATTGTCCAATGTAAGAATCTACGGTCCCCGCTGCTAAATGCCGCTTACATCCACATTCCTGATGTCCCCTCTTGCCTACGAAACGACATCCAAGTATGTGAACTTGAGTCTTCCCTCTCGAGTCCCTGTCTATCAAAAATTTGACCACATCCTCCGGAGATGCCCCCTCGCTCCTGCTGCCTTCAGTATAGTAACCGGAACCGTGATTTTTCTGTAGGAAAATATCCAGACTTCCAACCAAACTGTTTTTCTGCTTGTCATCAGTAAGGGCGGCGATCCAATCTCCCGTCAAGCTCTTCTAACCTTGCTCGAACTGCTGTGAGCTGCGAAGAGAGAATAGAGAACATTATATGATTCCTTCGCTCGCATATTCTCGTCTAGTTATGTTTGCCCTGGCGATGCCGGCGGCGAGGGGATGGGACCTTCCTCGGGATGAATGCGAATTCCCTCGCGCCTGCCGCAAATGGACCTCAGAAACATCTGCAAACGCCGATGCAGTTTCAAACTGCCCCACACCGTGAGATGTACCTGATCCTGCAAATCGCGCTGACAAATGTGGTCATTTGACAGAAAATGCCAGCAAGACTCAGAGCTTAGCTCTCTCATTGCCGAATTGGCCGACGCCACCCTACGGTTAATGACAGCGCTCCGAGTCTGACATATCCCTGATAGTACGAAGCGAATGCCCGGATACTGGCCGCTCAATCGCTTCGACGCCACTTTGAAAACCCTTAAAAGGTTATCGACTTCTGCACCGCTTATACCCTCCTGGATGTTGAGACCATGGGGTTGAATAGTTCGAAGACGCTTCATCCACATTTTCTCACGGCTAAGACGGACAGCATTACTACGGTGACCAAGTGATTCTATGCCCAGTACACTGGGCATTTTTGTATATCACCCTAAAATAAAGTTAATGTTAAATAATTAACAAGACCAACAACCCAGGCAGACCCATCATCTCTGGCAATGGTTCACCTACGGAACACATATCTATTTTCATTGACTCTTTTCTCAGACCCTTGGTTCCCCAAATCCCCTAATACGTACATGACACTCCCGACTTTCTGCGAAAGTTGAAAAGTTGGAAAGTGTCAAGGATCAAATCCCGACCACTGCCATAACTGGTACTATTGACGTTTCCTCTCTATACACTAACATCCCCTAGGAAAAAGGAATTCTCCACCCATCTCTGACATAACCACCTTGGCTAGTGCTGGCCAAGAACAATTTGCTCATTTCTTGGCAAGCACTATCTTCAAGTGCATGGCACTACCATGGGCACGCGCATGGCTCCTTCCTTTGTTTGCCTCTTCATGGGTGACCTAGCTTGAGGATCGCATGCTCATCAGTGAGGCTCCATGCCGTCCCTGGATTTGGTGGAGATACATATAGATGATGTTTTCTTCATGTGGACTAGGGACAGTAGCAGCTTGATTGCTTTCTTTGACCACATCATTTCTTTCCACAGGACTATCAAATTCACAGGGGAGCAGTCTCTTCAGCAGACCTACTTTCTGGATGTCACCGTCCGGAGAGACCACAATACACATACTACTCACTTGTATTCTAAGCCCACCGACACTCAATATCTCCATGCCTCCAGTTGTCACCCCAGACACTGTAAGACTGGTATAGCTATACAGCCAGGCCCTCAGATTGAGGCGCATTATGTTCCAATGAGTCTGACTTTCGCCGCCATACACGTGTATTGGCCAGTAACTTCTGGGAATGGAATAGACTTTAGCAATGGAGTTCTCGCCAAGCGAAGAACTCCATTGCTAAAGTCTATTCCATTCCCAGAAGTTCGGCACTCAAACAAAAGCCACCAGGTCCCAAGGCCAATCCCAAGGTTCCATTTATAGTTATACTTCCTACCACCCTTCTCTTCCTCCTCTCAGGAAGATAACTAAGGAAAACCACCATATTCTCCACACTTTAGATCGTCTGGCTGATGCCGTACCAAATTCGCCTGTCCTGGCTTTAAGGCGCCCCCGTAACCTGCGTGACTTAATTCTCCTAGCAGTGGTTCCCCCTTTGGATACTTCACCTCCCACTAAATTTGGTACTGCATTTAAGTTTACCTCGAAATGCATTGTTTGCAAGACACATTCTTCTGGAACTACCCACACGACCTATGGCTCTATCACGTGCACTACCTCAAACATCATATACCTCATCTCATGTAGAGATGTTTGTAATGTTCAGTATGTTGGCGAGACCAAAAACACTCTAAAAACGTATCTATTGCCATAGGTCTACAATTAAAACCGGTAAAATGGACACCCCTGTTGGGTATCACCTCAATCTCCCCTGATCATTCGATATCAGATATGATCGTGGACGTACTGGGCATAGAATTCCTTGGTCACCGTAGTAATGCTGTCCGTCTTAGCCGTGAGAAAATGTGGATGAAGCGTCTTCGGACTATTCAACCACATGGTCTCAACATCCAGGAGGGTATAATGACTAACACCATGCAGCTTTCTGATAATCCTTATTTTGTGTTCACTCCTCCACACTTCTCTCTTTGATCTTTCCCCTCCTCTCACTAATCCCTACCCTACTCCTTGCCCTTCCCTTTGATCTCTCCCTACCAGCTTTACTCTTTGTCCTTTGTTTCTCATCCGTGTCCTATTCACTCTCCCCCCTCCTTCGTGTACATGTATTTGTTTTGTCCTTGTCACTCTGCCTTTGCGAAAGGTCCTGCTAGGATCGAAACGTCAGGCCAACTAAATTTTAAGATTTGCATTTTGGTAATTTCAGTCAGTTAGCAGTTTGCAACAATTTTTGTATATCACTTTAGTTAAATAATGTTAACACCAAGTTTCTTCCAAATCAAAGAAAAGGGGGTTACCAATTCAATGTGGGGACACGCAACTCTTTGATGCCCGACTCCCTGCATGGATACCAAGCTATATTTAGAATGACCCAATGGGGAACTCGCAATATTTTCTTTTGTTGCTTGTTGTTTTGTTGCTGAATCTCCCTACCAGCTTCACTCTTTGTCCTCTGTTTCTCATCCGTGTCCTATTCACTCTCCCTCCTTCCTTCGTGTACATGTATCTGTTTTGTCCTTGTCACTCTGCCTTTGAGAAAGGTCCTGCTAGGATCGAAACGTCAGGCCCACTAAATTTTAAGATTAACATTATTTTGTCAATATCACCTACACAAATTGGACTAGTCACTTAGTGTACCGAGTAGCTCAAAAGATTAGGAGAATATTATGGTTTCCTTATACTGCTAGTTACGAATATTATTTTCATAATTAAAATCTTTCAGGATAGAACAGTGCCCTTAAACTTTTAGAGTTAAAAACGTTGGTCGAGACTCAAGACTATCTATCTAAAAAAAATGTGCATTCATATTTAATTATAAAAATAATAGAGTTTGAGATTTTCATGCAAACATTCTGTGCACCATATGTTTATGTATATCATTAAAAGAAATCGGAGGCAGATAATGAATAATAATTATAACTATGAAATTGTTTTGAATTATTAATTTAATCGCAAGCGGTTGGGATTACCGACAAACTAGCTGATAAAAAAAGACTCAAAAACGAAACCCATGAGAACACGTCCCCCATTATACAAATAATACGGTCTAACGACGCGAAGGCAAGGTCGAAGAAAATTACGAAAATCGAAAGATCTCTTCCCATTTTATAGGTTAAATATTAAGTATCAACATGTAAATAACGGTCAAAATGACAGCCAAACATTAATAAATGACAGTATTCAAAGTCATTTGGGATGAGTCAAACGTTTTGCGACGTGAGTCCCACGCGGCGTATACGTATACCGCGTACGGAGGCCCTGACATGCCATGCGGGGACCTTTCCATGCCAGGCACGCAACACACACACACGTACCCCTACCTGAATCTGTATCCTTGTGGAGACATGGCTTTGTTCTTTTGCAGTATACAACCGCGTGAGAAACTGCTTTAAAAATGCTCCCATTTCAACCATTTATTCACTTTCCTAGATAGAAATTTGGACTGTATATCCCTTTTAAATGACACTTCTGTTTGCGACTGATTCTTACCCATGGCGAATTTCCCGTTTTTGAGTTATTTCCAAATATCAGTGTCGTGAAAACCTTAAGCTTGTGGAGACACCTTTATAATTTTCCTGTGGAGACCTATTCAACCTATTATCTTAGGTCTCCACAAGGTACTAGATTTGCGTGGACACAGGCCGTTCAACAGACTTACGGTTGGACACGGCGAATTGTTTACGCAAGTACAAATTCTACTTGTCAATCGAGAATACTGAAACCGGTGAATACATTACTGAAAAAGTCTGGGAAAGGTCGCTGTTGGAAGGCGTGGTTCCGATCGTGTACGGTCCTAGGAGACGAGACTATGAGGAGCTCTTACCCCCAAACTCTTTTATATACCTGGGCGATTTCAAGAGTATTAAGGATCTTGCAGAGTACTTGCGAATGTTAGACTCAAAACCAGAGCTATACGTTAAATATTTAGAATGGCAATACAAAGGTAGCGTGGAAGCAGATTTTAATCACCGACCGACGAGATTCTGCGACGTTATTCCAGTGATTGAAAAAGTCAAGAGAGGGGAGATGAAACGATTCCCTGTGAAGACGAGTAAATTCTATTCATCTCTCAGGAAGAGAAAGAAATCAAGCAATTCAAGCTTTGGACTTGGCAACTGGATTCCTTGGTGTTAGTTTGCAATGCATTGTCCACAAATTGAAGGCCTGACGTTTCGATCCTAGCAGGGCCCTTTTAAAAGCAGAGGGAGGTCATGGATCGGAAAGTTTTAATTCTGCGTCGATCCTGCCTCAGGTCCGAAAATACTCTCAAGGGGAATGCCTGCTGTCATACCAGTGCCATTGCTAGATATGGTATTTTCAGACGTTACAATAAAATACCAGCATAGCTTTCAGGTAAACCGATTTAGGCCTTATAGCTTTAGTGAAAATTTTGGCTCAGTCATTGCATGGAATAAGAATGAGGCCAACTTCCACGACCCTGGCTGATATGCCGATTACAAGGCGCTTATAGTCAGTCTATTATTTAGAGGGGTAGAACAATTCTGGCAGAATACAAAAAAGAGGGGTCACCAATATCCATGACCTCTACACTACGTGGAGCTTTTAACGCAGCGCCCAGAAGGTTCGCTGATTTGCAAAGTGAGGTCTAATCACGCCTTGGAATTGAAGTTGGAGGTTAATGGTCGTGCAATCTTAGCAGCAGTACCAGTGCACATTATTATGCAGCTCGATTTGAGGCAGAGAATTCAGGACACTGATTGCGTAGCGCTGCAAAAAACTGTACACAACTTGTATCCTGCTTGCGCGTGTTTACCAATGAGTTAATTTTCTGCCTCAAACCGTGCAGGGTATACCAGGGCACGATCATTGACGTGTATATACTGCTTAGAGCGTACGCTTCAGTTGGTAATTTCTAGACAACATCACAGATCCTGGCAAAAAGTACACACGATTTACTAGAAATTCAAGTTTTCCTACATGTTTCTTCCTTACGTGTAGCGAACGAGATATCCATGCCGTGTGCACGTTTAGCGGATACCAAGTAGAGTATGACGTCATAATTGATGACGCATCCGTTAAATCACCTTCGTCACACCGACCGTTTCGTTCGCTTGCGAAAACTTTTTATCAATTTTGTGACTTTCAAGTAACTCTATAAGCAGGGCGTGCACAATGACTGAAAATGATTATAGGTTTAAATTGTCATCTAAAACGTTCATATGAATGGATTGCATCTTTATGGATTTGTCAACGTTGTTTTGTTTATCATATCAAAAGGCATATGTTGGTAGCAGGTTGACTCGGTAGAGTATTGATATTTAGTTAGAATGGGAATACCAAATATCGGCGTTTTGATTGGCATTAGTAGGGATAATGATTATTGGAGATGTTTACACCTTAATACATGTACAAAGAGTTACTTCTATTTGATTTGTTGGTTGGGATTGTGATTGGAGGTTCAAATGGTACATTCAGAATTTTACTTCATTAGATGCATGGCTGTGATAATAAATAAATTGTATGGTATCGGTACTGATAAACCAAGTGTAACTTTGTCTTGAAAGGGAGCCCATGAGTAAAATAGTACCAATGTTCATTCTGATATTATGGTTGGTGGTTGACTTTGTGGTTGTGGTTGTTGATGTATTAATGGTTGTAGTCGCGGTTGTCCTGATTCAAGATATGAACCACACAGCACAATATGAGATATTTCTGTTTACACAACACGTTTGCTTTTTATTGCCGAACAATTCGTCACGGTTTTCACGAAGAGATTAATTTGTCCATGGTGAGTAAAAGTAAACTTTCGAGAAAATCGCCTTTGAAACTTGGTCAATTTTAAAAACATTTACTTCTTATCGATTAACTTTCAACCTTGCCAATTGTACACATTGTGTAAAAGCAGGAGTCCCAGGCTTTCATTTAACGTGATGTTTTCTACTCTACAATCAGTTAATTTTGGGAGGGGGAGGGGAGGGAGGGGAGGGAGGGGGAGGGGGAGGGAGGGGAGGGAGGGGGGGGGGAGGGAGGGGGAGGGAGGGTAGGGAGGGGGAGGGGGAGGGAGGGAGAGGGAGGGAGAGGACCAACCCAAATTACGCGGTGCACGAGGCTTGCATTTCCTCTGTAGCATTCTCATACGGTAGTGCCGTAATTTTCGTAATATAAACTGCAGCTTTGCACATTGATTTTGGAAAAGCTTTTTCAAAACAGGTATAGGTCTCGATTTCTGCACGGCTTCGTAAATTTCCTACCGTAGTCACACAACATGTACGTATCACTTCGCCAGTGGAACACGAACTTTACATTGGGAAAAAAAACATTCACGGAAACTACTGACCCGTAGTACTGTTGAAGTACTGCATTATTGTTATTATAATTTCATTATGTATCACGGTCTGTCTCCCTCAACAGACCCCTCTGGTCGCTCGCTCGCTCGGGGCTTGCATGTGGTGGGTAAACAAATCTCTACTTGTTCCTTCATAAAAAGGAGGAAACTGCTCAGTACTGTTGTGACGCTGCCTTATTGTTATTATAATTTAAATAATCTTTCGACCTTTGCAGAAGGCGAGCTGGTATATAATAACGTAGCTTAGAAAACACACGATAGTCTGGTCGCTCGATTTCACTGTCTGTACGGCGAGGTACTTTTTTCACTGGATTGGGCGTGCAAGGTGAATTCAACTTGTGTTGTCATTCAGGGCGTATTATTACAAGGCTTTCGTTTTGCCAACACGGCGGATGGTTACGAAAGTTTCCTTTGGATTTGTTTAGTATCCTTGGCAGTGATACTATCGGCGACCATCCATTTCGAAAACAAGATCAACCCCAACATCAAGACGGCAACCTTGGCAGAAATCTGGTAGTTCACACGTAATATTCCAGTGAGTACAAACATGTTTATTATGACCGTTTGAAAGTAGTCCAAATGTACTTGTATAAATTATGTGCGACTGCAATTACATTGTAACTCATGATATGTAAAGCACAGGTGGCTGTATATACGTTAAGGTAATTGATCGTTGTCGAAACGGCTTAGAACGAGCAAATACTATTTTCATCGATCCAGAAATTTTAAATCCATGAAAACATAAAATATATTTGGTAATCATCAGAGAAGCGCACAAAAAGACAAAAATGTTGGTCTCTGCGTGGGGATAAAGGAAGAAGGTAAGACTTAAGGGTTTCCATGGTGGAGATACTCAGAAGGTTTGCGGTAACACCATGTAACACATTATAATGTCCCTTTGTAGTTTAGAAGAAACAAATGAACTCAGAATACAATATTGGTAATAACGTTAAATATATTAGAGACATACATTCATAATAATAATAATAATAATAACTAATAACATTTCATCAGGCATAACGACACTCATCAAAAGTGTTATACTTCAAAAGTCTTGTCTAAAAGTAAAATAAGGTTGAAAACTACTTAACTGACTGCAATTGCGGCAATATGAAAACCTCATAAATGTAGACGTCCTGACATTTAATTAAACCTTCCATACCCATTTTCCAAGGGACTTCGATAAATATCATTATCTTGCATTCATCTTTGCATTATCACGTCGAGTAAGGGCAAAACCTCATTGAATTACATTCTCCTGGACGCAAACAAAATGTTATATCTATATCTCGCATTTGTTATTACGAGCGCTTGATGTATCCATCCAAGCAGGACCTTTCCAGAAGAAAGGTTCTCAGAAAGGTTCTGCTTGGATCGAAACGTCAGTCACTCGGAAACTTGAGTAGATTTCAGGTTTGCAACTTGTTTGGGTGTAAATTGCTGTAGAGTTTTGATTATTGGTGCAGGATTTGCTTTCAAATTTCCTTACTTCAATGAATTTGTTAACTCTTGCAGATCCTGTTATTCTGTCTCCTCGTAAAGATTGTTACCACAGCAACAATGGATATAACGGTAGGTCATGTCCACTTTGATAAAAAAAACTGAGGAAAGCAAACATATCGTTTGTGTTGCAACTCACCGGTAGAGGGCACTATACATCGAAAGCCTCAAAGTATGGGTTTGTTTGGCATGTGACGTGACGCGTGTTCAAATTTGCCAGTGGCATAATTATAGAGCTCTACGAATACCGTTAGGTGTTTTTTTGGCGACTGTTCTTGAATTTGTTCTAGTAGGCTAATGAGTGGCTAATCAGATTCACGATGAATGTCGTGCTATCTAATGGGCACTGTACAGATATTTTGTACGTTGACTCTATACAACCACGCAGGTCCAACTATGACCCAATCCATGTGTGGTCCAACGCCAGACCTAAATCTTGAGATGGATGGCTCTATGTATATAACCTACCGACGGACACCAAAATAAAATGCCACGGAGGCTGGCATCTTTACAAAAGTATTACCAGTCGCAAAAACAAATTAATGATTAGACGGAAACAGAAAACACTACTAGTCGCAAAAATATTCACGACCCGTCGAAAAAACCCAATTTGCGACCAGACTTAAACAGTCTGTTTCTGTCCATTCAGGGCCACCGTACTTTACAGTGCCACAGCTACAGGTATTATTTTATGAACGCGTTTTGGTCACAGTTTCTATGAAAATACCTTTTACTAAGCAGCACAGCAAACCTTCAAGTCCAGCGATAAACCGTTATCTGTGCTCTCCGTTTTCTAGGAGACAATCGGGCAAAGCACTGAGAATCAACGTAAATAATACCAGTATAGTAATTGACAATCTCATTTATTTAGATTTTCATTAAGGGGAAAATTATATTATAATCTACATATGGTTTTGATTGTTATTCGTCCACAGAAGACGTTCCTCTATGTGATGGCTGTTTTCTGTCTCTTTGCGATCACCTTGATGCTGATAACTTCTACCGGAATCGAGTCTTACATCGGAATCAGCCTTGCTGAAGTGACCCCTCACCGGCTACCGCAGTACGCAGTTGGCGTCACGCGCGCAAAAATGAATCGAACACGGACAACGCATGCGCGCGGTGACGTCATCGATGCGAATAGGTCACGCACAGCGACCCAGCAGCGAAGCGGTCGCTGCAGATACAAGATTCAAGTGTACGATGTCCCGGAATGTCTTCCGAAGAAAGCGTGGCGATGTGTCACGAGGCAGGTGATCGGGAAGCCACTCGAATGGACAAACGTAACATGCGCAGACTACGATTGCGACGTTCAGCTCATACTTTCACCTGATAAGAAATATCCCGGCACGGACGCTGTGGTGTTCCACTTCCTGTCGTTTCTGATTCCTAGCCCTATCCCAAGAGCAGACATGAATCCCAACCAGGCCTGGATTTATTACAGCGTGGAGTCCCCGTACTCCAATTCCCAAGAGGGCAGTCGGCTTGGTGACTTACCCGTCCATGCCACGTGGACATACCACCGCGCTTCTGAAGTCTACTTCCCGTATGGCCAGTACAAGCCGGGAAAAGCTATGGCCAACCGCACCAGGTCCGTGGAAGATTGGCTGAAGAGTAAGACAAAACTCGTCGCCTGGATGGCTAGCAACTGCGGCTTCACAACTTGGCCGAGAATGCGGTTTGTGACGGAGCTGAAGAAGCACATTCCGGTCGATGCGTACGGCCGATGCGGTAATCTGACCTGCAGCCGTAAGGACACGGCGAATTGTTTACGCAAGTACAAATTCTACTTGTCATTCGAGAATACTGAAACCGGTGAATACATTACTGAAAAAGTCTGGCGAAAGGCTCTGTTGGAAGGCGTGGTTCCGATCGTGTACGGTCCTAGGAGACGAGACTATGAGGAGCTCTTACCCCCAAACTCTTTTATATACCTGGGCGATTTCAAGAGTATTAAGGATCTTGCAGAGTACTTGCGAATGTTAGACTCAAAACCAGAGCTATACGTTAAATATTTAGAATGGCAATACAAAGGTAGCGTGGAAGCAGGTATGAATCACCGACCGACGAGATTCTGCGAAGTTATTCCAGTGATTGAAAAAGTCAAGAGAGGGGAGATGAAACGATTCCCTGTGAAGACGAGTAAATTCTATTCATCTCTCAGGAAGAGAAAGAAATCAAGCAATTCAAGCTTTGGACTTGGCAACTGGATTCCTTGGTGTTAGTTTGCAATGCATTGTCCACAAATTGAAGGCCTGACGTTTCGATCCTAGCAGGACCCTTTGAAAAGCAGAGGGAGGTCCTGCTGGGATCGGAAAGTTTTAATTCTGCGTCGATCCTGAGTCGGGACCGAAAATACTCGCAAGGGGAATGCCTGCTCTCATACCCTTGCCATTGCTCTGATATGGCATTTACAGATCATCATCATCAGCATTAGTATAGCGTACAGGCAAAAAGAAGTAGGCCTTATAGCTTTAGTGAAGATGTTGGCTCGGTTACTATATGGATTAACAATGAGGCCAACTTCCTGACCCTGGCGTCAAGGTGCTTAGTCCATTATTCACAGGGGAACAATTCATTAGAACAATTCTGGCAGAAAACAAAAAAAGGGGGGGGGGGGGGGGGTCACCAATATCCATGACCTCTACACTACGTGGAGCTTTTAACGCAGCGCCCAGAAGGTTCGCTGATTTGCAAAGTGAGGTCTAATCACGCCTTGGAATTGAAGTTGGAGGTTAATGGTCGTGCAATCTTAGCAGCAGTACCAGTGCACATTATTATGCAGCTCGATTTGAGGCAGAGAATTCAGGACACTGATTGCGTAGCGCTGCAAAAAACTGTACACAACTTGTATCCTGCTTGCGCGTGTTTACCAATGAGTTAATTTTCTGCCTCAAACCGTGCAGGGTATACCAGGGCACGATCATTGACGTGTATATACTGCTTAGAGCGTACGCTTCAGTTGGTAATTTCTAGACAACATCACAGATCCTGGCAAAAAGTACACACGATTTACTAGAAATTCAAGTTTTCCTACATGTGTCTTCCTTACGTGTAGCGAACGAGATATCCATGCCGTGTGCACGTTTAGCGGATACCAAGTAGAGTATGACGTCATAATTGATGACACATCCGTTACATCACCTTCGTCACACCGACCGTTTCGTTCGCTTGCGAAAACTTTCTATCAATTTTGTGACTTTCAAGTAACTCTATAAGCAGGGCGTGCACAATGACTGTAAATGATTATAGGTTTAAATTGTCATCTAAAACGTTCATATGAATGGATTGCATCTTTATGGATTTGTCAACGTTGTTTTGTTTATCATATCAAAAGGCATATGTTGGTAGCAGGTTGACTCGGTAGAGCATTGATATTTAGTTAGAATGGGAATACCAAATATCGGCGTTTTGATTGGCATTAGTAGGGATAATGATTATTGGAGATGTTTACACCTTAATACATGTACAAAGAGTTACTTCTATTTGATTTGTTGGTTGGGATTGTGATTGGAGGTTCAAATGGTACATTCAGAATTTTACTTCATTAGATGCATGGCTGTGATGATAAATAAATTGTATGGTATTGGTACTGATAAACCAAGTGTAACTTTGTCTTGAAAGGGAGCCCATGAGTAAAATAGTACCAATGTTCATTCTGATATTATGGTTGGTGGTTGACTTTGTGGTTGTGGTTGTTGATGTATTAATGGTTGTAGTCGCGGTTGTCCTGATTCAAGATATGAACCACACAGCACAATATGAGATATTTCTGTTTACACAACACGTTTGCTTTTTATTGCCGAACAATTCGTCACGGTTTTCACGAAGAGACTAATTTGTCCATGGTGAGTAAAAGTAAACTTTCGAGAAAATCGCCTTTGAAACTTGGTCAATTTTAAAAACATTTACTTTTTATCGATTAACTTTCAACCTTGCCAATTGTACACATTGTGTAAAAGCAGGAGTCCCAGGCTTTCATTTAACGTGATGTTTTCTACTCTACAATCAGTTAATTTTGGGAGGGGGAGGGGAGGGAGGGGAGGGAGGGGAGGGAGGGGGAGGGGGAGGCAGGGGAGGGAGGGGGGGAGGGGAGGGGGGATGGAGGGGGAGGGAGGGTAGGGAGGGGGAGGGGGAGGGAGGGAGAGGGAGGGAGAGGACCAACCCAAATTACGCGGTGCACGAGGCTTGCATTTCCTCTGTAGCATTCTCATACGGTAGTGCCGTAATTTTCGTAATATAAACTGCAGCTTTGCACATTGATTTTGGAAAAGCTTTTTCAAAACAGGTATAGGTCTCGATTTCTGCACGGCTTCGTAAATTTCCTACCGTAGTCACACAACATGTACGTATCACTTCGCCAGTGGAACACGAACTTTACATTGGGAAAAAAAACATTCACGGAAACTACTGACCCGTAGTACTGTTGAAGTACTGCATTATTGTTATTATAATTTCATTATGTATCACGGTCTGTCTCCCTCAACAGACCCCTCTGGTCGCTCGCTCGCTCGGGGCTTGCATGTGGTGGGTAAACAAATCTCTACTTGTTCCTTCATAAAAAGGAGGAAACTGCTCAGTACTGTTGTGACGCTGCCTTATTGTTATTATAATTTAAATAATCTTTCGACCTTTGCAGAAGGCGAGCTGGTATATAATAACGTAGCTTAGAAAACACACGATAGTCTGGTCGCTCGATTTCACTGTCTGTACGGCGAGGTACTTTTTTCACTGGATTGGGCATGCAAGGTGAATGGACCTTTCCCATGAAATATGCTAATTTGCGCGCGCATGCGCAAATACACCACTGGTGGGCAAGACACTTTGCGTGACGTGACGTGTGTTGTGTTTACATCCGGCAGCTGTTCCGGGTTTTTTTCTTGAGCTGCTGCGGTTTGACATTCGTTGGCCATGAGCAAAATCACCAAATTTAAGGAAAACGATTTAAAAAAATTGTTACTTCCCGAGCTTAGGACGCTAGCAACTCAGTTTGGTTGTGAGGAAAAGGTTGCGAAGTCCCGCAAAAAGGCAATTTTAATACAGTTTTTATTGACCTTCAATACGCTGAAGTGCAGTTCCACTTCCAGCTGCAGTTCCCTGCAACCGCCGACGAAAGTAGTCAAGCCTACCGCCAGTTGGCCAGAGGAGTATACATACCTTGATGAGGGAAGTGTGTGTGTCATCCCACAGCTGACTTTTTCATCTATATATGAATATTGCACCGTAAAAACGGAGACGAAAACGTCTTTCAAATCGTTTGATCGGGCGATAAAACATGTCGATGCTGGAGATGTTCACGGTATTAAATTCCGCAAGGGACACGAGGTGGGTGAATTTATTTTAATGCCTCTTTGTTTCACTGCCATAAATTTCTTATTGATCTTCGTTTTGCAATTGCCCTAAGCTGACATTTTTATAAGATAAGTGTTTTTTTATTGCTTCAATGGCTTAATACTAATTTAATAGTAATACTAAATATACTACAGGGTTAATGCTGAATCGATCATAAAACAGTAATGTTCTAATAAAATTAACTTTTCTTTCACAAACAGGATGGTGACGATGTTATCTATTTTTACTGCAAAGTGTATGCCTCCCAGAGGGCCAAGGAGTACAGTGTCAAAGTTTGCATGCTGGAGCAGGGTGTGATTATTGACAGCACATGTCAGTGTCCAGTAGGGTAAGTAACCGAAACTAAAATAGGAACAAGGCCTAACATTAATGATGACGCAGGGTAGATCAAGAGGGGACATGGGTTGGACACCACCTCTTCCTTCAGAAATTAGTATCATCAGCAAACATTTAGTTAATGTCCTTATTAGGCAGTAGAGCACTAAAGTGCTTTGTATTTCCAGGAAAATGTAGGGCAGTTGGTACAACCATGGAGGAATAAGTTATTCCTCCATGGTACAACGTACGTGTTACAGTAGATGGCATAAATTACCATTTGCTGCTGCTAAATATACTAATTATTCATACCCCTTCATGTCTCAACTTGAATTTGTCTGCCTCGTTTCAACTGAGATATGATTTAACAAGATCAAAGCATACCTCAGTGTAGTTGTGCTCAACCAGATTTGTATCATTTATGAGATAAAAAGAACTTCCTACTGATTTTCAATAAAAAATAAACCATTGACCGTCTATACATTGTTATTTACTTGTTTTATTTACATTTACAGTCTTGCATCAAAGTGCAGCCATGTCGGTGCACTGTTGTTCTCCTTGGAAGACATCCAGAGACATGGATGCCAACTTTCCAAAACTTCAAGAAAGTCACGATGGAATGTACCACGGGCAAAGAACCTTGAGATGAAGCCATTGGATGATATCCAGGTTTCCAATGCCCATTTTGATGCAGGTGCTAATCTTAGAGATAATGTTTTGATAACACTTAAAATACATGGACTACATCAGTACACGCCTATCTTTACACCTACTGATGATAATGATGACGATGCTTATCATATACAGTGTATAATTCAGACGTTAGTGACTTTAACCAAAAAATCCGAAAGTAGAACAGCCTACTTTAAGTTTACATCTCAAGTACGAGATAGCCATCCTGACCACTACTTATTACACATTGCCCATGCAGAAGTTTATACTTCTTGATTTTTACGTGGCAGAATTCACAGCTGGACATACTTAGGCCTAGGCTAGAAGTACTACTACACTGTACTAGATTAAACTAAATCAAGGTCAAAAGGAAGAATAGCTCCATTCTTGAGCCTTGAGTAGTCATTAAAAAAAAGAAACACGTACTGTCATTACTTTGTCCTCCAGCATGTTCTGCATGTGTGGTTATAAAGACTAAAAGAGCCTAAATTTATGGCAATGAATCAAAGAAATTTGATTCTAGTAGAAATACATCCTCAGTGTATGACCCAATAACCATGACTTCCTTTCAGTCATTCATCAAAATAAATCCATCACAATCATACCTGTAACTGTAAGGAAAGAGGAAAGAGGAGCACTGCTTGAGCTGTGGTATGGAGTTGTTTCTCTTTTCCAACATGGAGTCAGAATGACACATACTGTACATACACTGTATGCACAATGTACTGTACATGTACAATGTGTACACTGTACATGTACATGTACATGTATGTGTACAGTACACATTGAAAACACAGGCTTCCAACAGTGTCCCACCAGTGCAGGGGGCATTGTGATACATTTTGTAACATTTCCCTGGAACCTCTCTGGCTGTTGATAAACATAACAACAGTGGCAGGCAGGAGTTACAGAAATAGAAAACAAAAAAAGGGGGCTCAATTTTGTTTTAAGGTCTCTGGATTATGTGACCTCAACACTATAATTTTTTTTTTTACTCTTGTTTCAAATGTATTTCTTGTTGTAATTTCTTAAATACAGAGGAATCAGAAGATGAGGTGACAAAGTGTGAATTCGACCCACGGCATCCCTCTGATCAGTCACTATCACACCCTGATGAGTTAAGGACATCAGTGCAAAACTTGTTGGATGTGTTTCCTGGTTCAGGCTTAGGCCATGGATGGGGAATATCTGCTCGTCCCCCTTTTCCGGCTGTTGAAGTTGAAGTTTCAACCACCATGACACATAGTAAGTACATTTACAGTAGTTGTACACAGATATTCATTGTAGAATGAATTTTGCTCTTTGCTTGGTTACATATAATGAAAGGAATGTTGAGAACTGATTGGAAAATATGATCATTACAAACCTTTTTTAGGTTTATAATTTAGACTCTAAAATGACAGTGTTTTCAGTTCATGATTCATGAGTGTTTTGTCCTCTGGTTATATTTCTTCAGGTAATTTTAATCTTCTTAAGTCACTGCATAACAACTTGACTAATGACGAGGTGAGGAGCAAGGCCGAGGCATTGTTTCCTCACATCAAGGTCAGCCAAGAGGAAGCAGACTACATCGAGATGAAAACAAGAGGGCAAGCACGTAACTCTTCATGGAACATGTTCCGGGCAGGTCGAATAACAGCATCCAACATAAAACGAGCAGTGAACACTAAATTAACCAATCCATCTATAAGCATGGTAAGAACAATCTGCTATCCCATTGATCAGCCTTCACTCCAAACACCAAGCATAAAGTGGGGAAATACACATGAAGCAGCAGCTAGATCCAAATATATTTGGCAACAGAAGCACCATCATGAGGGATTCAGAGTAACTACTTGTGGCTTAATAGTGCACCCTGACTTTCCTTATCTTGGGGCTTCTCCTGATGGTAAGGTTGTTTGTGAGTGTTGTGGGGCAGGTGTGTTGGAAGTCAAGTGTCCTTATACAATCAGAGAGAAAAATGTTAGTAATGAAGTTCAATTTTTGAAGAGTGAAGATAAAGGAGTGGTTCTTGACAAGACTCATCCCTATTACTATCAAATTCAAACTCAAATGTTCTTGTCTAATTGCCAGTATTGTGACTTTGTTGTGTTCACCTTGAATGATTTGTTTGTTGAAAGAGTCAAAAGAGATGACATGTTTTGCAAGGTTATGATTGAAAAGGCAACATGTACATTCAGACAAGTAATTCTGCCTGAACTGCTTGGCCAAGTCTTTACACGATCTAGCACTTTAGAAGAATAAATTTAAGAAGCCTCAGGATCAGAGCAGCCTTAAACAACTTCAGGGTTGAAAACGAATGCCTGGCTACATATTTTGAATATCTATTTAAATAAAGGACACTGTTTTTGCATATAACAGAGATAATTTATTGAAGGCTACAGATGTACAAAATCTATTTAACATTTGAGCATATATATTATATATTTTTATATATTATTATTATTATATATAAATATATATTATTACATGTTGTACAGTCATAAATAATAATTATTGTCATTAAAATATTTCTTCTTATATTAATTTATGAAACATAAGAGCAATAAAAGGCCAACATAATACACTTCAGCAGTATGTACTGCACTCGGCTATAGTCATTTCTTGCATTATGGTGGCTTTATACTCATACTCAAATAAAAAACAAGGGAGGCCATTTATTGTGTTTATGCCACAGCCAACAATAAAGAAAACTGGAGCTTCGAAGCAACTGCCAATTTTGTACCTAGGAAAATAGACCCCAAAAGAGCAGCTTTTTGAATCACATGAGTTTGGCCTACTGGAAAAGCCTTAACTTTCCTCATTTTTGGTGACGGACAAGAGCAGGAAACCAACTGTAAGATACGAAGTCTGAGATCGTTATACGGAGTTGTTTTCATCGTGCGATGTGAGTTAGAAGGCTAAGCGCCGAAAACGTGTACCGTCGAAAACGGGGGTTCCCACGATACTCATGACCTATCACTGCCACAACCACAACCACACCCAATTTCGCAGTCAAAACAGGACACTGAAAGGACACTCCCAACTTGTCAAGACTCGAGACAATATCTACAATATGCATCTCATTTGGCTGAACTATATTTTGGAACTTGTCGGTCTGTAGAGCAATAGGCTACACATTAATTAAAAAACCATGGGCTCTGCCAAGTTGGACAAGTAACAACATACTTTGAAAATGGTGCCAATGGAGCTTTTCAGAGTAAGGGGGATCTTAGGATCCAAAATATGAAACTGTTTGACTCTGCCTATGGCACGTTCCACATGAATTCTCACCTCTGCAATATTATGCGTTGCATGTACTTCTTCAATGGAAAACTGGGCAGAAGTAAGGAAAGGTGGAATATTTAGAAAGGCACCATGCTTATTAATGAGATCCCCCACGGTAAATCCTTTATCTGCTAGTACCAGATCTCCTTTGTTTAGAAGAGAGAGAAATCCACACTTCTCTGTAATGATACGATCTGAAGTTCTACCACCCCATGCATCACTTACATATGTGATTAAGCCTGTTGGTGAAATAGCAATGAGAAATTTAATAGTATTATGGTGTTTATAGGAACTCCATGTCAGAGACTGGGCTGTAAAGTTTGATGGTGTTTCAATGAACAATTCGGTACAATCTATAATAAAACGTATGTTTTTGAATTTACAAAACTGTCTTGGAAGTGTCTGATTTATGATATCAGTGGTGGGTGGATTATTCAGAGGGGCTAGAACTTTTTCCATAAGATAGATCCAGGTGGTAATGATACGGGCCATATGAGAATTAGATGTGTTGAAACGATGAGAGAGGTCTACTAAAAGCAACCCAACCTTGAGTCTCATCAGTGTTGCCAACAACTGATCCTGAAGAGGTAATGTCATATGTCTTTTAACTCCATCGGTTTCCTTATCCCCACATCCATAGTACCTCATCCTTCGAGCATATGGCTGCAACAGATTAAACAGCCAAACAAATGTAACCCAGTTGGGTAACCCTGTATAAAACTTAGTATTTTTGTCATCTTCCTTTATTTTGTCAGCTGACCAGGTGAGCTGCTTCCTTTCAGACTCTAACACCTTCACTTTATCTGAAAGCCTTTTCAAATCTTCTCTCATTCCTTCCTTTTCTTCGTCATCTACTTGAGTTTCTGTTGAAGAATAAAGCATTGAAAATCTTGAGAGATTGCTATTTGGCCTCGATCTTCCACTGCGAGCTTCCATGACAAAAAAATCACAAAATCATCAGACTTCAAAGTTTAAATCGTCAGCATTTTCACAAACTGCCGAATCCAAGCAAAATGTTCCGACAGACCACTATTAACGTATGGTTCACTTAACCTTACTGCGAGGTTTTGAATCTTAAAAAAAGGTGTAATATCTGCTGATTACAAACATTCAAAATCTGTCCTTTCTGCTACATAGATGGGTCTGCCTATTCTTAAAAATGCAGATGTAGGATTCTACATTACTGTAACTTGCAGCAAATTTACAAACCTTGACATGTTCCAAGAAGAGTTTGATCACTGGCGGGTAGATTTGCTTCGTAGCTGTGCATATGCAGTGATGTGTTGAGTGACTCCGTCATCATCAATGCACACAGATCTTCCTCTTCCTGTAGTCTTTTCTTGTTCTCGTCTTCATCCTTGTTATAAAGTGACATTATTATACAGAATTATGGTTAATATTTGGAAACAAATTTCAATCTTCATATTTCACATGAGAGATGTTCATCTGCTAGATACAAACAAACTCTATGAGACTGGTCTGAAACAAATCCAAATGTTTTTTGTATGGACCTGAATCAGAATCAAGAATTGAACATTTAACTGGAACGTCGCTCAATTCAGGTCAGAGGCCAGGGTCCAGGGAGGCATCAAACTGGTAACTACAGTATTAAAAAACCTTTATGCGTGTCTTCTGAAGGCAATATAGCATTTTGAAGTGATATGACAGCTGAATCCAATCCCTGGTTGCTATGGGTGTCGGTCAACTCGGTCCCTAACCAATTCGGTCCCAGTCAACGCGGTCCAAGGCAAACTCGGTCCGTGACCAACTCGGTCTGTATAACCAACTCGGCCTGTGACCAGCTCGGTCTGTATATATAACCAACTCGGTCCGTAACCAACTCAGTCCCTATGGGACAATGTGCACAAAAACCTGTTGGTCACGGACCGAGTAGTTGTACATGACTGTACGTGAACACTGGAATTTTCTGCACTCATTTTTTGGGGTACACAACTGACATGTAACAACTAACATGTTACATGTTATCACTTTGAAAACTTGTGTGATGCCTGGATCGATATGGAACTCTTACACTTAAAGTTAAACAGTCTTACTCTTAGTCTTAGTCTTACGCTTACTCTTACTCTTACTCTTAGTCTTACCCAACCAAAGCCAAAGGTTGCAAGAAAGAAAATGTTCTGAAAGTCAAAGAGCTAATTTCTTATTGGAGCTTCGATCCTTAGAAAAAAACCATAAAAACCTTTGTTGATCAAACAAACGTGCATTTATCGTGTACTTGTTGTACTTGTACTTGTAGTACTACTACTTTAGTACTACTAGTACTACTAGTAGTAGTACTAGTAGTAGTAGTACTAGTACTCTACTACTAGTAGTAGTAGTAGCATGGTAGTAGTAGTAGTAGTAGCACTACTACTACTACTAGTAGTAGTAGTACTACTACTAGTACTAGTACTCTGAGTAGTAGTGCAGCACTACAGTACAGGAGTACAGACTCAGTATACTGTATTTAGTGTACTTCGAGTTCGATATAGCACCCAAAATAAGGGCCAAATGACTGTTCAACTTCAAGTATACGTCTACAGACACAGCACGAAAATATCTTAGTAAAGCCTAGGCTATAGTATAGGGTACTTACACGTAGCTCCCGACGCTTCGAAATTCTTTCAAGTCGAGCAACATTCTGATCATGTCGTGGGCTCTCCTTGGGCTGTGGTTTGTTCAGGTGAAGTTTGAGGGAAGGACGATAATTGTCGTCCTCCGGAAAATCACTTGGCCAACCTCCCACAAAATGGTCGCTACAAACTCTACCTTGAGCTTTTGGATTCCACTTCCAGCCTCTTCCCCTACCAACTGCCCGCACCCATGCTGCTCGTTGCCTCCTATTGGACTTAGGAAATCTAAAGAAAGACGTTCCACTACAGCCTTTAGCCTTTCGGTTAGGGCAACCTAGAACGCAACAGCTCAAAGGCATCGTGAGAAAAAAACCCGGAACAGCTGGCGGATGTAAACACAACACACGTCACGTATTTTTAGTTCAGTGGTCACGTCACGCAGAGTCTCTTGCCCACCAGTGGTGTATTTGCGCATGCGCGCGCAAATTAGCATATTTCATGGGAAAGGTCCATTCAACTTGTGTTGTCATTCAGGGCGTATTATTACAAGGCTTTCGTTTTGCCAACACGGCGGATGGTTACGAAAGTTTCCTTTGGATTTGTTTAGTATCCTTGGCAGTGATACTATCGGCGACCATCCATTTCGAAAACAAGATCAACCCCAACATCAAGACGGCAACCTTGGCAGAAATCTGGTAGTTCACACGTAATATTCCAGTGAGTACAAACATGTTTATTATGACCGTTTGAAAGTAGTCCAAATGTACTTGTATAAATTATGTGCGACTGCAATTACATTGTAACTCATGATATGTAAAGCACAGGTGGCTGTATATACGTTAAGGTAATTGATCGTTGTCGAAACGGCTTAGAACGAGCAAATACTATTTTCATCGATCCAGAAATTTTAAATCCATGAAAACATAAAATATATTTGGTAATCATCAGAGAAGCGCACAAAAAGACAAAAATGTTGGTCTCTGCGTGGGGATAAAGGAAGAAGGTAAGACTTAAAGGTTTCCATGGTGGAGATACTCAGAAGGTTTGCGGTAACACCATGTAACACATTATAATGTCCCTTTGTAGTTTAGAAGAAACAAATGAACTCAGAATACAATATTGGTAATAACGTTAAATATATTAGAGACATACATTCATAATAATAATAATAATAATAATAATAACTAATAACATTTCATCAGGCATAACGACACTCATCAAAAGTGTTATACTTCAAAAGTCTTGTCTAAAAGTAAAATAAGGTTGAAAACTACTTAACTGACTGCAATTGCGGCAATATGAAAACCTCATAAATGTAGACGTCCTGACATTTAATTAAACCTTCCATACCCATTTTCCAAGGGACTTCGATAAATATCATTATCTTGCATTCATCTTTGCATTATCACGTCGAGTAAGGGCAAAACCTCATTGAATTACATTCTCCTGGACGCAAACAAAATGTTATATCTATATCTTGCATTTGTTATTACGAGCGCTTGATGTATCCATCCAAGCAGGACCTTTCCAGAAGAAAGGTTCTCAGAAAGGTTCTGCTTGGATCGAAACGTCAGTCACTCGGAAACTTGAGTAGATTTCAGGTTTGCAACTTGTTTGGGTGTAAATTGCTGTAGAGTTTTGATTATTGGTGCAGGATTTGCTTTCAAATTTCCTTACTTCAATGAATTTGTTAACTCTTGCAGATCCTGTTATTCTGTCTCCTCGTAAAGATTGTTACCACAGCAACAATGGATATAACGGTAGGTCATGTCCACTTTGATAAAAAAAACTGAGGAAAGCAAACATATCGTTTGTGTTGCAACTCACCGGTAGAGGGCACTATACATCGAAAGCCTCAAAGTATGGGTTTGTTTGGCATGTGACGTGACGCGTGTTCAAATTTGCCAGTGGCATAATTATAGAGCTCTACGAATACCGTTAGGTGTTTTTTTGGCGACTGTTCTTGAATTTGTTCTAGTAGGCTAATGAGTGGCTAATCAGATTCACGATGAATGTCGTGCTATCTAATGGGCACTGTACAGATATTTTGTACGTTGACTCTATACAACCACGCAGGTCCAACTATGACCCAATCCATGTGTGGTCCAACGCCAGACCTAAATCTTGAGATGGATGGCTCTATGTATATAACCTACCGACGGACACCAAAATAAAATGCCACGGAGGCTGGCATCTTTACAAAAGTATTACCAGTCGCAAAAACAAATTAATGATTAGACGGAAACAGAAAACACTACTAGTCGCAAAAATATTCACGACCCGTCGAAAAAACCCAATTTGCGACCAGACTTAAACAGTCTGTTTCTGTCCATTCAGGGCCACCGTACTTTACAGTGCCACAGCTACAGGTATTATTTTATGAACGCGTTTTGGTCACAGTTTCTATGAAAATACCTTTTACTAAGCAGAACAGCAAACCTTCAAGTCCAGCGATAAACCGTTATCTGTGCTCTCCGTTTTCTAGGAGACAATCGGGCAAAGCACTGAGAATCAACGTAAATAATACCAGTATAGTAATTGACAATCTCATTTATTTAGATTTTCATTAAGGGGAAAATTATATTATAATCTACATATGGTTTTGATTGTTATTCGTCCACAGAAGACGTTCCTCTATGTGATGGCTGTTCTCTGTCTCTTTGCGATCACCTTGATGCTGATAACTTCTACCGGAATCGAGTCTTACATCGGAATCAGCCTTGCTGAAGTGAGCCCTCACCGGCTACCGCACTACGCAGTTGGCGTCACGCGCGCAGAAATGAATCGAACACGGACAACGCATGCGCGCGGTGACGTCATCGATGCGAATAGGTCACGCACAGCGACCCAGCAGCGAAGCGGTCGCTGCAGATACAAGATTCAAGTGTACGATATCCCGGAACGTCTTCCGAAGAAATCGTTTCGAAGTGTCATGAGGCAGGTGATCGGGAAGCCACTCGAATGGACAAACGTAACATGCGCAGACTACGATTGCGACGTTCAGCTCATACTTTCACCTGATAAGAAATATCTTGGCATGGACGCTGTGGTGTTCCACTTCCTGAAGCTTCTGATTCCTAGCCCTATCCCAAGAGCAGACATGAATCCCAACCAGGCATGGATATACTTCAGCCGAGAGTCGCCGTACTCCAATTCCTACGAGGGCCGTCGGCTTGGTGACTTACCCGTCCATGCCACGTGGACATACCACCGCGCTTCTGAAGTCTACTTCCCGTATGGCCAGTACAAGTCGGGACAAGCTATGGCCAACCACACCAGGTCCGTGGAAGATTGGCTGAAGGGTAAGACAAAACTCGTCGCCTGGATGGCTAGCAACTGCGGCTTCACAACTTGGCCGAGAATGCGGTTTGTGACGGAGCTGAAGAAGCACATTCCGGTCGATGCGTACGGAGGATGCGGTAATCTGACCTGCAGCCCTAAGGACACGGCGAATTGTTTACGCAAGTACAAATTCTACTTGTCAATCGAGAATTCCGAAAGCGGTGAATACATTACCGAAAAAGTCTGGCGAAAACCTCTGTTGGAAGGCGTGGTTCCGATCGTGTACGGTCCCAGGAGACGAGACTATGAGGAGCTCTTACCCCCAAACTCTTTTATATACCTGGGCGATTTCAAGAGTATTAAGGATCTTGCAGAGTACTTGCGAATGTTAGACTCAAAACCAGAGCTATACGTTAAATATTTAGAATGGCAATACAAAGGTAGCGTGGAAGCAGATTTTATACACCGACCGACGAGATTCTGCGACTTTATTCCAGTGATTGAAAAAGTCAAGAGAGGGGAGATGAAACGATTCCCTGTGAAGACGAGTAAATTCTATTCATCTCTCAGGAAGAGAAAGAAATCAAACAATTCAAGCTTTGGACTTGGCAACTGGATTCCTTGGTGTTAGTTTGCAATGCATTGTCCACAAATTGAAGGCCTGACGTTTCGATCCTAGCAGGACCCTTTGAAAAGCAGAGGGAGGTCCTGCTGGGATCGGAAAGTTTTAATTCTGCGTCGATCCTGAGTCGGGACCGAAAATACTCGCAAGGGGAATGCCTGCTCTCATACCCTTGCCATTGCTCTGATATGGCATTTACAGATCATCATCATCAGCATTAGTATAGCGTACAGGCAAAAAGAAGTAGGCCTTATAGCTTTAGTGAAGATGTTGGCTCGGTTACTATATGGATTAACAATGAGGCCAACTTCCTGACCCTGGCGTCAAGGTGCTTAGTCCATTATTCACAGGGGAACAATTCATTAGAACAATTCTGGCAGAAAACAAAAAAAGGGGGGGGTCACCAATATCCATGACCTCTACACTACGTGGAGCTTTTAACGCAGCGCCCAGAAGGTTCGCTGATTTGCAAAGTGAGGTCTAATCACGCCTTGGAATTGAAGTTGGAGGTTAATGGTCGTGCAATCTTAGCAGCAGTACCAGTGCACATTATTATGCAGCTCGATTTGAGGCAGAGAATTCAGGACACTGATTGCGTAGCGCTGCAAAAAACTGTACACAACTTGTATCCTGCTTGCGCGTGTTTACCAATGAGTTAATTTTCTGCCTCAAACCGTGCAGGGTATACCAGGGCACGATCATTGACGTGTATATACTGCTTAGAGCGTACGCTTCAGTTGGTAATTTCTAGACAACATCACAGATCCTGGCAAAAAGTACACACGATTTACTAGAAATTCAAGTTTTCCTACATGTGTCTTCCTTACGTGTAGCGAACGAGATATCCATGCCGTGTGCACGTTTAGCGGATACCAAGTAGAGTATGACGTCATAATTGATGACACATCCGTTACATCACCTTCGTCACACCGACCGTTTCGTTCGCTTGCGAAAACTTTCTATCAATTTTGTGACTTTCAAGTAACTCTATAAGCAGGGCGTGCACAATGACTGTAAATGATTATAGGTTTAAATTGTCATCTAAAACGTTCATATGAATGGATTGCATCTTTATGGATTTGTCAACGTTGTTTTGTTTATCATATCAAAAGGCATATGTTGGTAGCAGGTTGACTCGGTAGAGCATTGATATTTAGTTAGAATGGGAATACCAAATATCGGCGTTTTGATTGGCATTAGTAGGGATAATGATTATTGGAGATGTTTACACCTTAATACATGTACAAAGAGTTACTTCTATTTGATTTGTTGGTTGGGATTGTGATTGGAGGTTCAAATGGTACATTCAGAATTTTACTTCATTAGATGCATGGCTGTGATAATAAATAAATTGTATGGTATCGGTACTGATAAACCAAGTGTAACTTTGTCTTGAAAGGGAGCCCATGAGTAAAATAGTACCAATGTTCATTCTGATATTATGGTTGGTGGTTGACTTTGTGGTTGTGGTTGTTGATGTATTAATGGTTGTAGTCGCGGTTGTCCTGATTCAAGATATGAACCACACAGCACAATATGAGATATTTCTGTTTACACAACACGTTTGCTTTTTATTGCCGAACAATTCGTCACGGTTTTCACGAAGAGACTAATTTGTCCATGGTGAGTAAAAGTAAACTTTCGAGAAAATCGCCTTTGAAACTTGGTCAATTTTAAAAACATTTACTTTTTATCGATTAACTTTCAACCTTGCCAATTGTACACATTGTGTAAAAGCAGGAGTCCCAGGCTTTCATTTAACGTGATGTTTTCTACTCTACAATCAGTTAATTTTGGGAGGGGGAGGGGAGGGAGGGGAGGGAGGGGGAGGGAGGGGGAGGGGGAGGCAGGGGAGGGAGGGGGGGGGAGGGGAGGGGGGATGGAGGGGGAGGGAGGGTAGGGAGGGGGAGGGGGAGGGAGGGAGAGGGAGGGAGAGGACCAACCCAAATTACGCGGTGCACGAGGCTTGCATTTCCTCTGTAGCATTCTCATACGGTAGTGCCGTAATTTTCGTAATATAAACTGCAGCTTTGCACATTGATTTTGGAAAAGCTTTTTCAAAACAGGTATAGGTCTCGATTTCTGCACGGCTTCGTAAATTTCCTACCGTAGTCACACAACATGTACGTATCACTTCGCCAGTGGAACACGAACTTTACATTGGGAAAAAAAACATTCACGGAAACTACTGACCCGTAGTACTGTTGAAGTACTGCATTATTGTTATTATAATTTCATTATGTATCACGGTCTGTCTCCCTCAACAGACCCCTCTGGTCGCTCGCTCGCTCGGGGCTTGCATGTGGTGGGTAAACAAATCTCTACTTGTTCCTTCATAAAAAGGAGGAAACTGCTCAGTACTGTTGTGACGCTGCCTTATTGTTATTATAATTTAAATAATCTTTCGACCTTTGCAGAAGGCGAGCTGGTATATAATAACGTAGCTTAGAAAACACACGATAGTCTGGTCGCTCGATTTCACTGTCTGTACGGCGAGGTACTTTTTTCACTGGATTGGGCATGCAAGGTGAATTCAACTTGTGTTGTCATTCAGGGCGTATTATTACAAGGCTTTCGTTTTGCCAACACGGCGGATGGTTACGAAAGTTTCCTTTGGATTTGTTTAGTATCCTTGGCAGTGATACTATCGGCGACCATCCATTTCGAAAACAAGATCAACCCCAACATCAAGACGGCAACCTTGGCAGAAATCTGGTAGTTCACACGTAATATTCCAGTGAGTACAAACATGTTTATTATGACCGTTTGAAAGTAGTCCAAATGTACTTGTATAAATTATGTGCGACTGCAATTACATTGTAACTCATGATATGTAAAGCACAGGTGGCTGTATATACGTTAAGGTAATTGATCGTTGTCGAAACGGCTTAGAACGAGCAAATACTATTTTCATCGATCCAGAAATTTTAAATCCATGAAAACATAAAATATATTTGGTAATCATCAGAGAAGCGCACAAAAAGACAAAAATGTTGGTCTCTGCGTGGGGATAAAGGAAGAAGGTAAGACTTAAGGGTTTCCATGGTGGAGATACTCAGAAGGTTTGCGGTAACACCATGTAACACATTATAATGTCCCTTTGTAGTTTAGAAGAAACAAATGAACTCAGAATACAATATTGGTAATAACGTTAAATATATTAGAGACATACATTCATAATAATAATAATAATAATAACTAATAACATTTCATCAGGCATAACGACACTCATCAAAAGTGTTATACTTCAAAAGTCTTGTCTAAAAGTAAAATAAGGTTGAAAACTACTTAACTGACTGCAATTGCGGCAATATGAAAACCTCATAAATGTAGACGTCCTGACATTTAATTAAACCTTCCATACCCATTTTCCAAGGGACTTCGATAAATATCATTATCTTGCATTCATCTTTGCATTATCACGTCGAGTAAGGGCAAAACCTCATTGAATTACATTCTCCTGGACGCAAACAAAATGTTATATCTATATCTCGCATTTGTTATTACGAGCGCTTGATGTATCCATCCAAGCAGGACCTTTCCAGAAGAAAGGTTCTCAGAAAGGTTCTGCTTGGATCGAAACGTCAGTCACTCGGAAACTTGAGTAGATTTCAGGTTTGCAACTTGTTTGGGTGTAAATTGCTGTAGAGTTTTGATTATTGGTGCAGGATTTGCTTTCAAATTTCCTTACTTCAATGAATTTGTTAACTCTTGCAGATCCTGTTATTCTGTCTCCTCGTAAAGATTGTTACCACAGCAACAATGGATATAACGGTAGGTCATGTCCACTTTGATAAAAAAAACTGAGGAAAGCAAACATATCGTTTGTGTTGCAACTCACCGGTAGAGGGCACTATACATCGAAAGCCTCAAAGTATGGGTTTGTTTGGCATGTGACGTGACGCGTGTTCAAATTTGCCAGTGGCATAATTATAGAGCTCTACGAATACCGTTAGGTGTTTTTTTGGCGACTGTTCTTGAATTTGTTCTAGTAGGCTAATGAGTGGCTAATCAGATTCACGATGAATGTCGTGCTATCTAATGGGCACTGTACAGATATTTTGTACGTTGACTCTATACAACCACGCAGGTCCAACTATGACCCAATCCATGTGTGGTCCAACGCCAGACCTAAATCTTGAGATGGATGGCTCTATGTATATAACCTACCGACGGACACCAAAATAAAATGCCACGGAGGCTGGCATCTTTACAAAAGTATTACCAGTCGCAAAAACAAATTAATGATTAGACGGAAACAGAAAACACTACTAGTCGCAAAAATATTCACGACCCGTCGAAAAAACCCAATTTGCGACCAGACTTAAACAGTCTGTTTCTGTCCATTCAGGGCCACCGTACTTTACAGTGCCACAGCTACAGGTATTATTTTATGAACGCGTTTTGGTCACAGTTTCTATGAAAATACCTTTTACTAAGTAGCACAGCAAACCTTCAAGTCCAGCGATAAACCGTTATCTGTGCTCTCCGTTTTCTAGGAGACAATCGGGCAAAGCACTGAGAATCAACGTAAATAATACCAGTATAGTAATTGACAATCTCATTTATTTAGATTTTCATTAAGGGGAAAATTATATTATAATCTACATATGGTTTTGATTGTTATTCGTCCACAGAAGACGTTCCTCTATGTGATGGCTGTTCTCTGTCTCTTTGCGATCACCTTGATGCTGATAACTTCTACCGGAATCGAGTCTTACATCGGAATCAGCCTTGCTGAAGTGACCCCTCACCGGCTACCGCAGTACGCAGTTGGCGTCACGCGCGCAGAAATGAATCGAACACGGACAACGCATGCGCGCGGTGACGTCATCGATGCGAATAGGTCACGCACAGCGACCCAGCAGCGAAGCGGTCGCTGCAGATACAAGATTCAAGTGTACGATGTCCCGGAATGTCTTCCGAAGAAAGCGTGGCGATGTGTCACGAGGCAGGTGATCGGGAAGCCACTCGAATGGACAAACGTAACATGCGCAGACTACGATTGCGACGTTCAGCTCATACTTTCACCTGATAAGAAATATCCCGGCACGGACGCTGTGGTGTTCCACTTCCTGTCGTTTCTGATTCCTAGCCCTATCCCAAGAGCAGACATGAATCCCAACCAGGCCTGGATTTATTACAGCGTGGAGTCCCCGTACTCCAATTCCCAAGAGGGCAGTCGGCTTGGTGACTTACCCGTCCATGCCACGTGGACATACCACCGCGCTTCTGAAGTCTACTTCCCGTATGGCCAGTACAAGCCGGGAAAAGCTATGGCCAACCGCACCAGGTCCGTGGAAGATTGGCTGAAGAGTAAGACAAAACTCGTCGCCTGGATGGCTAGCAACTGCGGCTTCACAACTTGGCCGAGAATGCGGTTTGTGACGGAGCTGAAGAAGCACATTCCGGTCGATGCGTACGGCCGATGCGGTAATCTGACCTGCAGCCGTAAGGACACGGCGAATTGTTTACGCAAGTACAAATTCTACTTGTCAATCGAGAATACTGAAACCGGTGAATACATTACTGAAAAAGTCTGGCGAAAGGCTCTGTTGGAAGGCGTGGTTCCGATCGTGTACGGTCCTAGGAGACGAGACTATGAGGAGCTCTTACCCCCAAACTCTTTTATATACCTGGGCGATTTCAAGAGTATTAAGGATCTTGCAGAGTACTTGCGAATGTTAGACTCAAAACCAGAGCTATACGTTAAATATTTAGAATGGCAATACAAAGGTAGCGTGGAAGCAGGTATGAATCACCGACCGACGAGATTCTGCGAAGTTATTCCAGTGATTGAAAAAGTCAAGAGAGGGGAGATGAAACGATTCCCTGTGAAGACGAGTAAATTCTATTCATCTCTCAGGAAGAGAAAGAAATCAAGCAATTCAAGCTTTGGACTTGGCAACTGGATTCCTTGGTGTTAGTTTGCAATGCATTGTCCACAAATTGAAGGCCTGACGTTTCGATCCTAGCAGGACCCTTTGAAAAGCAGAGGGAGGTCCTGCTGGGATCGGAAAGTTTTAATTCTGCGTCGATCCTGAGTCGGGACCGAAAATACTCGCAAGGGGAATGCCTGCTCTCATACCCTTGCCATTGCTCTGATATGGCATTTACAGATCATCATCATCAGCATTAGTATAGCGTACAGGCAAAAAGAAGTAGGCCTTATAGCTTTAGTGAAGATGTTGGCTCGGTTACTATATGGATTAACAATGAGGCCAACTTCCTGACCCTGGCGTCAAGGTGCTTAGTCCATTATTCACAGGGGAACAATTCATTAGAACAATTCTGGCAGAAAACAAAAAAAGGGGGGGGGGGGTCACCAATATCCATGACCTCTACACTACGTGGAGCTTTTAACGCAGCGCCCAGAAGGTTCGCTGATTTGCAAAGTGAGGTCTAATCACGCCTTGGAATTGAAGTTGGAGGTTAATGGTCGTGCAATCTTAGCAGCAGTACCAGTGCACATTATTATGCAGCTCGATTTGAGGCAGAGAATTCAGGACACTGATTGCGTAGCGCTGCAAAAAACTGTACACAACTTGTATCCTGCTTGCGCGTGTTTACCAATGAGTTAATTTTCTGCCTCAAACCGTGCAGGGTATACCAGGGCACGATCATTGACGTGTATATACTGCTTAGAGCGTACGCTTCAGTTGGTAATTTCTAGACAACATCACAGATCCTGGCAAAAAGTACACACGATTTACTAGAAATTCAAGTTTTCCTACATGTGTCTTCCTTACGTGTAGCGAACGAGATATCCATGCCGTGTGCACGTTTAGCGGATACCAAGTAGAGTATGACGTCATAATTGATGACACATCCGTTACATCACCTTCGTCACACCGACCGTTTCGTTCGCTTGCGAAAACTTTCTATCAATTTTGTGACTTTCAAGTAACTCTATAAGCAGGGCGTGCACAATGACTGTAAATGATTATAGGTTTAAATTGTCATCTAAAACGTTCATATGAATGGATTGCATCTTTATGGATTTGTCAACGTTGTTTTGTTTATCATATCAAAAGGCATATGTTGGTAGCAGGTTGACTCGGTAGAGCATTGATATTTAGTTAGAATGGGAATACCAAATATCGGCGTTTTGATTGGCATTAGTAGGGATAATGATTATTGGAGATGTTTACACCTTAATACATGTACAAAGAGTTACTTCTATTTGATTTGTTGGTTGGGATTGTGATTGGAGGTTCAAATGGTACATTCAGAATTTTACTTCATTAGATGCATGGCTGTGATGATAAATAAATTGTATGGTATCGGTACTGATAAACCAAGTGTAACTTTGTCTTGAAAGGGAGCCCATGAGTAAAATAGTACCAATGTTCATTCTGATAATTATTATGGTTGGTGGTTGACTTTGTGGTTGTGGTTGTTGATGTATTAATGGTTGTAGTCGCGGTTGTCCTGATTCAAGATATGAACCACACAGCACAATATGAGATATTTCTATTTACACAACAGGTTTGCTTTTTATTGCCGAACAATTCGTCACGGTTTTCACGAAGAGACTAATTTGTCCATGGTGAGTAAAAGTAAGCTTTCGAGAAAATCGCCTTTGAAACTTGGTCAATTTTAAAAACAGTTACTTTTTATCGATTAACTTTAAACCTTGCCAATTGTACACATTGTGTAAAAGCAGGAGTCCCAGGCTTTCATTTAACGTGATGTTTTCTACTCAACAATCAGTTAATTTTGGGAGGGGGAGGGGAGGGAGGGGAGGGAGGGGGAGGGGAGGGAGGGGAGGGAGGGGAGGGAGGGGGAGGGGGGAGGGAGGGGTGGAAGGGGAGGGAGGGGGGGGGGAGGGGAGGGGGGATGGAGGGGGAGGGGGAGGGAGGGGGAGGGAGGGAGAGGACCAACCCAAATTACGCGGTGCACGAGGCTTGCATTTCCTCTGTAGCATTCTCATACGGTAGTGCCGTAATTTTCGTAATATAAACTGCAGCTTTGCACATTGATTTTGGAAAAGCTTTTTCAAAACAGGTATAGGTCTCGATTTCTGCACGGCTTCGTAAATTTCCTACCGTAGTCACACAACATGTACGTATCACTTCGCCAGTGGAACACGAACTTTACATTGGGAAAAAAAACATTCACGGAAACTACTGACCCGTAGTACTGTTGAAGTACTGCATTATTGTTATTATAATTTCATTATGTATCACGGTCTGTCTCCCTCAACAGACCCCTCTGGTCGCTCGCTCGCTCGGGGCTTGCATGTGGTGGGTAAACAAATCTCTACTTGTTCCTTCATAAAAAGGAGGAAACTGCTCAGTACTGTTGTGACGCTGCCTTATTGTTATTATAATTTAAATAATCTTTCGACCTTTGCAGAAGGCGAGCTGGTATATAATAACGTAGCTTAGAAAACACACGATAGTCTGGTCGCTCGATTTCACTGTCTGTACGGCGAGGTACTTTTTTCACTGGATTGGGCATGCAAGGTGAATTCAACTTGTGTTGTCATTCAGGGCGTATTATTACAAGGCTTTCGTTTTGCCAACACGGCGGATGGTTACGAAAGTTTCCTTTGGATTTGTTTAGTATCCTTGGCAGTGATACTATCGGCGACCATCCATTTCGAAAACAAGATCAACCCCAACATCAAGACGGCAACCTTGGCAGAAATCTGGTAGTTCACACGTAATATTCCAGTGAGTACAAACATGTTTATTATGACCGTTTGAAAGTAGTCCAAATGTACTTGTATAAATTATGTGCGACTGCAATTACATTGTAACTCATGATATGTAAAGCACAGGTGGCTGTATATACGTTAAGGTAATTGATCGTTGTCGAAACGGCTTAGAACGAGCAAATACTATTTTCATCGATCCAGAAATTTTAAATCCATGAAAACATAAAATATATTTGGTAATCATCAGAGAAGCGCACAAAAAGACAAAAATGTTGGTCTCTGCGTGGGGATAAAGGAAGAAGGTAAGACTTAAGGGTTTCCATGGTGGAGATACTCAGAAGGTTTGCGGTAACACCATGTAACACATTATAATGTCCCTTTGTAGTTTAGAAGAAACAAATGAACTCAGAATACAATATTGGTAATAACGTTAAATATATTAGAGACATACATTCATAATAATAATAATAATAATAACTAATAACATTTCATCAGGCATAACGACACTCATCAAAAGTGTTATACTTCAAAAGTCTTGTCTAAAAGTAAAATAAGGTTGAAAACTACTTAACTGACTGCAATTGCGGCAATATGAAAACCTCATAAATGTAGACGTCCTGACATTTAATTAAACCTTCCATACCCATTTTCCAAGGGACTTCGATAAATATCATTATCTTGCATTCATCTTTGCATTATCACGTCGAGTAAGGGCAAAACCTCATTGAATTACATTCTCCTGGACGCAAACAAAATGTTATATCTATATCTCGCATTTGTTATTACGAGCGCTTGATGTATCCATCCAAGCAGGACCTTTCCAGAAGAAAGGTTCTCAGAAAGGTTCTGCTTGGATCGAAACGTCAGTCACTCGGAAACTTGAGTAGATTTCAGGTTTGCAACTTGTTTGGGTGTAAATTGCTGTAGAGTTTTGATTATTGGTGCAGGATTTGCTTTCAAATTTCCTTACTTCAATGAATTTGTTAACTCTTGCAGATCCTGTTATTCTGTCTCCTCGTAAAGATTGTTACCACAGCAACAATGGATATAACGGTAGGTCATGTCCACTTTGATAAAAAAAACTGAGGAAAGCAAACATATCGTTTGTGTTGCAACTCACCGGTAGAGGGCACTATACATCGAAAGCCTCAAAGTATGGGTTTGTTTGGCATGTGACGTGACGCGTGTTCAAATTTGCCAGTGGCATAATTATAGAGCTCTACGAATACCGTTAGGTGTTTTTTTGGCGACTGTTCTTGAATTTGTTCTAGTAGGCTAATGAGTGGCTAATCAGATTCACGATGAATGTCGTGCTATCTAATGGGCACTGTACAGATATTTTGTACGTTGACTCTATACAACCACGCAGGTCCAACTATGACCCAATCCATGTGTGGTCCAACGCCAGACCTAAATCTTGAGATGGATGGCTCTATGTATATAACCTACCGACGGACACCAAAATAAAATGCCACGGAGGCTGGCATCTTTACAAAAGTATTACCAGTCGCAAAAACAAATTAATGATTAGACGGAAACAGAAAACACTACTAGTCGCAAAAATATTCACGACCCGTCGAAAAAACCCAATTTGCGACCAGACTTAAACAGTCTGTTTCTGTCCATTCAGGGCCACCGTACTTTACAGTGCCACAGCTACAGGTATTATTTTATGAACGCGTTTTGGTCACAGTTTCTATGAAAATACCTTTTACTAAGCAGCACAGCAAACCTTCAAGTCCAGCGATAAACCGTTATCTGTGCTCTCCGTTTTCTAGGAGACAATCGGGCAAAGCACTGAGAATCAACGTAAATAATACCAGTATAGTAATTGACAATCTCATTTATTTAGATTTTCATTAAGGGGAAAATTATATTATAATCTACATATGGTTTTGATTGTTATTCGTCCACAGAAGACGTTCCTCTATGTGATGGCTGTTCTCTGTCTCTTTGCGATCACCTTGATGCTGATAACTTCTACCGGAATCGAGTCTTACATCGGAATCAGCCTTGCTGAAGTGACCCCTCACCGGCTACCGCAGTACGCAGTTGGCGTCACGCGCGCAGAAATGAATCGAACACGGACAACGCATGCGCGCGGTGACGTCATCGATGCGAATAGGTCACGCACAGCGACCCAGCAGCGAAGCGGTCGCTGCAGATACAAGATTCAAGTGTACGATGTCCCGGAATGTCTTCCGAAGAAAGCGTGGCGATGTGTCACGAGGCAGGTGATCGGGAAGCCACTCGAATGGACAAACGTAACATGCGCAGACTACGATTGCGACGTTCAGCTCATACTTTCACCTGATAAGAAATATCCCGGCACGGACGCTGTGGTGTTCCACTTCCTGTCGTTTCTGATTCCTAGCCCTATCCCAAGAGCAGACATGAATCCCAACCAGGCCTGGATTTATTACAGCGTGGAGTCCCCGTACTCCAATTCCCAAGAGGGCAGTCGGCTTGGTGACTTACCCGTCCATGCCACGTGGACATACCACCGCGCTTCTGAAGTCTACTTCCCGTATGGCCAGTACAAGCCGGGAAAAGCTATGGCCAACCGCACCAGGTCCGTGGAAGATTGGCTGAAGAGTAAGACAAAACTCGTCGCCTGGATGGCTAGCAACTGCGGCTTCACAACTTGGCCGAGAATGCGGTTTGTGACGGAGCTGAAGAAGCACATTCCGGTCGATGCGTACGGCCGATGCGGTAATCTGACCTGCAGCCGTAAGGACACGGCGAATTGTTTACGCAAGTACAAATTCTACTTGTCAATCGAGAATACTGAAACCGGTGAATACATTACTGAAAAAGTCTGGCGAAAGGCTCTGTTGGAAGGCGTGGTTCCGATCGTGTACGGTCCTAGGAGACGAGACTATGAGGAGCTCTTACCCCCAAACTCTTTTATATACCTGGGCGATTTCAAGAGTATTAAGGATCTTGCAGAGTACTTGCGAATGTTAGACTCAAAACCAGAGCTATACGTTAAATATTTAGAATGGCAATACAAAGGTAGCGTGGAAGCAGGTATGAATCACCGACCGACGAGATTCTGCGAAGTTATTCCAGTGATTGAAAAAGTCAAGAGAGGGGAGATGAAACGATTCCCTGTGAAGACGAGTAAATTCTATTCATCTCTCAGGAAGAGAAAGAAATCAAGCAATTCAAGCTTTGGACTTGGCAACTGGATTCCTTGGTGTTAGTTTGCAATGCATTGTCCACAAATTGAAGGCCTGACGTTTCGATCCTAGCAGGACCCTTTGAAAAGCAGAGGGAGGTCCTGCTGGGATCGGAAAGTTTTAATTCTGCGTCGATCCTGAGTCGGGACCGAAAATACTCGCAAGGGGAATGCCTGCTCTCATACCCTTGCCATTGCTCTGATATGGCATTTACAGATCATCATCATCAGCATTAGTATAGCGTACAGGCAAAAAGAAGTAGGCCTTATAGCTTTAGTGAAGATGTTGGCTCGGTTACTATATGGATTAACAATGAGGCCAACTTCCTGACCCTGGCGTCAAGGTGCTTAGTCCATTATTCACAGGGGAACAATTCATTAGAACAATTCTGGCAGAAAACAAAAAAAGGGGGGGGGGTCACCAATATCCATGACCTCTACACTACGTGGAGCTTTTAACGCAGCGCCCAGAAGGTTCGCTGATTTGCAAAGTGAGGTCTAATCACGCCTTGGAATTGAAGTTGGAGGTTAATGGTCGTGCAATCTTAGCAGCAGTACCAGTGCACATTATTATGCAGCTCGATTTGAGGCAGAGAATTCAGGACACTGATTGCGTAGCGCTGCAAAAAACTGTACACAACTTGTATCCTGCTTGCGCGTGTTTACCAATGAGTTAATTTTCTGCCTCAAACCGTGCAGGGTATACCAGGGCACGATCATTGACGTGTATATACTGCTTAGAGCGTACGCTTCAGTTGGTAATTTCTAGACAACATCACAGATCCTGGCAAAAAGTACACACGATTTACTAGAAATTCAAGTTTTCCTACATGTGTCTTCCTTACGTGTAGCGAACGAGATATCCATGCCGTGTGCACGTTTAGCGGATACCAAGTAGAGTATGACGTCATAATTGATGACACATCCGTTACATCACCTTCGTCACACCGACCGTTTCGTTCGCTTGCGAAAACTTTCTATCAATTTTGTGACTTTCAAGTAACTCTATAAGCAGGGCGTGCACAATGACTGTAAATGATTATAGGTTTAAATTGTCATCTAAAACGTTCATATGAATGGATTGCATCTTTATGGATTTGTCAACGTTGTTTTGTTTATCATATCAAAAGGCATATGTTGGTAGCAGGTTGACTCGGTAGAGCATTGATATTTAGTTAGAATGGGAATACCAAATATCGGCGTTTTGATTGGCATTAGTAGGGATAATGATTATTGGAGATGTTTACACCTTAATACATGTACAAAGAGTTACTTCTATTTGATTTGTTGGTTGGGATTGTGATTGGAGGTTCAAATGGTACATTCAGAATTTTACTTCATTAGATGCATGGCTGTGATGATAAATAAATTGTATGGTATTGGTACTGATAAACCAAGTGTAACTTTGTCTTGAAAGGGAGCCCATGAGTAAAATAGTACCAATGTTCATTCTGATATTATGGTTGGTGGTTGACTTTGTGGTTGTGGTTGTTGATGTATTAATGGTTGTAGTCGCGGTTGTCCTGATTCAAGATATGAACCACACAGCACAATATGAGATATTTCTGTTTACACAACACGTTTGCTTTTTATTGCCGAACAATTCGTCACGGTTTTCACGAAGAGACTAATTTGTCCATGGTGAGTAAAAGTAAACTTTCGAGAAAATCGCCTTTGAAACTTGGTCAATTTTAAAAACATTTACTTTTTATCGATTAACTTTCAACCTTGCCAATTGTACACATTGTGTAAAAGCAGGAGTCCCAGGCTTTCATTTAACGTGATGTTTTCTACTCTACAATCAGTTAATTTTGGGAGGGGGAGGGGAGGGAGGGGAGGGAGGGGAGGGAGGTGGAGGGGGAGGCAGGGGAGGGAGGGGGGGGAGGGGAGGGGGGATGGAGGGGGAGGGAGGGTAGGGAGGGGGAGGGGGAGGGAGGGAGAGGGAGGGAGAGGACCAACCCAAATTACGCGGTGCACGAGGCTTGCATTTCCTCTGTAGCATTCTCATACGGTAGTGCCGTAATTTTCGTAATATAAACTGCAGCTTTGCACATTGATTTTGGAAAAGCTTTTTCAAAACAGGTATAGGTCTCGATTTCTGCACGGCTTCGTAAATTTCCTACCGTAGTCACACAACATGTACGTATCACTTCGCCAGTGGAACACGAACTTTACATTGGGAAAAAAAACATTCACGGAAACTACTGACCCGTAGTACTGTTGAAGTACTGCATTATTGTTATTATAATTTCATTATGTATCACGGTCTGTCTCCCTCAACAGACCCCTCTGGTCGCTCGCTCGCTCGGGGCTTGCATGTGGTGGGTAAACAAATCTCTACTTGTTCCTTCATAAAAAGGAGGAAACTGCTCAGTACTGTTGTGACGCTGCCTTATTGTTATTATAATTTAAATAATCTTTCGACCTTTGCAGAAGGCGAGCTGGTATATAATAACGTAGCTTAGAAAACACACGATAGTCTGGTCGCTCGATTTCACTGTCTGTACGGCGAGGTACTTTTTTCACTGGATTGGGCATGCAAGGTGAATGGACCTTTCCCATGAAATATGCTAATTTGCGCGCGCATGCGCAAATACACCACTGGTGGGCAAGACACTTTGCGTGACGTGACGTGTGTTGTGTTTACATCCGGCAGCTGTTCCGGGTTTTTTTCTTGAGCTGCTGCGGTTTGACATTCGTTGGCCATGAGCAAAATCACCAAATTTAAGGAAAACGATTTAAAAAAATTGTTACTTCCCGAGCTTAGGACGCTAGCAACTCAGTTTGGTTGTGAGGAAAAGGTTGCGAAGTCCCGCAAAAAGGCAATTTTAATACAGTTTTTATTGACCTTCAATACGCTGAAGTGCAGTTCCACTTCCAGCTGCAGTTCCCTGCAACCGCCGACGAAAGTAGTCAAGCCTACCGCCAGTTGGCCAGAGGAGTATACATACCTTGATGAGGGAAGTGTGTGTGTCATCCCACAGCTGACTTTTTCATCTATATATGAATATTGCACCGTAAAAACGGAGACGAAAACGTCTTTCAAATCGTTTGATCGGGCGATAAAACATGTCGATGCTGGAGATGTTCACGGTATTAAATTCCGCAAGGGACACGAGGTGGGTGAATTTATTTTAATGCCTCTTTGTTTCACTGCCATAAATTTCTTATTGATCTTCGTTTTGCAATTGCCCTAAGCTGACATTTTTATAAGATAAGTGTTTTTTTATTGCTTCAATGGCTTAATACTAATTTAATAGTAATACTAAATATACTACAGGGTTAATGCTGAATCGATCATAAAACAGTAATGTTCTAATAAAATTAACTTTTCTTTCACAAACAGGATGGTGACGATGTTATCTATTTTTACTGCAAAGTGTATGCCTCCCAGAGGGCCAAGGAGTACAGTGTCAAAGTTTGCATGCTGGAGCAGGGTGTGATTATTGACAGCACATGTCAGTGTCCAGTAGGGTAAGTAACCGAAACTAAAATAGGAACAAGGCCTAACATTAATGATGACGCAGGGTAGATCAAGAGGGGACATGGGTTGGACACCACCTCTTCCTTCAGAAATTAGTATCATCAGCAAACATTTAGTTAATGTCCTTATTAGGCAGTAGAGCACTAAAGTGCTTTGTATTTCCAGGAAAATGTAGGGCAGTTGGTACAACCATGGAGGAATAAGTTATTCCTCCATGGTACAACGTACGTGTTACAGTAGATGGCATAAATTACCATTTGCTGCTGCTAAATATACTAATTATTCATACCCCTTCATGTCTCAACTTGAATTTGTCTTCCTCGTTTCAACTGAGATATGATTTAACAAGATCAAAGCATACCTCAGTGTAGTTGTGCTCAACCAGATTTGTATCATTTATGAGATAAAAAGAACTTCCTACTGATTTTCAATAAAAAATAAACCATTGACCGTCTATACATTGTTATTTACTTGTTTTATTTACATTTACAGTCTTGCATCAAAGTGCAGCCATGTCGGTGCACTGTTGTTCTCCTTGGAAGACATCCAGAGACATGGATGCCAACTTTCCAAAACTTCAAGAAAGTCACGATGGAATGTACCACGGGCAAAGAACCTTGAGATGAAGCCATTGGATGATATCCAGGTTTCCAATGCCCATTTTGATGCAGGTGCTAATCTTAGAGATAATGTTTTGATAACACTTAAAATACATGGACTACATCAGTACACGCCTATCTTTACACCTACTGATGATAATGATGACGATGCTTATCATATACAGTGTATAATTCAGACGTTAGTGACTTTAACCAAAAAATCCGAAAGTAGAACAGCCTACTTTAAGTTTACATCTCAAGTACGAGATAGCCATCCTGACCACTACTTATTACACATTGCCCATGCAGAAGTTTATACTTCTTGATTTTTACGTGGCAGAATTCACAGCTGGACATACTTAGGCCTAGGCTAGAAGTACTACTACACTGTACTAGATTAAACTAAATCAAGGTCAAAAGGAAGAATAGCTCCATTCTTGAGCCTTGAGTAGTCATTAAAAAAAAGAAACACGTACTGTCATTACTTTGTCCTCCAGCATGTTCTGCATGTGTGGTTATAAAGACTAAAAGAGCCTAAATTTATGGCAATGAATCAAAGAAATTTGATTCTAGTAGAAATACATCCTCAGTGTATGACCCAATAACCATGACTTCCTTTCAGTCATTCATCAAAATAAATCCATCACAATCATACCTGTAACTGTAAGGAAAGAGGAAAGAGGAGCACTGCTTGAGCTGTGGTATGGAGTTGTTTCTCTTTTCCAACATGGAGTCAGAATGACACATACTGTACATACACTGTATGCACAATGTACTGTACATGTACAATGTGTACACTGTACATGTACATGTACATGTATGTGTACAGTACACATTGAAAACACAGGCTTCCAACAGTGTCCCACCAGTGCAGGGGGCATTGTGATACATTTTGTAACATTTCCCTGGAACCTCTCTGGCTGTTGATAAACATAACAACAGTGGCAGGCAGGAGTTACAGAAATAGAAAACAAAAAAAGGGGGCTCAATTTTGTTTTAAGGTCTCTGGATTATGTGACCTCAACACTATAATTTTTTTTTTTACTCTTGTTTCAAATGTATTTCTTGTTGTAATTTCTTAAATACAGAGGAATCAGAAGATGAGGTGACAAAGTGTGAATTCGACCCACGGCATCCCTCTGATCAGTCACTATCACACCCTGATGAGTTAAGGACATCAGTGCAAAACTTGTTGGATGTGTTTCCTGGTTCAGGCTTAGGCCATGGATGGGGAATATCTGCTCGTCCCCCTTTTCCGGCTGTTGAAGTTGAAGTTTCAACCACCATGACACATAGTAAGTACATTTACAGTAGTTGTACACAGATATTCATTGTAGAATGAATTTTGCTCTTTGCTTGGTTACATATAATGAAAGGAATGTTGAGAACTGATTGGAAAATATGATCATTACAAACCTTTTTTTAGGTTTATAATTTAGACTCTAAAATGACAGTGTTTTCAGTTCATGATTCATGAGTGTTTTGTCCTCTGGTTATATTTCTTCAGGTAATTTTAATCTTCTTAAGTCACTGCATAACAACTTGACTAATGACGAGGTGAGGAGCAAGGCCGAGGCATTGTTTCCTCACATCAAGGTCAGCCAAGAGGAAGCAGACTACATCGAGATGAAAACAAGAGGGCAAGCACGTAACTCTTCATGGAACATGTTCCGGGCAGGTCGAATAACAGCATCCAACATAAAACGAGCAGTGAACACTAAATTAACCAATTCATCTATAAGCATGGTAAGAACAATCTGCTATCCCATTGATCAGCCTTCACTCCAAACACCAAGCATAAAGTGGGGAAATACACATGAAGCAGCAGCTAGATCCAAATATATTTGGCAACAGAAGCACCATCATGAGGGATTCAGAGTAACTACTTGTGGCTTAATAGTGCACCCTGACTTTCCTTATCTTGGGGCTTCTCCTGATGGTAAGGTTGTTTGTGAGTGTTGTGGGGCAGGTGTGTTGGAAGTCAAGTGTCCTTATACAATCAGAGAGAAAAATGTTAGTAATGAAGTTCAATTTTTGAAGAGTGAAGATAAAGGAGTGGTTCTTGACAAGACTCATCCCTATTACTATCAAATTCAAACTCAAATGTTCTTGTCTAATTGCCAGTATTGTGACTTTGTTGTGTTCACCTTGAATGATTTGTTTGTTGAAAGAGTCAAAAGAGATGACATGTTTTGCAAGGTTATGATTGAAAAGGCAACATGTACATTCAGACAAGTAATTCTGCCTGAACTGCTTGGCCAAGTCTTTACACGATCTAGCACTTTAGAAGAATAAATTTAAGAAGCCTCAGGATCAGAGCAGCCTTAAACAACTTCAGGGTTGAAAACGAATGCCTGGCTACATATTTTGAATATCTATTTAAATAAAGGACACTGTTTTTGCATATAACAGAGATAATTTATTGAAGGCTACAGATGTACAAAATCTATTTAACATTTGAGCATATATATTATATATTTTTATATATTATTATTATTATATATAAATATATATTATTACATGTTGTACAGTCATAAATAATAATTATTGTCATTAAAATATTTCTTCTTATATTAATTTATGAAACATAAGAGCAATAAAAGGCCAACATAATACACTTCAGCAGTATGTACTGCACTCGGCTATAGTCATTTCTTGCATTATGGTGGCTTTATACTCATACTCAAATAAAAAACAAGGGAGGCCATTTATTGTGTTTATGCCACAGCCAACAATAAAGAAAACTGGAGCTTCGAAGCAACTGCCAATTTTGTACCTAGGAAAATAGACCCCAAAAGAGCAGCTTTTTGAATCACATGAGTTTGGCCTACTGGAAAAGCCTTAACTTTCCTCATTTTTGGTGACGGACAAGAGCAGGAAACCAACTGTAAGATACGAAGTCTGAGATCGTTATACGGAGTTGTTTTCATCGTGCGATGTGAGTTAGAAGGCTAAGCGTCGAAAACGTGTACCGTCGAAAACGGGGGTTCCCACGATACTCATGACCTATCACTGCCACAACCACAACCACACCCAATTTCGCAGTCAAAACAGGACACTGAAAGGACACTCCCAACTTGTCAAGACTCGAGACAATATCTACAATATGCATCTCATTTGGCTGAACTATATTTTGGAACTTGTCGGTCTGTAGAGCAATAGGCTACACATTAATTAAAAAACCATGGGCTCTGCCAAGTTGGACAAGTAACAACATACTTTGAAAATGGTGCCAATGGAGCTTTTCAGAGTAAGGGGGATCTTAGGATCCAAAATATGAAACTGTTTGACTCTGCCTATGGCACGTTCCACATGAATTCTCACCTCTGCAATATTATGCGTTGCATGTACTTCTTCAATGGAAAACTGGGCAGAAGTAAGGAAAGGTGGAATATTTAGAAAGGCACCATGCTTATTAATGAGATCCCCCACGGTAAATCCTTTATCTGCTAGTACCAGATCTCCTTTGTTTAGAAGAGAGAGAAATCCACACTTCTCTGTAATGATACGATCTGAAGTTCTACCACCCCATGCATCACTTACATATGTGATTAAGCCTGTTGGTGAAATAGCAATGAGAAATTTAATAGTATTATGGTGTTTATAGGAACTCCATGTCAGAGACTGGGCTGTAAAGTTTGATGGTGTTTCAATGAACAATTCGGTACAATCTATAATAAAACGTATGTTTTTGAATTTACAAAACTGTCTTGGAAGTGTCTGATTTATGATATCAGTGGTGGGTGGATTATTCAGAGGGGCTAGAACTTTTTCCATAAGATAGATCCAGGTGGTAATGATACGGGCCATATGAGAATTAGATGTGTTGAAACGATGAGAGAGGTCTACTAAAAGCAACCCAACCTTGAGTCTCATCAGTGTTGCCAACAACTGATCCTGAAGAGGTAATGTCATATGTCTTTTAACTCCATCGGTTTCCTTATCCCCACATCCATAGTACCTCATCCTTCGAGCATATGGCTGCAACAGATTAAACAGCCAAACAAATGTAACCCAGTTGGGTAACCCTGTATAAAACTTAGTATTTTTGTCATCTTCCTTTATTTTGTCAGCTGACCAGGTGAGCTGCTTCCTTTCAGACTCTAACACCTTCACTTTATCTGAAAGCCTTTTCAAATCTTCTCTCATTCCTTCCTTTTCTTCGTCATCTACTTGAGTTTCTGTTGAAGAATAAAGCATTGAAAATCTTGAGAGATTGCTATTTGGCCTCGATCTTCCACTGCGAGCTTCCATGACAAAAAAATCACAAAATCATCAGACTTCAAAGTTTAAATCGTCAGCATTTTCACAAACTGCCGAATCCAAGCAAAATGTTCCGACAGACCACTATTAACGTATGGTTCACTTAACCTTACTGCGAGGTTTTGAATCTTAAAAAAAGGTGTAATATCTGCTGATTACAAACATTCAAAATCTGTCCTTTCTGCTACATAGATGGGTCTGCCTATTCTTAAAAATGCAGATGTAGGATTCTACATTACTGTAACTTGCAGCAAATTTACAAACCTTGACATGTTCCAAGAAGAGTTTGATCACTGGCGGGTAGATTTGCTTCGTAGCTGTGCATATGCAGTGATGTGTTGAGTGACTCCGTCATCATCAATGCACACAGATCTTCCTCTTCCTGTAGTCTTTTCTTGTTCTCGTCTTCATCCTTGTTATAAAGTGACATTATTATACAGAATTATGGTTAATATTTGGAAACAAATTTCAATCTTCATATTTCACATGAGAGATGTTCATCTGCTAGATACAAACAAACTCTATGAGACTGGTCTGAAACAAATCCAAATGTTTTTTGTATGGACCTGAATCAGAATCAAGAATTGAACATTTAACTGGAACGTCGCTCAATTCAGGTCAGAGGCCAGGGTCCAGGGAGGCATCAAACTGGTAACTACAGTATTAAAAAACCTTTATGCGTGTCTTCTGAAGGCAATATAGCATTTTGAAGTGATATGACAGCTGAATCCAATCCCTGGTTGCTATGGGTGTCGGTCAACTCGGTCCCTAACCAATTCGGTCCCAGTCAACGCGGTCCAAGGCAAACTCGGTCCGTGACCAACTCGGTCTGTATAACCAACTCGGCCTGTGACCAGCTCGGTCTGTATATATAACCAACTCGGTCCGTAACCAACTCAGTCCCTATGGGACAATGTGCACAAAAACCTGTTGGTCACGGACCGAGTAGTTGTACATGACTGTACGTGAACACTGGAATTTTCTGCACTCATTTTTTGGGGTACACAACTGACATGTAACAACTAACATGTTACATGTTATCACTTTGAAAACTTGTGTGATGCCTGGATCGATATGGAACTCTTACACTTAAAGTTAAACAGTCTTACTCTTAGTCTTAGTCTTACGCTTACTCTTACTCTTACTCTTAGTCTTACCCAACCAAAGCCAAAGGTTGCAAGAAAGAAAATGTTCTGAAAGTCAAAGAGCTAATTTCTTATTGGAGCTTCGATCCTTAGAAAAAAACCATAAAAACCTTTGTTGATCAAACAAACGTGCATTTATCGTGTACTTGTTGTACTTGTACTTGTAGTACTACTACTTTAGTACTACTAGTACTACTAGTAGTAGTACTAGTAGTAGTAGTACTAGTACTCTACTACTAGTAGTAGTAGTAGCATGGTAGTAGTAGTAGTAGTAGCACTACTACTACTACTAGTAGTAGTAGTACTACTAGTACTACTAGTACTAGTACTCTGAGTAGTAGTGCAGCACTACAGTACAGGAGTACAGACTCAGTATACTGTATTTAGTGTACTTCGAGTTCGATATAGCACCCAAAATAAGGGCCAAATGACTGTTCAACTTCAAGTATACGTCTACAGACACAGCACGAAAATATCTTAGTAAAGCCTAGGCTATAGTATAGGGTACTTACACGTAGCTCCCGACGCTTCGAAATTCTTTCAAGTCGAGCAACATTCTGATCATGTCGTGGGCTCTCCTTGGGCTGTGGTTTGTTCAGGTGAAGTTTGAGGGAAGGACGATAATTGTCGTCCTCCGGAAAATCACTTGGCCAACCTCCCACAAAATGGTCGCTACAAACTCTACCTTGAGCTTTTGGATTCCACTTCCAGCCTCTTCCCCTACCAACTGCCCGCACCCATGCTGCTCGTTGCCTCCTATTGGACTTAGGAAATCTAAAGAAAGACGTTCCACTACAGCCTTTAGCCTTTCGGTTAGGGCAACCTAGAACGCAACAGCTCAAAGGCATCGTGAGAAAAAAACCCGGAACAGCTGGCGGATGTAAACACAACACACGTCACGTATTTTTAGTTCAGTGGTCACGTCACGCAGAGTCTCTTGCCCACCAGTGGTGTATTTGCGCATGCGCGCGCAAATTAGCATATTTCATGGGAAAGGTCCATTCAACTTGTGTTGTCATTCAGGGCGTATTATTACAAGGCTTTCGTTTTGCCAACACGGCGGATGGTTACGAAAGTTTCCTTTGGATTTGTTTAGTATCCTTGGCAGTGATACTATCGGCGACCATCCATTTCGAAAACAAGATCAACCCCAACATCAAGACGGCAACCTTGGCAGAAATCTGGTAGTTCACACGTAATATTCCAGTGAGTACAAACATGTTTATTATGACCGTTTGAAAGTAGTCCAAATGTACTTGTATAAATTATGTGCGACTGCAATTACATTGTAACTCATGATATGTAAAGCACAGGTGGCTGTATATACGTTAAGGTAATTGATCGTTGTCGAAACGGCTTAGAACGAGCAAATACTATTTTCATCGATCCAGAAATTTTAAATCCATGAAAACATAAAATATATTTGGTAATCATCAGAGAAGCGCACAAAAAGACAAAAATGTTGGTCTCTGCGTGGGGATAAAGGAAGAAGGTAAGACTTAAAGGTTTCCATGGTGGAGATACTCAGAAGGTTTGCGGTAACACCATGTAACACATTATAATGTCCCTTTGTAGTTTAGAAGAAACAAATGAACTCAGAATACAATATTGGTAATAACGTTAAATATATTAGAGACATACATTCATAATAATAATAATAATAATAATAATAACTAATAACATTTCATCAGGCATAACGACACTCATCAAAAGTGTTATACTTCAAAAGTCTTGTCTAAAAGTAAAATAAGGTTGAAAACTACTTAACTGACTGCAATTGCGGCAATATGAAAACCTCATAAATGTAGACGTCCTGACATTTAATTAAACCTTCCATACCCATTTTCCAAGGGACTTCGATAAATATCATTATCTTGCATTCATCTTTGCATTATCACGTCGAGTAAGGGCAAAACCTCATTGAATTACATTCTCCTGGACGCAAACAAAATGTTATATCTATATCTTGCATTTGTTATTACGAGCGCTTGATGTATCCATCCAAGCAGGACCTTTCCAGAAGAAAGGTTCTCAGAAAGGTTCTGCTTGGATCGAAACGTCAGTCACTCGGAAACTTGAGTAGATTTCAGGTTTGCAACTTGTTTGGGTGTAAATTGCTGTAGAGTTTTGATTATTGGTGCAGGATTTGCTTTCAAATTTCCTTACTTCAATGAATTTGTTAACTCTTGCAGATCCTGTTATTCTGTCTCCTCGTAAAGATTGTTACCACAGCAACAATGGATATAACGGTAGGTCATGTCCACTTTGATAAAAAAAACTGAGGAAAGCAAACATATCGTTTGTGTTGCAACTCACCGGTAGAGGGCACTATACATCGAAAGCCTCAAAGTATGGGTTTGTTTGGCATGTGACGTGACGCGTGTTCAAATTTGCCAGTGGCATAATTATAGAGCTCTACGAATACCGTTAGGTGTTTTTTTGGCGACTGTTCTTGAATTTGTTCTAGTAGGCTAATGAGTGGCTAATCAGATTCACGATGAATGTCGTGCTATCTAATGGGCACTGTACAGATATTTTGTACGTTGACTCTATACAACCACGCAGGTCCAACTATGACCCAATCCATGTGTGGTCCAACGCCAGACCTAAATCTTGAGATGGATGGCTCTATGTATATAACCTACCGACGGACACCAAAATAAAATGCCACGGAGGCTGGCATCTTTACAAAAGTATTACCAGTCGCAAAAACAAATTAATGATTAGACGGAAACAGAAAACACTACTAGTCGCAAAAATATTCACGACCCGTCGAAAAAACCCAATTTGCGACCAGACTTAAACAGTCTGTTTCTGTCCATTCAGGGCCACCGTACTTTACAGTGCCACAGCTACAGGTATTATTTTATGAACGCGTTTTGGTCACAGTTTCTATGAAAATACCTTTTACTAAGCAGAACAGCAAACCTTCAAGTCCAGCGATAAACCGTTATCTGTGCTCTCCGTTTTCTAGGAGACAATCGGGCAAAGCACTGAGAATCAACGTAAATAATACCAGTATAGTAATTGACAATCTCATTTATTTAGATTTTCATTAAGGGGAAAATTATATTATAATCTACATATGGTTTTGATTGTTATTCGTCCACAGAAGACGTTCCTCTATGTGATGGCTGTTCTCTGTCTCTTTGCGATCACCTTGATGCTGATAACTTCTACCGGAATCGAGTCTTACATCGGAATCAGCCTTGCTGAAGTGAGCCCTCACCGGCTACCGCACTACGCAGTTGGCGTCACGCGCGCAGAAATGAATCGAACACGGACAACGCATGCGCGCGGTGACGTCATCGATGCGAATAGGTCACGCACAGCGACCCAGCAGCGAAGCGGTCGCTGCAGATACAAGATTCAAGTGTACGATATCCCGGAACGTCTTCCGAAGAAATCGTTTCGAAGTGTCATGAGGCAGGTGATCGGGAAGCCACTCGAATGGACAAACGTAACATGCGCAGACTACGATTGCGACGTTCAGCTCATACTTTCACCTGATAAGAAATATCTTGGCATGGACGCTGTGGTGTTCCACTTCCTGAAGCTTCTGATTCCTAGCCCTATCCCAAGAGCAGACATGAATCCCAACCAGGCATGGATATACTTCAGCCGAGAGTCGCCGTACTCCAATTCCTACGAGGGCCGTCGGCTTGGTGACTTACCCGTCCATGCCACGTGGACATACCACCGCGCTTCTGAAGTCTACTTCCCGTATGGCCAGTACAAGTCGGGACAAGCTATGGCCAACCACACCAGGTCCGTGGAAGATTGGCTGAAGGGTAAGACAAAACTCGTCGCCTGGATGGCTAGCAACTGCGGCTTCACAACTTGGCCGAGAATGCGGTTTGTGACGGAGCTGAAGAAGCACATTCCGGTCGATGCGTACGGAGGATGCGGTAATCTGACCTGCAGCCCTAAGGACACGGCGAATTGTTTACGCAAGTACAAATTCTACTTGTCAATCGAGAATTCCGAAAGCGGTGAATACATTACCGAAAAAGTCTGGCGAAAACCTCTGTTGGAAGGCGTGGTTCCGATCGTGTACGGTCCCAGGAGACGAGACTATGAGGAGCTCTTACCCCCAAACTCTTTTATATACCTGGGCGATTTCAAGAGTATTAAGGATCTTGCAGAGTACTTGCGAATGTTAGACTCAAAACCAGAGCTATACGTTAAATATTTAGAATGGCAATACAAAGGTAGCGTGGAAGCAGATTTTATACACCGACCGACGAGATTCTGCGACTTTATTCCAGTGATTGAAAAAGTCAAGAGAGGGGAGATGAAACGATTCCCTGTGAAGACGAGTAAATTCTATTCATCTCTCAGGAAGAGAAAGAAATCAAACAATTCAAGCTTTGGACTTGGCAACTGGATTCCTTGGTGTTAGTTTGCAATGCATTGTCCACAAATTGAAGGCCTGACGTTTCGATCCTAGCAGGACCCTTTGAAAAGCAGAGGGAGGTCCTGCTGGGATCGGAAAGTTTTAATTCTGCGTCGATCCTGAGTCGGGACCGAAAATACTCGCAAGGGGAATGCCTGCTCTCATACCCTTGCCATTGCTCTGATATGGCATTTACAGATCATCATCATCAGCATTAGTATAGCGTACAGGCAAAAAGAAGTAGGCCTTATAGCTTTAGTGAAGATGTTGGCTCGGTTACTATATGGATTAACAATGAGGCCAACTTCCTGACCCTGGCGTCAAGGTGCTTAGTCCATTATTCACAGGGGAACAATTCATTAGAACAATTCTGGCAGAAAACAAAAAAAGGGGGGGGTCACCAATATCCATGACCTCTACACTACGTGGAGCTTTTAACGCAGCGCCCAGAAGGTTCGCTGATTTGCAAAGTGAGGTCTAATCACGCCTTGGAATTGAAGTTGGAGGTTAATGGTCGTGCAATCTTAGCAGCAGTACCAGTGCACATTATCATGCAGCTCGATTTGAGGCAGAGAATTCAGGACACTGATTGCGTAGCGCTGCAAAAAACTGTACACAACTTGTATCCTGCTTGCGCGTGTTTACCAATGAGTTAATTTTCTGCCTCAAACCGTGCAGGGTATACCAGGGCACGATCATTGACGTGTATATACTGCTTAGAGCGTACGCTTCAGTTGGTAATTTCTAGACAACATCACAGATCCTGGCAAAAAGTACACACGATTTACTAGAAATTCAAGTTTTCCTACATGTGTCTTCCTTACGTGTAGCGAACGAGATATCCATGCCGTGTGCACGTTTAGCGGATACCAAGTAGAGTATGACGTCATAATTGATGACACATCCGTTACATCACCTTCGTCACACCGACCGTTTCGTTCGCTTGCGAAAACTTTCTATCAATTTTGTGACTTTCAAGTAACTCTATAAGCAGGGCGTGCACAATGACTGTAAATGATTATAGGTTTAAATTGTCATCTAAAACGTTCATATGAATGGATTGCATCTTTATGGATTTGTCAACGTTGTTTTGTTTATCATATCAAAAGGCATATGTTGGTAGCAGGTTGACTCGGTAGAGCATTGATATTTAGTTAGAATGGGAATACCAAATATCGGCGTTTTGATTGGCATTAGTAGGGATAATGATTATTGGAGATGTTTACACCTTAATACATGTACAAAGAGTTACTTCTATTTGATTTGTTGGTTGGGATTGTGATTGGAGGTTCAAATGGTACATTCAGAATTTTACTTCATTAGATGCATGGCTGTGATAATAAATAAATTGTATGGTATCGGTACTGATAAACCAAGTGTAACTTTGTCTTGAAAGGGAGCCCATGAGTAAAATAGTACCAATGTTCATTCTGATATTATGGTTGGTGGTTGACTTTGTGGTTGTGGTTGTTGATGTATTAATGGTTGTAGTCGCGGTTGTCCTGATTCAAGATATGAACCACACAGCACAATATGAGATATTTCTGTTTACACAACACGTTTGCTTTTTATTGCCGAACAATTCGTCACGGTTTTCACGAAGAGACTAATTTGTCCATGGTGAGTAAAAGTAAACTTTCGAGAAAATCGCCTTTGAAACTTGGTCAATTTTAAAAACATTTACTTTTTATCGATTAACTTTCAACCTTGCCAATTGTACACATTGTGTAAAAGCAGGAGTCCCAGGCTTTCATTTAACGTGATGTTTTCTACTCTACAATCAGTTAATTTTGGGAGGGGGAGGGGAGGGAGGGGAGGGAGGGGAGGGAGGGGGAGGGGGAGGCAGGGGAGGGAGGGGGGGGGGGAGGGGAGGGGGGATGGAGGGGGAGGGAGGGTAGGGAGGGGGAGGGGGAGGGAGGGAGAGGGAGGGAGAGGACCAACCCAAATTACGCGGTGCACGAGGCTTGCATTTCCTCTGTAGCATTCTCATACGGTAGTGCCGTAATTTTCGTAATATAAACTGCAGCTTTGCACATTGATTTTGGAAAAGCTTTTTCAAAACAGGTATAGGTCTCGATTTCTGCACGGCTTCGTAATTTTCCTACCGTAGTCACACAACATGTACGTATCACTTCGCCAGTGGAACACGAACTTTACATTGGGAAAAAAAACATTCACGGAAACTACTGACCCGTAGTACTGTTGAAGTACTGCATTATTGTTATTATAATTTCATTATGTATCACGGTCTGTCTCCCTCAACAGACCCCTCTGGTCGCTCGCTCGCTCGGGGCTTGCATGTGGTGGGTAAACAAATCTCTACTTGTTCCTTCATAAAAAGGAGGAAACTGCTCAGTACTGTTGTGACGCTGCCTTATTGTTATTATAATTTAAATAATCTTTCGACCTTTGCAGAAGGCGAGCTGGTATATAATAACGTAGCTTAGAAAACACACGATAGTCTGGTCGCTCGATTTCACTGTCTGTACGGCGAGGTACTTTTTTCACTGGATTGGGCATGCAAGGTGAATTCAACTTGTGTTGTCATTCAGGGCGTATTATTACAAGGCTTTCGTTTTGCCAACACGGCGGATGGTTACGAAAGTTTCCTTTGGATTTGTTTAGTATCCTTGGCAGTGATACTATCGGCGACCATCCATTTCGAAAACAAGATCAACCCCAACATCAAGACGGCAACCTTGGCAGAAATCTGGTAGTTCACACGTAATATTCCAGTGAGTACAAACATGTTTATTATGACCGTTTGAAAGTAGTCCAAATGTACTTGTATAAATTATGTGCGACTGCAATTACATTGTAACTCATGATATGTAAAGCACAGGTGGCTGTATATACGTTAAGGTAATTGATCGTTGTCGAAACGGCTTAGAACGAGCAAATACTATTTTCATCGATCCAGAAATTTTAAATCCATGAAAACATAAAATATATTTGGTAATCATCAGAGAAGCGCACAAAAAGACAAAAATGTTGGTCTCTGCGTGGGGATAAAGGAAGAAGGTAAGACTTAAAGGTTTCCATGGTGGAGATACTCAGAAGGTTTGCGGTAACACCATGTAACACATTATAATGTCCCTTTGTAGTTTAGAAGAAACAAATGAACTCAGAATACAATATTGGTAATAACGTTAAATATATTAGAGACATACATTCATAATAATAATAATAATAATAATAATAACTAATAACATTTCATCAGGCATAACGACACTCATCAAAAGTGTTATACTTCAAAAGTCTTGTCTAAAAGTAAAATAAGGTTGAAAACTACTTAACTGACTGCAATTGCGGCAATATGAAAACCTCATAAATGTAGACGTCCTGACATTTAATTAAACCTTCCATACCCATTTTCCAAGGGACTTCGATAAATATCATTATCTTGCATTCATCTTTGCATTATCACGTCGAGTAAGGGCAAAACCTCATTGAATTACATTCTCCTGGACGCAAACAAAATGTTATATCTATATCTCGCATTTGTTATTACGAGCGCTTGATGTATCCATCCAAGCAGGACCTTTCCAGAAGAAAGGTTCTCAGAAAGGTTCTGCTTGGATCGAAACGTCAGTCACTCGGAAACTTGAGTAGATTTCAGGTTTGCAACTTGTTTGGGTGTAAATTGCTGTAGAGTTTTGATTATTGGTGCAGGATTTGCTTTCAAATTTCCTTACTTCAATGAATTTGTTAACTCTTGCAGATCCTGTTATTCTGTCTCCTCGTAAAGATTGTTACCACAGCAACAATGGATATAACGGTAGGTCATGTCCACTTTGATAAAAAAAACTGAGGAAAGCAAACATATCGTTTGTGTTGCAACTCACCGGTAGAGGGCACTATACATCGAAAGCCTCAAAGTATGGGTTTGTTTGGCATGTGACGTGACGCGTGTTCAAATTTGCCAGTGGCATAATTATAGAGCTCTACGAATACCGTTAGGTGTTTTTTTGGCGACTGTTCTTGAATTTGTTCTAGTAGGCTAATGAGTGGCTAATCAGATTCACGATGAATGTCGTGCTATCTAATGGGCACTGTACAGATATTTTGTACGTTGACTCTATACAACCACGCAGGTCCAACTATGACCCAATCCATGTGTGGTCCAACGCCAGACCTAAATCTTGAGATGGATGGCTCTATGTATATAACCTACCGACGGACACCAAAATAAAATGCCACGGAGGCTGGCATCTTTACAAAAGTATTACCAGTCGCAAAAACAAATTAATGATTAGACGGAAACAGAAAACACTACTAGTCGCAAAAATATTCACGACCCGTCGAAAAAACCCAATTTGCGACCAGACTTAAACAGTCTGTTTCTGTCCATTCAGGGCCACCGTACTTTACAGTGCCACAGCTACAGGTATTATTTTATGAACGCGTTTTGGTCACAGTTTCTATGAAAATACCTTTTACTAAGCAGCACAGCAAACCTTCAAGTCCAGCGATAAACCGTTATCTGTGCTCTCCGTTTTCTAGGAGACAATCGGGCAAAGCACTGAGAATCAACGTAAATAATACCAGTATAGTAATTGACAATCTCATTTATTTAGATTTTCATTAAGGGGAAAATTATATTATAATCTACATATGGTTTTGATTGTTATTCGTCCACAGAAGACGTTCCTCTATGTGATGGCTGTTCTCTGTCTCTTTGCGATCACCTTGATGCTGATAACTTTTACCGGAATCGAGTCTTACATCGGAATCAGCCTTGCTGAAGTGACCCCTCACCGGCTACCGCAGTACGCAGTTGGCGTCACGCGCGCAGAAATGAATCGAACACGGACAACGCATGCGCGCGGTGACGTCATCGATGCGAATAGGTCACGCACAGCGACCCAGCAGCGAAGCGGTCGCTGCAGATACAAGATTCAAGTGTACGATGTCCCGGAATGTCTTCCGAAGAAAGCGTGGCGATGTGTCACGAGGCAGGTGATCGGGAAGCCACTCGAATGGACAAACGTAACATGCGCAGACTACGATTGCGACGTTCAGCTCATACTTTCACCTGATAAGAAATATCCCGGCACGGACGCTGTGGTGTTCCACTTCCTGTCGTTTCTGATTCCTAGCCCTATCCCAAGAGCAGACATGAATCCCAACCAGGCCTGGATTTATTACAGCGTGGAGTCCCCGTACTCCAATTCCCAAGAGGGCAGTCGGCTTGGTGACTTACCCGTCCATGCCACGTGGACATACCACCGCGCTTCTGAAGTCTACTTCCCGTATGGCCAGTACAAGCCGGGAAAAGCTATGGCCAACCGCACCAGGTCCGTGGAAGATTGGCTGAAGAGTAAGACAAAACTCGTCGCCTGGATGGCTAGCAACTGCGGCTTCACAACTTGGCCGAGAATGCGGTTTGTGACGGAGCTGAAGAAGCACATTCCGGTCGATGCGTACGGCCGATGCGGTAATCTGACCTGCAGCCGTAAGGACACGGCGAATTGTTTACGCAAGTACAAATTCTACTTGTCAATCGAGAATACTGAAACCGGTGAATACATTACTGAAAAAGTCTGGCGAAAGGCTCTGTTGGAAGGCGTGGTTCCGATCGTGTACGGTCCTAGGAGACGAGACTATGAGGAGCTCTTACCCCCAAACTCTTTTATATACCTGGGCGATTTCAAGAGTATTAAGGATCTTGCAGAGTACTTGCGAATGTTAGACTCAAAACCAGAGCTATACGTTAAATATTTAGAATGGCAATACAAAGGTAGCGTGGAAGCAGGTTTGAATCACCGACCGACGAGATTCTGCGACGTTATTCCAGTGATTGAAAAAGTCAAGAGAGGGGAGATGAAACGATTCCCTGTGAAGACGAGTAAATTCTATTCATCTCTCAGGAAGAGAAAGAAATCAAGCAATTCAAGCTTTGGACTTGGCAACTGGATTCCTTGGTGTTAGTTTGCAATGCATTGTCCACAAATTGAAGGCCTGACGTTTCGATCCTAGCAGGGCCCTTTTAAAAGCAGAGGGAGGTCATGGATCGGAAAGTTTTAATTCTGCGTCGATCCTGCCTCAGGTCCGAAAATACTCTCAAGGGGAATGCCTGCTGTCATACCAGTGCCATTGCTAGATATGGTATTTTCAGACGTTACAATAAAATACCAGCATAGCTTTCAGGTAAACCGATTTAGGCCTTATAGCTTTAGTGAAAATTTTGGCTCAGTCATTGCATGGAATAAGAATGAGGCCAACTTCCACGACCCTGGCTGATATGCCGATTACAAGGCGCTTATAGTCAGTCTATTATTTAGAGGGGTAGAACAATTCTGGCAGAATACAAAAAAGAGGGGTCACCAATATCCATGACCTCTACACTACGTGGAGCTTTTAACGCAGCGCCCAGAAGGTTCGCTGATTTGCAAAGTGAGGTCTAATCACGCCTTGGAATTGAAGTTGGAGGTTAATGGTCGTGCAATCTTAGCAGCAGTACCAGTGCACATTATTATGCAGCTCGATTTGAGGCAGAGAATTCAGGACACTGATTGCGTAGCGCTGCAAAAAACTGTACACAACTTGTATCCTGCTTGCGCGTGTTTACCAATGAGTTAATTTTCTGCCTCAAACCGAGCTGCACATTATCATGCAGCTCGATTTGAGGCAGAGAATTCAGGACACTGATTGCGTAGCGCTGCAAAAAACTGTACACAACTTGTATCCTGCTTGCGCGTGTTTACCAATGAGTTAATTTTCTGCCTCAAACCGTGCAGGGTATACCAGGGCACGATCATTGACGTGTATATACTGCTTAGAGCGTACGCTTCAGTTGGTAATTTCTAGACAACATCACAGATCCTGGCAAAAAGTACACACGATTTACTAGAAATTCAAGTTTTCCTACATGTGTCTTCCTTACGTGTAGCGAACGAGATATCCATGCCGTGTGCACGTTTAGCGGATACCAAGTAGAGTATGACGTCATAATTGATGACACATCCGTTACATCACCTTCGTCACACCGACCGTTTCGTTCGCTTGCGAAAACTTTCTATCAATTTTGTGACTTTCAAGTAACTCTATAAGCAGGGCGTGCACAATGACTGTAAATGATTATAGGTTTAAATTGTCATCTAAAACGTTCATATGAATGGATTGCATCTTTATGGATTTGTCAACGTTGTTTTGTTTATCATATCAAAAGGCATATGTTGGTAGCAGGTTGACTCGGTAGAGCATTGATATTTAGTTAGAATGGGAATACCAAATATCGGCGTTTTGATTGGCATTAGTAGGGATAATGATTATTGGAGATGTTTACACCTTAATACATGTACAAAGAGTTACTTCTATTTGATTTGTTGGTTGGGATTGTGATTGGAGGTTCAAATGGTACATTCAGAATTTTACTTCATTAGATGCATGGCTGTGATAATAAATAAATTGTATGGTATCGGTACTGATAAACCAAGTGTAACTTTGTCTTGAAAGGGAGCCCATGAGTAAAATAGTACCAATGTTCATTCTGATATTATGGTTGGTGGTTGACTTTGTGGTTGTGGTTGTTGATGTATTAATGGTTGTAGTCGCGGTTGTCCTGATTCAAGATATGAACCACACAGCACAATATGAGATATTTCTGTTTACACAACACGTTTGCTTTTTATTGCCGAACAATTCGTCACGGTTTTCACGAAGAGACTAATTTGTCCATGGTGAGTAAAAGTAAACTTTCGAGAAAATCGCCTTTGAAACTTGGTCAATTTTAAAAACATTTACTTTTTATCGATTAACTTTCAACCTTGCCAATTGTACACATTGTGTAAAAGCAGGAGTCCCAGGCTTTCATTTAACGTGATGTTTTCTACTCTACAATCAGTTAATTTTGGGAGGGGGAGGGGAGGGAGGGGAGGGAGGGGAGGGAGGGGGAGGGGGAGGCAGGGGAGGGAGGGGGGGGGGAGGGGAGGGGGGATGGAGGGGGAGGGAGGGTAGGGAGGGGGAGGGGGAGGGAGGGAGAGGGAGGGAGAGGACCAACCCAAATTACGCGGTGCACGAGGCTTGCATTTCCTCTGTAGCATTCTCATACGGTAGTGCCGTAATTTTCGTAATATAAACTGCAGCTTTGCACATTGATTTTGGAAAAGCTTTTTCAAAACAGGTATAGGTCTCGATTTCTGCACGGCTTCGTAAATTTCCTACCGTAGTCACACAACATGTACGTATCACTTCGCCAGTGGAACACGAACTTTACATTGGGAAAAAAAACATTCACGGAAACTACTGACCCGTAGTACTGTTGAAGTACTGCATTATTGTTATTATAATTTCATTATGTATCACGGTCTGTCTCCCTCAACAGACCCCTCTGGTCGCTCGCTCGCTCGGGGCTTGCATGTGGTGGGTAAACAAATCTCTACTTGTTCCTTCATAAAAAGGAGGAAACTGCTCAGTACTGTTGTGACGCTGCCTTATTGTTATTATAATTTAAATAATCTTTCGACCTTTGCAGAAGGCGAGCTGGTATATAATAACGTAGCTTAGAAAACACACGATAGTCTGGTCGCTCGATTTCACTGTCTGTACGGCGAGGTACTTTTTTCACTGGATTGGGCATGCAAGGTGAATTCAACTTGTGTTGTCATTCAGGGCGTATTATTACAAGGCTTTCGTTTTGCCAACACGGCGGATGGTTACGAAAGTTTCCTTTGGATTTGTTTAGTATCCTTGGCAGTGATACTATCGGCGACCATCCATTTCGAAAACAAGATCAACCCCAACATCAAGACGGCAACCTTGGCAGAAATCTGGTAGTTCACACGTAATATTCCAGTGAGTACAAACATGTTTATTATGACCGTTTGAAAGTAGTCCAAATGTACTTGTATAAATTATGTGCGACTGCAATTACATTGTAACTCATGATATGTAAAGCACAGGTGGCTGTATATACGTTAAGGTAATTGATCGTTGTCGAAACGGCTTAGAACGAGCAAATACTATTTTCATCGATCCAGAAATTTTAAATCCATGAAAACATAAAATATATTTGGTAATCATCAGAGAAGCGCACAAAAAGACAAAAATGTTGGTCTCTGCGTGGGGATAAAGGAAGAAGGTAAGACTTAAAGGTTTCCATGGTGGAGATACTCAGAAGGTTTGCGGTAACACCATGTAACACATTATAATGTCCCTTTGTAGTTTAGAAGAAACAAATGAACTCAGAATACAATATTGGTAATAACGTTAAATATATTAGAGACATACATTCATAATAATAATAATAATAATAATAATAACTAATAACATTTCATCAGGCATAACGACACTCATCAAAAGTGTTATACTTCAAAAGTCTTGTCTAAAAGTAAAATAAGGTTGAAAACTACTTAACTGACTGCAATTGCGGCAATATGAAAACCTCATAAATGTAGACGTCCTGACATTTAATTAAACCTTCCATACCCATTTTCCAAGGGACTTCGATAAATATCATTATCTTGCATTCATCTTTGCATTATCACGTCGAGTAAGGGCAAAACCTCATTGAATTACATTCTCCTGGACGCAAACAAAATGTTATATCTATATCTCGCATTTGTTATTACGAGCGCTTGATGTATCCATCCAAGCAGGACCTTTCCAGAAGAAAGGTTCTCAGAAAGGTTCTGCTTGGATCGAAACGTCAGTCACTCGGAAACTTGAGTAGATTTCAGGTTTGCAACTTGTTTGGGTGTAAATTGCTGTAGAGTTTTGATTATTGGTGCAGGATTTGCTTTCAAATTTCCTTACTTCAATGAATTTGTTAACTCTTGCAGATCCTGTTATTCTGTCTCCTCGTAAAGATTGTTACCACAGCAACAATGGATATAACGGTAGGTCATGTCCACTTTGATAAAAAAAACTGAGGAAAGCAAACATATCGTTTGTGTTGCAACTCACCGGTAGAGGGCACTATACATCGAAAGCCTCAAAGTATGGGTTTGTTTGGCATGTGACGTGACGCGTGTTCAAATTTGCCAGTGGCATAATTATAGAGCTCTACGAATACCGTTAGGTGTTTTTTTGGCGACTGTTCTTGAATTTGTTCTAGTAGGCTAATGAGTGGCTAATCAGATTCACGATGAATGTCGTGCTATCTAATGGGCACTGTACAGATATTTTGTACGTTGACTCTATACAACCACGCAGGTCCAACTATGACCCAATCCATGTGTGGTCCAACGCCAGACCTAAATCTTGAGATGGATGGCTCTATGTATATAACCTACCGACGGACACCAAAATAAAATGCCACGGAGGCTGGCATCTTTACAAAAGTATTACCAGTCGCAAAAACAAATTAATGATTAGACGGAAACAGAAAACACTACTAGTCGCAAAAATATTCACGACCCGTCGAAAAAACCCAATTTGCGACCAGACTTAAACAGTCTGTTTCTGTCCATTCAGGGCCACCGTACTTTACAGTGCCACAGCTACAGGTATTATTTTATGAACGCGTTTTGGTCACAGTTTCTATGAAAATACCTTTTACTAAGCAGCACAGCAAACCTTCAAGTCCAGCGATAAACCGTTATCTGTGCTCTCCGTTTTCTAGGAGACAATCGGGCAAAGCACTGAGAATCAACGTAAATAATACCAGTATAGTAATTGACAATCTCATTTATTTAGATTTTCATTAAGGGGAAAATTATATTATAATCTACATATGGTTTTGATTGTTATTCGTCCACAGAAGACGTTCCTCTATGTGATGGCTGTTCTCTGTCTCTTTGCGATCACCTTGATGCTGATAACTTCTACCGGAATCGAGTCTTACATCGGAATCAGCCTTGCTGAAGTGACCCCTCACCGGCTACCGCAGTACGCAGTTGGCGTCACGCGCGCAGAAATGAATCGAACACGGACAACGCATGCGCGCGGTGACGTCATCGATGCGAATAGGTCACGCACAGCGACCCAGCAGCGAAGCGGTCGCTGCAGATACAAGATTCAAGTGTACGATGTCCCGGAATGTCTTCCGAAGAAAGCGTGGCGATGTGTCACGAGGCAGGTGATCGGGAAGCCACTCGAATGGACAAACGTAACATGCGCAGACTACGATTGCGACGTTCAGCTCATACTTTCACCTGATAAGAAATATCCCGGCACGGACGCTGTGGTGTTCCACTTCCTGTCGTTTCTGATTCCTAGCCCTATCCCAAGAGCAGACATGAATCCCAACCAGGCCTGGATTTATTACAGCGTGGAGTCCCCGTACTCCAATTCCCAAGAGGGCAGTCGGCTTGGTGACTTACCCGTCCATGCCACGTGGACATACCACCGCGCTTCTGAAGTCTACTTCCCGTATGGCCAGTACAAGCCGGGAAAAGCTATGGCCAACCGCACCAGGTCCGTGGAAGATTGGCTGAAGAGTAAGACAAAACTCGTCGCCTGGATGGCTAGCAACTGCGGCTTCACAACTTGGCCGAGAATGCGGTTTGTGACGGAGCTGAAGAAGCACATTCCGGTCGATGCGTACGGCCGATGCGGTAATCTGACCTGCAGCCGTAAGGACACGGCGAATTGTTTACGCAAGTACAAATTCTACTTGTCAATCGAGAATACTGAAACCGGTGAATACATTACTGAAAAAGTCTGGCGAAAGGCTCTGTTGGAAGGCGTGGTTCCGATCGTGTACGGTCCTAGGAGACGAGACTATGAGGAGCTCTTACCCCCAAACTCTTTTATATACCTGGGCGATTTCAAGAGTATTAAGGATCTTGCAGAGTACTTGCGAATGTTAGACTCAAAACCAGAGCTATACGTTAAATATTTAGAATGGCAATACAAAGGTAGCGTGGAAGCAGGTTTGAATCACCGACCGACGAGATTCTGCGACGTTATTCCAGTGATTGAAAAAGTCAAGAGAGGGGAGATGAAACGATTCCCTGTGAAGACGAGTAAATTCTATTCATCTCTCAGGAAGAGAAAGAAATCAAGCAATTCAAGCTTTGGACTTGGCAACTGGATTCCTTGGTGTTAGTTTGCAATGCATTGTCCACAAATTGAAGGCCTGACGTTTCGATCCTAGCAGGGCCCTTTTAAAAGCAGAGGGAGGTCATGGATCGGAAAGTTTTAATTCTGCGTCGATCCTGCCTCAGGTCCGAAAATACTCTCAAGGGGAATGCCTGCTGTCATACCAGTGCCATTGCTAGATATGGTATTTTCAGACGTTACAATAAAATACCAGCATAGCTTTCAGGTAAACCGATTTAGGCCTTATAGCTTTAGTGAAAATTTTGGCTCAGTCATTGCATGGAATAAGAATGAGGCCAACTTCCACGACCCTGGCTGATATGCCGATTACAAGGCGCTTATAGTCAGTCTATTATTTAGAGGGGTAGAACAATTCTGGCAGAATACAAAAAAGAGGGGTCACCAATATCCATGACCTCTACACTACGTGGAGCTTTTAACGCAGCGCCCAGAAGGTTCGCTGATTTGCAAAGTGAGGTCTAATCACGCCTTGGAATTGAAGTTGGAGGTTAATGGTCGTGCAATCTTAGCAGCAGTACCAGTGCACATTATTATGCAGCTCGATTTGAGGCAGAGAATTCAGGACACTGATTGCGTAGCGCTGCAAAAAACTGTACACAACTTGTATCCTGCTTGCGCGTGTTTACCAATGAGTTAATTTTCTGCCTCAAACCGAGCTGCACATTATCATGCAGCTCGATTTGAGGCAGAGAATTCAGGACACTGATTGCGTAGCGCTGCAAAAAACTGTACACAACTTGTATCCTGCTTGCGCGTGTTTACCAATGAGTTAATTTTCTGCCTCAAACCGTGCAGGGTATACCAGGGCACGATCATTGACGTGTATATACTGCTTAGAGCGTACGCTTCAGTTGGTAATTTCTAGACAACATCACAGATCCTGGCAAAAAGTACACACGATTTACTAGAAATTCAAGTTTTCCTACATGTGTCTTCCTTACGTGTAGCGAACGAGATATCCATGCCGTGTGCACGTTTAGCGGATACCAAGTAGAGTATGACGTCATAATTGATGACACATCCGTTACATCACCTTCGTCACACCGACCGTTTCGTTCGCTTGCGAAAACTTTCTATCAATTTTGTGACTTTCAAGTAACTCTATAAGCAGGGCGTGCACAATGACTGTAAATGATTATAGGTTTAAATTGTCATCTAAAACGTTCATATGAATGGATTGCATCTTTATGGATTTGTCAACGTTGTTTTGTTTATCATATCAAAAGGCATATGTTGGTAGCAGGTTGACTCGGTAGAGCATTGATATTTAGTTAGAATGGGAATACCAAATATCGGCGTTTTGATTGGCATTAGTAGGGATAATGATTATTGGAGATGTTTACACCTTAATACATGTACAAAGAGTTACTTCTATTTGATTTGTTGGTTGGGATTGTGATTGGAGGTTCAAATGGTACATTCAGAATTTTACTTCATTAGATGCATGGCTGTGATGATAAATAAATTGTATGGTATCGGTACTGATAAACCAAGTGTAACTTTGTCTTGAAAGGGAGCCCATGAGTAAAATAGTACCAATGTTCATTCTGATAATTATTATGGTTGGTGGTTGACTTTGTGGTTGTGGTTGTTGATGTATTAATGGTTGTAGTCGCGGTTGTCCTGATTCAAGATATGAACCACACAGCACAATATGAGATATTTCTATTTACAAAACAGGTTTGCTTTTTATTGCCGAACAATTCGTCACGGTTTTCACGAAGAGACTAATTTGTCCATGGTGAGTAAAAGTAAGCTTTCGAGAAAATCGCCTTTGAAACTTGGTCAATTTTAAAAACAGTTACTTTTTATCGATTAACTTTAAACCTTGCCAATTGTACACATTGTGTAAAAGCAGGAGTCCCAGGCTTTCATTTAACGTGATGTTTTCTACTCAACAATCAGTTAATTTTGGGAGGGGGAGGGGAGGGAGGGGAGGGAGGGGGAGGGGAGGGAGGGGAGGGAGGGGAGGGAGGGGGAGGGGGGAGGGAGGGGTGGAAGGGGAGAGAGGGGAGGGAGGGGGAGGGAGGGTAGGGAGGGGGAGGGGGAGGGAGGGGGAGGGAGGGAGAGGACCAACCCAAATTACGCGGTGCACGAGGCTTGCATTTCCTCTGTAGCATTCTCATACGGTAGTGCCGTAATTTTCGTAATATAAACTGCAGCTTTGCACATTGATTTTGGAAAAGCTTTTTCAAAACAGGTATAGGCCTCGATTTCTGCACGGCTTCGTAGATTTCCTACCGTAGTCACACAACATGCACGTATCACTTCGCCAGTGGAACACGAACTTTACATTGGGAAAAAAACATTCACGGAAACTACTGACCCGTAGTACTGTTGAAGTACTGCATTATTGTTATTATAATTTCATTATGTATCACGGTCTGTCTCCCTCAACAGACCCCTCTGGTCGCTCGCTCGCTCGGGGCTTGCATGTGGTGGGTAAACAAATCTCTACTTGTTCCTTCATAAAAAGGAGGAAACTGCTCACCCGTAGTACTTTTGTGACGCTGCCTTATTGTTATTATAATTTAAATAACCTTTCGCCCTTTGCAGAAGGCGAGCTGGTATATAATAACGTAGCTTAGAAAACACACGATAGTCTGGTCGCTCGATTTCACTGTCTGTACGGCGAGGTACTTTTTTCACTGGATTGGGCGTGCAAGGTGAATTCAACTTGTGTTGTCATTCAGGGCGTATTATTACAAGGCTTTCGTTTTGCCAACACGGCGGATGGTTACGAAAGTTTCCTTTGGATTTGTTTAGTATCCTTGGCAGTGATACTATCGGCGACCATCCATTTCCCAAACAAGATCAACCCCAACATCAAGACGGCAACCTTGGCAGAAATCTGGTAGTTCACACGTAATATTCCAGTGAGTACAAACATGTTTATTATGACCGTTTGAAAGTAGTCCAAATGTACTTGTATAATTATGTGCGACTGCAATTACATTGTAACTCATGACATTTAAAGCACGGGTGGCTGTATATAGGCGGTCGGATCAACGCTAGAAAGCGCCCAGAAAACAATTCCCGTTCCAGTAGTTGGGATCTAAGTGAACTTTACACTGGCGGTACATTAAATTCTGCAAATGTCAAATCTGAAAAGTTCAACTCATTTACATTGCACAAACAGGAGAAATCTAGATCGAAACTGTGAAAATTCCGACGAAAAATCAGCGAACATGGCTGCACGGCTGTCGTGAGGATTAGACATGCCTCAAGCCGCTTAAGTATGTGGGTGCAGAACACTAAATAGAGCTCCCATTGAACACTGTACAAAAACACTCACTTTCAAAGCCAATTATCCCATGCCCAAAAGTCTCTCAGTTCTTGTAGCTATACTTAAAATTGTAGTTTGGACCTTCATCTCTCAGATTCTTTTCAATTTTAGTGCCCTTAGCCGATTAGATTTTTTGCTAATTACCCCCAGAAAAAAACACCCCCAAAATGTCTAGTCGTCCAAGCCGAATTTCTGTAAGGATTTTGAGATGGACCCCTCCACTTCCGCAGCCAAATAGGGCCACATTTAAAGCCAGATATGGTCCAAATTTCATACCAAATTGAAGAGTGAACCCCCAGGTTGTCTTAAGCTTCACTTGTTCTACAATGTATCAGTTAATTAGCCTCCAAAGACCCCTTATTAAAAAAACGTTGTGGGTACACACTTTATGATAATCAGCTCGGCGGAGCCATCTTGGATGGATTTTGTGTGCTGCACCCATGTACTCAGTAAAGAGCGCCCTCTTGGTGCTATCGAAGTGTACTGTCGGTCCGTTTGCGCTTGGCGTATGTAAAGTCTGCGACTTGAGTAAACTCTGTTTAGCACTGTAGCATCAGCTAGGGATAGACTGGTATGCTGTCCCTTTAATACAGGCGCTGGAAATTACACGTTCACGTTCTACTCAAACTGGGTTGTCCAACAACCGCAATTAATTTATGTTTACAATACATTTACATAAATGGTTACATATTGTGAATTAGTCTGGATAATCTGAGTAGACTGATCCTCTAGAGTATTAATTATTTTCTTTCTGTGCAAATTGTAGATTCAAGTATTCCTACCCCCATGATTGAATATTAAGCTTAAACTTTAAAGCAAGTTTTAAACATGCTTGACTAAATTCAGGACTGCTTCTGCTGTTAATGTTAGTACATGCACCAAAGTACCAAAAGCAAGCAAAATATTGTGCACAGTCTTTTTTGAAGTTTCTGCATAGTTTATTACATGTACATTCACAATTATCTCCACAGCACCATCATCAAGCTTTCCAAGGTTTTCTTGTTTTGGGGATAGACGTAGTAGATTAATTTAATAAATAGAGGTAGATGTATATTCATCAATAAATAAGATGTCACTAGGCATGCTGCCCGCCCTTGTCACCCTGCCAGCTTCCATTACTCCTCACGAACAAAGAAATCTACTTAGACTGAATTCAAATCAATTGCGATGACAAAAATAATGGTTAAAAAGAGCTATCAAGACAACAATATCACCTAAGAAGTCCGCCTGGCACTAAACAAAGAAAAATCCAACTACATGTATGTCCTTTTGTGCTGTTGAAATATAATAATTTGCTTGGAATTGACTCTCTAAGAAAAGCTACGTATCAGGAAACACTGCAAACTAGAGATTGATCCAAAAGCAGCCTTGAAAAATTACGTTGAGATGTCACAATCTTATGAATTGGTGGATGATAAAAATACATGTGCCCTTTATGTTCATTCATGTACATGTACTAGCATAAAACCATTTTGTCGGGGTTGAAATATTTTCCTGACCTGACTTGCTAAAGGTAAAAAAAAAGCTTGCAGTCAGTACAGGCACTGGGCATGCCTAACCCATGTCAAGACAAAACCCGTACAAAATAGTACACTGTCCATAGCAAACTTGTATTTAAATGTACATACTGGCATGTTTCACTAAGTCAAATCAGGTAACATCAATCTTGCATTTCTCGTGTCAATATTTTCCAGCAATTCTTTATCCAAATTGAAAAATTGGCAAAGAAAACGTTGACAGGACCAGGACAGGCACCTGACCACCCTTGGCCTTAGACTAGAGTTAGATGGTGGCCTGAATCTGCCTGAATGAAAGCGGGCTGGATAGCTGAGATAGAAAAGCACTGGTACGTTAATCCAGAGGTCTCGGGTCCAAGTTCTGAAGCCGATTTCACCAAACCAATCGTAACTTACGATCAATCGCAAGACGATGAGTTATGCACAAACCATACGGCCTATCACAACTTACGATGGGTTATTCATCGTAAGTTGAGTTACGATGCATCGTAAGGCTTTGTGAAATCCAACCCTGGTCCAGTAAAAATATTCCTTACCAATTTTTCAATTTGTTCAAAAGTTCCCAGTCAGCTTGAGTTGGTAACAGACTGAGTTGACCTGAAACCGAGGGAAAAGAATTCCAAGTCAAACAGAGTCGGATAGTCGGATACCACTTTTAATTTTCCCTGAATTTCCTGAGAAGTCCGAGTAACTTGGATCTAGTTAAAGTCGCCCTTTTTGAAATTTTGCAGGGGTCGGGTGACTGTAGGCCGACCCCTCAAAAAACTAGGTCCAAGTTACTGTGAACGTACTCGGACTAGCAAACTAATATTAGTAGTACATTTAGTATAATTTACTCGCAATTTATTACTACTGTGCTACTTACTACTATTACTAGTATTAGTATTACTAGTAGTACTAGTAGTAGTAGTAGTCACTACTACTAGTAACTAGTAATAGTACTAGTTACTAGTACTACTACTAGTACTAGTACTAGTAAAGTGGGCTAAGGCCAGGGTTAATTTTAAGTAATAGCGGCATCGGCACGTACGTTTTGTTTTGAGCCTCATCCATGAATGTAGTTGCGGTAACCGTAACCCTCATCCTCCCGAAGGTCGGAGACCTGAGGGTTACGGGAACGTATGTACAAAATTATAGCGAGGTTTTTGTTTTTACCATTTTGGAAACACCACTGTCCCGATCGCCCCCTTTTTCCACCCTTTTGAAAATCGCCACACACAATCTAAGGACATGCACTTGATCCCAAATGTATACTGAATGTGATCAGATAACTCAAAACATCGTGGGTAAAATACTTTTCCGAAAAACGGGCAGAAACTCACCCAAATACTGTCTGTAAATGTCCCGTCAACGTCTCCGCCAGGTTCGGAATCCGAACCTGGCGCCTCGACCAATCAGCGCTTAGTCTCGTGACGTATTCCCGCACGACGGCTATTTGCTGTTTCGCAATAACAGTCCACACTCGTGGTGCGCGCGCAGGTCATCGTCCTGTGAAGAGCCGACTGGTACTTTATACAACCATGGATATGCGCGCGCACCACGAGTGTGGACTGTTATTGCGAAACAGCAAATAACCGTCGTGCGGGAATACGTCACGAGACTAAGCGCTGATTGGTCGAGGCGCCAGGTTCGGATTCCGAACCTGGCGGAGACGTTGACGGGACATTTACAGACAGTATTTGGGTGAGTTTCTGCCCGTTTTTCGGAAAAGTATTTTACCCACGATGTTTTGAGTTATCTGATCACATTCAGTATACATTTGGGATCAAGTGCATGTCCTTAGATTGTGTGTGGCGATTTTCAAAAGGGTGGAAAAAGGGGGCGATCGGGACAGTGGTGTTTCCAAAATGGTAAAAACAAAAACCTCGCTATAATTTTGTACATACGTTCCCGTAACCCTCAGGTCTCCGACCTTCGGGAGGATGAGGGTTACGGTTACCGCAACTACCATGAATGATCCTAGGTAGTCCGAGTAACTTGGACCCGACAAGTCACACTTTTTTTATCGAATTTTTAAATTTTGAGTATAAAAAAAGGGTGACTTGTAGGGTCCAAGTTACTCGGACTAGATCCTAGGCTAAAGTCAAAGAGTACTAAAATTAAAAAAGTAATAAAAAGACTAATGACTGAGTAATGTTTTCCTCCATGATCCACTGCAAACATGAAATCTCAGACTCAGAGGATAATTTCCCCTAAACTATAACGATTTAACCTAATATTATACCTTGGCATTCAAATTTATGTCGGTGAATCGACGATAACATGTCGGATGAAACCACGAAATAATTAATAATGCGATTTTCTTCAGGTCAAAAATCAAAAGTCCCTTTCCTCCGTGTAGTCGGCCGCGGCATCGAGCATGCCTTGCGCTTCGATGTCCTTGGCAATTGCTTGGCTACGGTCGTCTAAATTCCGCCATGACTCACAGAAATGGAGAGTCTGTATCCACCTCCCTGCTGTTACAGGGCTGGACCTCTCATTTCGTCCGGATTCAAGGTGGAAAAGGCATTTCATTGATCTTTTCTTCGGTCAGCGAGCCGTGCGCGATGTGTATCGTTGCTTGGGAGAATTCGAGTCAACTCGTACCCACGCAAACTCGTGCCCAACCAACTCGTACCCGCGCCAACTCGTACCCGCGCCAACTCGTACCCGCGCCAACTCGTACCCGCGCCAACTCGTACCCGCGCCAACTCGTACCCGCACCAACTCGTGCTCGTGATTAAGTTTGCTATTAAAATTAATAAATTATTTTAAAGTCAAACAATTAAAGGAAAACTGACTGGGAACGTTTTAATTTTTTTTTTAATAGTCAACTATTCTTTGCCGTGGTGGGGGCGCCAGTCAGAAGTATTAACCTAGATCTGCCGTATATCTCCAGGGATCTCGCCCCGCTTTCATTCGATACGCACAACAATTGTTGCAAACCTGGCTACAGCAGTCGGGCAATTGTTTTGCGTATCGAATGAAAGCGGGGGCGAGATCCCTGGAGATATGGGACCGCCACCATCCAAAGGGCTGGATAGCTCAGATGGTAGAACGCGGGTACGGTAATCCAGAGGTCTCGGGTTCGAGTCCCGGTTCAGTCAAAGTTTTCTTTCAAAAAAATAAATAATTTTGTTTGCTCCTTGGTTGTTAAAATGTGTCCATTTTGTTATAATTTTTTATTTTGTCCAAGTGAAGACACCTACGGTAATAGTCATTTTAATTGGAACCTGACAATCTAATCATTTTGTTTAATTGTTTCGCTAAAATTACCACGAAGACATTTTTTTCCTCATTCACATGCAGAATTTAACATTATGCACAAAGCAGAAATCCATCATTTTCACAAACCAACAACACAGCGATACAAATTACCCAACCGAAAATTCACCCACATTGGATCCCCTATAATAATAACTGGACACTTCACAAAGGTTAGTTAGAATTCAAGTCAACTCGTTCTCCGTGCATTATTTTATGCGAGCACGAGTTGGCTCGGGTACGAGTTGGTGCGGGCACGAGTTAGTGCGGGTACGAGTTAGTGCGGGTACGAGTTGGCACGGGTACGAGTTGACCAAAATGGGCACGAGTCGGTCAGAGTACGAGTCGGTTTGGGTACGAGTTGACCTGTTCCCGCTTGGGACGCCATGTTGTTTACATGTGCATGGAGGTGAAAGCTGAGCAGTGATTGGTCGAAACGTATCACGTGGGGATCCTCTTCTCATCGAAAGAATTATTAACGTTAAATTTTTATCGGGTTTATATCTCGCTTTTGTGCAGATTTTTTTAGTTGAACTCTTCGAAATGCACTTTTGTATATTTTTAGCAAAATCACAGCGCGAAGTTCATTTAAATCCCATTTACTGGAACGAGATTGAAAGATAGATTTTTCATCCGACCGCCTACTATACAACATTGGGAAGATCGGAAAAAATCGATGTCCACAGATTTCCTTCTAATTTACACAGTTTGTAGATGGTCATGATATAATCCTCATGTTGAAATCTTACGGTCTGGGATGCTGTAGTTTTCGAGAAATCGGTACTCAAACACCGAAATTATTTTTGATCTCAATTAATAAGTCAATAAATCCGTTTTTCGGGCGATTCGTTGAATGCTGCCCTCACACGACCGTTAAAAGATTGTCATTCTTACTTGGTCAACGGCCGCAGTTTGTCCGAAAAAATGGCTCAAAAAATGTGCTAGTGCACACACACAGGTACGGTACACACACGTGCATATACATGTACATGTACATGTACATGTACTGTACACACACATGTACTGTAGTGCACACTGTGTACAGTTCGTGAAGTGCATCGTTAAGCCGTTACGCGTATTCATTCTGTTTATATCACGCTTATAACTTATACTGAACTTCTGAAACTTCTTTTGGAAGGTTAATAATCTTTTGACCTTTCGAAATGGAGAAAAGTTCGAAAGGAAATCGTGGAAGGCCGAAGAAGCACATGTCAGAAAGCGCCAAGAAAAGGTCGAAAGCGGAGGCTAATCGGAAGGTCCGTGCATCGCACGATACGACGACACTCTGTCTTACGCCATCCTTGTTGAAACGCTGGAGGTCCAAGTCAAAAGAGCTTGGACTAAGTTGGAGTATCCAATGCAAAGCTGGCCGAAATCATGCTGGATGGCCTAGAAAAGACGACCAGGCCTTCGACTGCTAGCCTCAGCGCCAACCAACCCAGCACAAGTACAGGAATGTGAGTAAATAATATATACTTAAACAATGAAGAATAAAAATATTTCTAATAATATAGTAATAATTATACATCATGTATATTCATTTTCGGCAAGAGTTGCATACAGAAAAGTGCATGAAACAAGGTACTACTCTAGTACAGTACTACTACTAGTACTAGTACTAGTACTAGTAGTAGTACTACTACTACTCATATCATAGTACTAGTACTTAGTACTTTAGTAGTACAGTAGGAGTACATTTTTTAATTTGAGTTTATTGAGTAAACATGGAAGAAAAACTTAATAATTTTGTTAATCAAACGTGGTGATTTGACCCTAGCACTTAGCACTTTAGTCAGTTTAGATAGCAGGACCTGCACCGGTGTTGAAGACATAGTATTAGTAGCATAAAAAGGTCCTGTTTGGTATATCTAATACTGTAATACTAGTACAGTTACTTATAAAGTACATGTATATAGTATTACTCAGTATAATTAGTAATATAGTTGCGGTAACCGTAACCCTCTCATCCTCCCGAGGGTCAGATACCTGAGGAGTGAGGGTCTCTGACCCTCGGGAGGATGAGAGGGTTAGGGTTACCACAACTATTAGTATTACAGTATTAGTAATATCAGACCCAAAATGTGGGGATCATTACATCCCAAAATGGGGGGATAAAATAGATTTAGAAAGTTTAGAAATTGTTTTTGTTTGACGTTTCATTCCCGGCAGGACCTGTCTGCCAGTTTGAACAATGTCCTGCTAAGTACTGTACATCAGGCCGTCTAATATGCCAATTTTTGGTTTAATACCCTCTGCATAAAGGGGTGAAAAACCCCTAAAGCCACAAAGGAGGCAACAATTATTATGTAGAAAAACAACACTTTGTGGCACATTCACTTGCCAAAAATATTTCATTTTTGTGATTTATATTAACTATTTGTCAGCCAGACGACAGTCAGCAGTGACAGGGGACACTGTACAGAACAGTTACTTCACTATTCCTACATATGATTATGAGCCACATATATGCGCCACAAAATCATGACTTTGGGAAATCTGTAAGTTCATTTTTTCGGCAAGTGGTTGACGTGTGCCAGATCATGGATGTTGTCTACATTACAATTCGTGGTTTAATTTGGGTTAATTTTTTTCCCCCAAACTTTCATAGTCTTGCCTAAAAGTTTGATGTACAATGGTTGCCTAGTCATTTGAAAGATAAAATTATGTAAACAAACATGTTTTCTTTTCCTGTTTATAGTGTCAAGGGTTCATCCACCCTGTTTCCCTCATTTGTGCCCATGTCAAGTTCGACTCCTATGGAAAAGGGCTTGCAGGTTGCAAAAGAGTAAGTCATTATGGCATTTGTCTGGAATGTCTTCCCCATGGTTTAGATTGCTTACAGTTGAATGGTGTATCCACTGTATACGTATATATTCAATCAATGAATAACTAAACTTTAGGTTGATTTTGAGAAATAATGCTTCTCATTCATTTAAAAGATGACTGCTGTCGTTTATATACATGTAGTACTCAAAATATAATGTTTAAATATTGTTAGTATCGGCATGTGCATGAACAAGATGTCAGTGAATTGTATAATTTTTTAGTGCACTTCCATAAATCATTATTTTCATAGAAACCCAGTTCATCCTGGAAGTGACTCAAGTTCATTTCATTTGTAAGTTTGAAACTAAGAAAATTAATTGTACCATGTTTGCCCATTTTTAATGTTAGCTTTTTATGCAGTACGTATGTGGCTGCACAAGTGCACAGCAAAGACAGAAGGGAGCCACATCAATTATTTTTGTATATTCTTGTAACATGACCAATGCCCTAAAACAAAACAAAATTGCAGTTAAACATTGTTCTAATACAATCTCAAAATTTAGTGGGCAGGACCTTTCCCAAAGGCAGAGTGCCTTTTACAATCTGCTATCTATGTGCTTGTCTTGTCTGTCGTTACATACATGTGATGATATTATTTGCAGTTTGGCTGTTTTGCATTATCATCACATTTATGATTATGTTTTCATGAAGTATTATCCAAAATTTTACCTATTTTAGTGATTGTATTCATATATCAGACTGTCAAAAAAGTGCATCTATAAATTTCCTTTCAGCTTTTCCATATCTGGTATTGAGAAACTGCCCTCCCAAGGAACTTTTGCTTTCTGTATAGAAATTGTTTTGCTTTCTGTATAGGTGTCCACTTCTGCTGCCAACAGGCCTCTTGCCTACTGGCAAAGCCAACCATTTTTGGCACTGCAGTAAAACATGTGGCGGTTCCCCAGAATTGTATAAGGTACATGTAGATAAAAACACCAGTGACATGAATTATGTAACATAAACATTCCTAGTAGTATTTTTTTCATAACACGTACAACTGTTCATTAATTATTATTCTGATGATCACTTTTCCCTTCTACTTCTTGTAGCACAAGTGGCGGGGTATTTTGCATCACACCACAGGTGTTCATGTATGGGCACTTGGTGGAGGTGTTGGCCCATCAAAGTGTGAGCATGATATCCTTCCAGACCGGGAGGAATATCTGAAACCCGGCTCACCTCTGCATTTGGCACTTGCTTCGCTTGTAATGGATGAGAGGTTTCTGAAGAAAGTTTCTTTCTTTGTTAACTTTCGGTATGTATTTTCTCTTCATAAGACATGCGGGTCAATAGCCAGAAACAAAATCAGTTTGACCACCATTCTAAAACTTGTTATATCGTGAAATAAATATGTTTTTGTATTGTTTTTTTATGAAAATACATTAACAGAAGAAGTTGGTTTCTGGATCACAGCACTTAAGCAAGTAGAAATCTGAATTCTTGATAAACTTGTAACATAGAACTTAATTGTTTCTTTCATTGTCGTCTTTGTGAATTCAGCCATACTGGGGAACTGGAGTCACTCCACAACCATATTCTCATGTACGCATTAAAGAGATTTGCCTTTGGGTAAGTTGGTATCATCAAAATTTGCATGAACTCTTGACATGAATAATAATTTGAGCTCAACCTGTTCCAAATTAGATTAACTACGTCCAAGTTCTTCCCCAGTTTGATATATAGTAATACAGTTTATAGCCTAGATTAACTGTAGACTATATTCACTGTTACTTTGTAGGTTTTCTTCCTACCGAGCAAGAAACCTCCTTGCAATGATAGACTACCAACGCCACAAGCATAGGCTAGCAAGACAAACATCTGAAGGGACTGATAAGTATGCGAATTAAACCACAGCTTTTTAATGGAATGATGATTTTATTTGGAGCAACACTCTAAAATCACCAACAAATTGAACAGTTTCAAACCTATATTGATTGGAATTTAACATAAATTTATTTACATGTATTTGCAATCTAAGGTACGTTGCAAGGTGGTCTAAAAGTTGCAAGGAGTATGTTGCCATCAAAGAGAAAATGCCCAAGGAGTACTCCTACATACCAGGGATGATGCAGAAGATCCTAAGGCTGAGGTGGGAGGAAATGCACAGATTGCAGGAACCTCAAGTGCAAAGACCTGATGACCCAAGAAGAATTGCCCCAAGACTTGCTACAAAATCACCACCAAAAACCGAAGAGTTACTGAAACGCCGTCATATGTCAAGATTTTAGTAATTTCCTGCCCATTCAGTACAAGGAGACCCTGCACTTCCACACCCCAACCCCTGTCATACCTCTAATACCAACCGGAACACCCAACATCAAGCCAGGAGTCATCTTCATCTGGGAGTAACAACGGGACTGGAAGCAAGATTATTTCAAGGCCATTACAGCTGACCAAGTCTAATAAGATATGTCATCATTTTATATTGTTCATTTAGAAACAATAGAATTCAACAGATGGTTTAGCTTCTCATTTCAAAAGAACAATATATAATATACAGTATATACAATTATACTGTTTATATTATCAAATCATTCCCTATTCCCAAGATATGTGTGTACCATGGCTTTCCTTTGACTGAAGTTTACAAAATGAGCTTTTGCAAATTCAATGTCCTACCTTACATCTTAGCTAGCGCTCCATTTACATTACTTTTGGTAAGGTGATGGTAGTACATAGAGTGCAAGGGATCATGTCATGCATCAAGATGGCTGTATTGATGATGGCAACTATGAAGGAAATAATTAATTTAGGCAAACATAAACAATCGCTCAAAGATGTCACGTTTAGTTTTATTCTCACTAATGGTTGTTTTTGAGATAATGCCTTTGATTCATTCAGTCAGGAAAAATACAAGACGGTACTAGGCGCTTTATATTGATGCAAAACATAGTTCACTCATTTGGAATGAAAAGGTCTATTCATCTCTAAATATCCCTAGGCTGCCAAAAAAAACCCGCCCCAGCAATAACTAGTTGACTAATTTTGAAGGCCACAATCTAAGGACTGGACAGCTGAGATGTGAAGAGCACTGCTTTGCAAAACCAGAGGTCTCAGATTCAAGTCCCCGTCAAGACAAAGTTTTCTTTGCCATTTTTCAAAAGTGTGCTAAAGTTCCAAGTCACTTTCCATTATTCTTTTGTCTAAAATTATACATGGATTAAAAAAAATCAACATTCCATTTGATGTAAGTGGATTAAACAGGACAATAATTTGAAATTCACACAGTGAAAATATTATCACATATTGTGCGCAAAGGGCCCCTGATACAATGCATGTATACAAGTACAGTATTACTTGCCGCAAATTTAATCACACATTCCAACCTTTTTTTTCAGCATTTGATGTCAGGAGTCATTTGAAGCTTCAGTCAAAGCTGGCCAGATGATTGTAAGCAGATTGATTCCCTCCCGGACAAGACTTCATCAGAGTTAGTGCAGTATTGCTACAATCTGAGGTAAATACTGAAACTGGCCACAAAAGCTGGGTTTCCTCAGAGAACACTCTGAAATTCACTCTGATTACTTGAGATGTCGTTTCTAAACCAATATACAATGCAGACTAAACAAATCAAATTTGATAATGTCAGGTTATCCCTTTATAAGAGAATAAGAGTATGTTCATTCAAAAAATACATTTCTTGTACAGGTATCTAACGAGAGGATCATAGTGGATGCTTTGAAAAAAAGAGACAATTGAAGAGAGGAGCCAGATGTCCCCCACCTTTTGTCCCCCATTTGGTGTGTGTTTCATTCAGTTCAAGGGGTGAATAAGAATGAAACAAAGTCTCAAGGCAGAAACCACTGCAGTGTGGAGGCACTCAAGTGTGGCCAAGTCAGGGGTACAAAAGGGGAGCACTAAGGTAAAAGTACCTTCTGCAGACAGACAGGCTTACTAAACCTAGTTATTTTGACAATTAATAATTGGATCTTTGACGAAACGGCTTAGAACAAGAAAATACTATTTTCATCGATCCAGACATTTTAAATCCATGAAAACAAAATATATTTGGAAATCATCAGAAAAGCGCCCCAAAAGACAAAAAATGTTTGTCTCTGCGTGGGGAATAAAGGAAGTAGTTACTGTAAGACTTGAAGGTTTGCATGGTGGAGATACTCAGTAGAAGGTTTGCGGTGACACCATGTAACACAATATAATGTCCCTTTGTAGTTTAGAAGAAACAAATTAACTCAGAATACAATATTGATAATAACGGTAACTATATTAGAGACATACATTCATAATAATAATAATAATAATAATTATAATAACTAATAACATTTCATCAGGCATAACGACACTCATCAAAAGTGTTATACTTCAAAAGTCTTGTCTAAAAGTAAAATAAGTTTGCAAACTGCTTAACTGACTGCAATTGCGGCAATATGAAACCTCATAAATGTAGACGTCCTGGCGTTTACTTCCATACCCATTTTCCAAGGGAATTCAAGAAAGATCATTATCTTGCATTTATCTTTGCATTATCACGGCGAGTAAGGGCAAACCTCATTGAATTACATTCTCCTGGACGCAAACATACCGGTAATGTTATATCTATATCTTGTATTTGTTATTACGAGCGCTTGACGTATCCATCCAAGCAGGACCTTTCCAGAAGAAAGGTTCCCAGACAGGTTCTGCTGGGATCGAAACGTCAGTCCCTCGGAAACTTGAGTAGATTTGAGGTTTGCAACTTTTTGGGGGGTAAATTGCTGTAGAGTTTTGATTTATATTGGTGCAGGATTTGCTTTCAAATTTCCTTACTTCATTGAATTTGTTAACTCTTGCAGATCCTGTTATTCTGTCTCCTCGTAAAGATTGTTACCACAGCAACAATGGATATAACGGTAGGTCATGTCCACTTTAATAAAACAAAAACTGAGGAAAGCAAAAATATATTTTGTGTTGCAACTCACCGGTAGAGGGCACTATACATCGAATATAAGGGAGTGTTTTATAATCATAGACATAATTATTATAATTTTGTAGGTTAACTTAATAATATTATGTTGTTCAAATGTTTCAAATGTCATGCCAGTTGGTGAATTTGTACAGTAACCATGGAAACTTGTTTTAATACATGTAAGCAGTTAAAACGCTGGGACTAACCCCAGAAATCTAAATTTACCTGGAATTGGATTTCTATTGTGGTCGTGGAACAATAATTATAATTCAAAACGTTAGTGTACATGTTCCATCCTGCTCATGGACATACTTTTCTATCGAAACGACAATACATGTACTATCATACGTCCAGCAGCACTCTAGGAAACGCAGGATTCGGAGTTGACCACTTCTTGTTTGTGTCCCAAGTGTAGTAATGAGGGCAAAGGTTCTCTTGAACAGTCTCAACAAACGCGGCAAAGATATGACACGTGACCTGCTGCATGGTTGCAAACTGATGGAAGAGAGCCAGCTTTTGGGCCTTATTCGCCTTATTTGGAACAGGATCTTAGCCGACCCCCTGCAGTCTCCTTTGTGAAATACAGCAGTTTCTTTTGCTCGAAAGCGTCAGCTACACTTATTTTTTTTTCTCCTACGGTATACGGTACATACGCTAGACACTGACACTACGTGTAATGTTAACTACACCTTCACGTCAACCGCAATTTGTGAGGAATTTTTAGCGGGTCTTGGGACCCAAAAAATGTAACAGTAAGCCAGTCGTTGTTACTGGGCAGAAAACAAATTCCAAGGGGCGGTCACACAGTGCGTTGGTAAGTTGATTTTTAGGTTTTACTCGGAATTGCAACTTCCCTATCAGTGACAGGACTGCTTCGAGACAAAAACCAGCTGCAAAATCTCACTTTGCACTGATTATAGTACCTTCTCTGGACATGGAAATAATTAGCTTTATTAACAGTCAAACACTGGAGTTTAGAAGAGATTGTTTGAATAAGTGTTCTACAGTTGTATGTTTGCTAAATAGGAAGAGTTTAAGCTAACACAAGACGGGCGTCTCAAAAAACCTACTTACATTATTTCATAACTTACGATTGCTCATGAAAACACACCAAAACCATTTTGCAACAAATACAGCTATCATTTAGATCTGGACAGAGCACTAATTAAGATTGTACAAAAGAAATAATAAATTATCTTCAATTTAGAAACGTCATCATTGGGATGGCGATCTTCATTCGGGATTCATGAATAATCAGATCGATGAATATTCAATGCCACATCTTCATACTCAACCTACAACTAAATTATATTTCTGGTCGAGTGCAGAGTGCCGGGAGTGTAAAAGATGATGAGAATTCAAAAATCAAGAAGATGATCATTTTTTGTATGTACAGTTTCTCTAAATCCTACAAAAAATTTATGGCACGTGGCACAGGCATTTTAGTGTGCACCTCGGTATATGTACTAGACCCAGGTAGACACACATTACTCGTATTAATAAGGACATGTGTTAATTCACTGGCTACCTTGAGAAACAGAAAATCATGTTTTTAAGGAACATTTTTACTGAACATTTCCATACTGGCTTCTATGTGTGTAAAACCAGATAACCTATCGTTGTTATGGGTAATTCAAACCATTTTCGTTTGTGGATACGTTATTTCATATGATGAGTGTTCAAGCTCTGAATAAATGATATTCCGTTTCTCTTGGTAAACAAATTGGCAAGATATTTGGGGGTTCGTTATCAGTCTAGACTACAGCATCACTCAATGTACAATACGTCATACGTTTGTCTCGCTAACAATCAACACCAAGAGCTAACTAATTGTTTTAGTGTGGAGGCTTCTGTCGTAGTGCCACGCAACCACAGATGAGGGAGGGTTCGACCCCCCCGAAGACACTGAATATTCATGAAGTTTGGACGTGAATATTAGCGACAAACTTCATGAATATTCAGCGACCACTCGAGGGGAGCCCGAAGTCTCATTCCCCCAACTGCTGGGTTCGAAGAAAATGGCAAAGCTACTTTCAGACAAGCCAGTGGTAATAAGTGCAGTTTAGCAGGTCATTTTATATTTTTGATGAACACAGACAAATGTTTAGTAACTCGAAAGTCTCTTAACTGAAATACACTCATAACATAAACGTCAATTAGATACTGTGGTTAGTGCTTAGCATCAACTCCCAAACCTCTTTTTTATAAAATACTGCAATTTTGATGAGTTTTCTGAAGGAGTTCTGAGTCACATTTTCTTGCTAAAAACTGATACGAAAGAGTTTACTGCTTACTGACTATCAAGTTACAAGACCCCCCCCCCAAAAAAAACCACATTAAATGCAAATTTCACCAATTTAAGACAGATGGCAGGGCCTTTACGCCAGGGGGTGGAGTTCACAAAGCATTAGGCTTAGGGTGCATCGTAAACTATGTTCTGATGAAACACATAGATTACATGCATCGCTCATGGTCTTCTGATTGAAGAGGTAACGATGAGTCTGAAGGTCCGATTAATCTTTCTGAGATTTTATTTTTGTGTGTGACAGTTATGTTGGCCAAGTTTAAGTTTTTTCAGACCCTATTGCATGCCAGTTCCCCTTTCTGGGAACCTAGCCACCCCCCCCCCCCCCGTCTAAACACCAACCACATAATTATACAGAGAGACCTATCTATCTACGCTCAAACCAAATCAGCACCATTGTCAGCACGGTATTGTAAAATGCAGCCCCATTGCGTGCACTACAATGTTGTTAGTAACAAGAATGTGAGTTAATCCACACGCTACGTAAATTGTCTAAACCAGAAAAATTTCAAAGTAACAAAACTAATCGATTAAATAAATAATTCTCAAACCAAAGTCTACAGCCGATTTCAACAGATTTGTTGCAAGCGTTTCCACATCCAACAAACTGTATCCGAGAGGTATAGAGAGGGGCAATTGAAGATTAAGGGCGTCGAGATGTTCGGATTAAATTTTACACAATATGTACAAAATGTCGTTTGAGTTTGACAGGGCGTGTTAGTAAGCTGGAAAGGCTTCCATTTGTACCTCTACAATCTGCCAAAACGATTCATTAAATTTTACACCACACAATTTCTTCAACAGACAAAGACAACATTTTGCTTAGCAAGATTCTAAGCATTCTAAGCATTTGCTGAGCAAATTATTTATCCCTATAAAAGTATTTTGCTGAGCAAATTTTAAAAACAAAAATTTGCTAAGCAAAATTTCAAGCAGAAGTTCTTCTTGCATTTTTGTCTTGCAAAGCTTGACTATTGCTTATCAAAATAGCATCTTATCACATTGTCATCACAGTTTGTTATTAATTTTAGAACAATTTCATCAAGTTATGTTATTAATATGTTGTGATTTCCAACAACATAATACAGGGGAGTAGGTTCTTCGAACGTTTCGAAACCAAAAGGTTTAGATTGCACACAACCACAAACATTATGTAACGATAAATAAACACTACTTTTACTATCTCATAATCGGCGATTGGTCTCATCCACAACTAATCACCACGAGAACTCAAATTAAAAGAAACCGCATTTTAATATATATTTTGGATTACTTGTTTAATCTTAATTCTCCTATAGGATCTCCACAAACAACGGGGAAATGTTCCTTTTAAAGTCTACGGTATTCATAATGCAGCAATTACGTGGCGAAAAGGGTGTCTCATGCACCAAAGTAATATTTTATAAGACAAATATGTTCACGAGGAAAAACAAAAGAAAACAAAATGGCGGATCTACCACGCCCTCTACGATAACTTCGTCCTTACACACAAGAGGGAATAAAACACAAAATAATAGTTACATTTCAGTTTAAGGTAAAACATTAAGAAGTAATTTCTAAAAGCTACAATATCGCCGAGTCCATTCTCTAAATCAATCTAAAATTAAAGAAAAGGAGGAAAAGCCCTGGATGGACCTTTCCCATGAAATATGCAAAATAGACCCAGCGCATGCGCTTAACTAAATTGGTGGGCAAGCGGGCTGCCAACCAATCATAGTTTTCGTCGGACGTGCGCGCGTTCCTTCTCACTAACAGTTTGGCGTGCGGTCATTGGCTATTCAGCGTCTCATACGCGCGTATTTCACGCAACGCGCACTCGTTCGCCCACCAATTTAGTAAAGCTCATGCGATAGCTCTTATTTGCATATTTCATGGGAAAGGTCCATTGTCCGCGCAGGTCGAAAAATTCACGCTTTGGGGGCAATCGCCAACACCACTCCATTCCAGCGTGAAACCGTTCTTGGTACAGCGGTTTCGCATGGCACTTAGCGGCGTTTTTGTGTATACAAAAATGTGTATACCTCTCTATGGAAACAAACAAGGGTGCATTTTTTGCATTGCGTTCACAGCCGAATGGAAACAAAGAAACCATAATATTTTCAAAGAAACATGTCAAGAAGGCGAAAAGGATTCGTGAGTCTAGGCCTATACTACACAGTCCAATCTAGAAGCTAGCTATATCTCTTTTATACCTGAGTTGCCCTTCCGATGCGAAAATAAAGTCCAACGGAGTTCACCGTCGACTTTACCATTTTTGCAGCATTTGCGTGATATTTCCATCTAATTAGTGCAGCATGTAAACAGTATTTTTCCTTTTTCTCCTATTCCCCCACCGCATACCTAATAATCTAAACGAAATTGCGTCAATATGTGCTAGTTGCACCTCAAGAACAGCCAACAGAAAAAAACCACCGTGCAGTTTCATCTGTTACGGGTGAAAAAAATCTGATACAACAATTATTTGGTTTTGCAAAGATATTTTGTAATCTTCCAAATAAAGTTACGCCATTTTGCAAAAGTGTTCAAATCTGAACACTTCATATCGGTCCTCAAAGCGGTTCAGTGGTTCGGTCCCAAACCATGGGCCACGGCTGCGGCTTCCGTCGAGTCGCGTGCAATCCGAAGCCGTTCCTGTCGGGTTCGGGCAGGGACTTGGACACGTGACACGCGCACTGATGGCGCATGCGCGACCACGAACTGAAAGGTGGAGAGCGACCGAGAAATTAGAAGCTGAGTTTTGAGTAATTTCCAGATTCAGGTATCAAAAACAAAAATTTGGTTGTGGATAATGTGAAATCACACAAAATGTGACAGGCCGGACTGCATGTTAGATAAACCTCCGATTAATCAACATTGTATCATACCTTCCACAAGATGATTTCATTTTCGAAGTGAAATTATGACCACACGGGATGGTGCCATTTCGTTGGCTGATTGTGGTTCTTCTTCTTTTTCTTTAAAACTGCGCATGTGCGGACGTGCCTACGCTATACAGTAAGGCCAACATTAAGCCGCGTCCGAGTCCGCCCGGCAAGTGGCTTCAGTTTAACGCAGGGAAGCACGCTAGCACAGCGGCTTCCGTAAACCCCCGCGTTCACCGAATCCGTAGCCAGCCAGCGAGCTTGGGCACGGCCTTACGAGACAGAAATTTGTACGGCGTACATTATACGCGTCACAGGGGGGCTCCGACAGCGAGGCTTCGTCCACTGTTAATACTTATTCTGGCTGATGCGACCCAACGCATATTGGGCTCATTTTCAATTTCACAAGTATTTCAGATCGAGCATGAGAATAAAAAAAGCGATACCTAAGAGGCTACTAGTCTAGTAATGAAACGAACACTATATAACATATTCAGGTTGGCAACTGGTATTCACTCGTGGCATGCGTCTCGGCGTGGGGAGCCAGTGGTGTGCCCTACATTCCACCCGAGTCGCAACTCACTAAATTGTTCGACTTGTTCTAAGAAAAAGTCAGAGAAGATAATCTCGCATATTCCCGCTAGGGTTTAACTACGTTCATTCTACTTTGGGCGAGTGTCGGTGCAATGTTTTTTGTGTGTGGTACCGTGGGCGAGTCGGCCCCCAGGAAATGACAAATACTCAGCAATCGAGCCACCTTTGCTTCACCAAAAACAACTTCAAGGTTCTACTTCGTTCCCGCCACATTCCCAGAAGACATAGCATTCTTTGAGAATTTGAGGGAGTTTCAAAGGCCAAGTTGGTTTTTGGAGAGTAGAAAGTGACTCTTTCGCTTTGCTGAAGGTGCTGTCCAACTCGCCCTAACTACAACTACGCATTGAGGCTACAAACTAAAAAAAAAAGTCTATGTCTACATGCGGGAGGGCATTTTACGCCACTGAGGTCGACCAAAGGAGCCTGAGCCTGTATTTGAAAAAAAAAAAAGTTTCGGATAATCAAAGAAAGAAAGAAAGTTGAAGAGCGATAGAGAGCAAAGGGAGAGAGCGGACGCGCGGTGACGTCATCGGGAACGTCGTAGATGATTGGCCGGAGGGATCTCGAGATAAATAGCGAAGAGGGAAGACTAAGTAAAATGTTCCACGCCGACTGTTGAATGGAGGTTTGGCTTGCGTCAGGGACACTGTGAATTAGATGAAGAGAATGAATCGCCGAATCGAAATGGGAGATTGAACTCGGAGGGGCAATGACAGTTAGAGAGACGATAGAGTCGTCTCGGGAATACAAAACCAATAACGAGGAAACAAGACGAGGTGACTGGAAACTTAGCGGGGCAATCGGTTGTCTTCATTCTTCTAACCCGCGCAGTTGGATTGCGAGGGAGGTCAGGCCACCGTGTTGGATTTACCCGGCTGGCTGGCCGTGGCTGGATGGCTGGCCCGCTGGCTGTGGGGCTGGCTGGCTGTGGAGCTGGCTGGCAGGCCGGCTGGCGAGTTGGCGAACTGGCTGGCTGGCTGGCTGTCTGAATGGCTCATGGCTGGCCGGCTGAGTGTCACTAGGAGCAATCTGCTGGAAAACATTTTGGGCTTTCCCAACAAAGCATTTTGCATGATAATTTCGCTCTCTTGTGACAGCCTCCGAAGAAATGAGCGATGCCCACTCCTGGCCTTCAGACGACCCAAGACCGGTCCCAAAATCACGTGCCTGGTCAGCAGCTGGCGTCATCGGGTTCGGGCTCGCAGGTATCCAACCGCTGGTACTCGTCCCTCTCTCTCTCTATCGTGAGCCGTGTGCTGGTAGTGCACACCGTGACGTTCGCTGGTATCCAGCCCGCTGGTATCCGAGTCCGCCGGTGCCCGTCACGCCGCGCATCCGGTCACCTCGTACCATCGTTACCTGCATAGAGATAAATGGTAACCGGAATTCCACTGAAATCATTCTGAAAATGAAAACATACATTACCAGTCAAGTCCAACATTTTTATGAGAATTTCAATCATAACGGGCTGATCAGATTTTAATCAGCAGAGATGAGAGCTGAAACAGCTTTCAAATATCGGGAGTTTTAACTGGCTTCGACAACCAGAAAAATACAATAAAAACTGATTGATTTCGATCAGTGTTGGTCGCAACAACAACAGTAGCAACAACAACACAGTAGCAGCAGCAATACCAACACCAACAGCAGCAGCAACAACTTGCCAACAAGAGTGGCAACAACAACGACAATAGCAGCACCAACAGAAACAACAGGCCGTTTTTGTCACTGTCTCCTTTCTCTCTCCTCTCTGTGGCTCCCTGCCCCAAGTCCGAGTACTTGCTCTACTCAGCGCACTTGTTTATCCCCCATGCTCCCTCGATCTTGGCGAAACGATCTGTTTTCCACCATCACCGCCTGAGACTCTCATCGCTACGGGCTTCCCCCGGACTTCCAACTTAGCCTGGCTCGGGGTAAATACAGCTATAATACTCTCCTCGAAAATCCTCTTCGGCTCGCCTATCTCTCCCTCCCCCAAACTTCAACTGTCGTCAGAGGGAAGAGAGATAATACCCGGGGGACACAAACATTGCTCGGAAACTCGATGACGTCCAGTCGGCGCTCTCTCTCTCTCTCTCTCTCTCTCTCTCTCTCTCTTTCTGTCTTCACTCTCGTCAGTCTCTTGTATGTTTAGGGTGGGGAGAGGTATCACTGGACTGATGCTCTCCTATTGCAAGTAAATCCGACCCAGGTATCGGGTTTTCCTGATATGCCTGGCTCGTCTTTCTTTCTTATCTAGGCTTTGTGACGCAGGGATAGCCCAGAATGTGTGTACTCGCCCACGTCCGATGTGACGTCGTCGCTTTCTTTCTTTTTCTCATTTCTTGCTGGTTGGTGCGGGGTTTTTTTCTTCTCTATACTGAACTCGACACCGGTGCTTGTCGTCCATATCCAACACCGCGTCCGACCGTGTCGGTATTGAGGACATCTTGTCTGAATGTAGGTCGACTATGAACAAGTGTGTGCTATGTCTTACTGTTATGTCGAGCGCAAGCTTAAAATCTTAACGTTTGCGCAAACTCCTTGCGCAAACTCCAAGCCTTGCGCAATCTCAAAGTTTGCGCAAGGAATCTTGCGCAAACTTCATCTTCGAGGTTAAGGTTGGGGCGAGGATTAGGGTTCTTGTTAGGGATAAGGCTGTTGTAGTCCAGTCTTTTAACCCTAACCCATAAGTTAGGAGAATTTGCGCCAGTGACATTGCGCAATCTCAAAGATCGCGCAAGGTTGGAAGTTTGCGCTCGACACTTGGCTAACCGTCTTTGGTCGATTTGGGGGAGTTTGCGAATGCAATGGGACACTGCTGCACCAAAGTCCAATTGCTAATCCAGTAGAAACCGGTCCATTCTCTGCAGCTCGAATCTGAAGCACCGTTACCGTATCCGTACCTCCCCTGTTTCCCTCAAATTGGACAAGTGGCTCCTGCGTCCGATCACACCGAGGAAATTATTGCTGAAGAAATAGTGTAAGGCCAAACAATTTTTGGCAAGAAATTGACCAGTTCGGTTGTGTGGCCGCCTCTGCTCAATAGCTACCCTATAATTATGGGCCTTACTGGAGCATTTTGAGGGCCGTTTTACTGAGGCGGTGAGCAGATGCTCTCTCGAAAAAGCACCGGGCGATGGGCCAGCAGGAAGTGTGGTATGGGTCTGAAAACACAGGCCATAATTCCTTTTGCAATTTAACTTATATAGACTGTGCATTGGCGGGCAATATCAATTTTGTCCAGCATTTCGACCAACGTTGGTTGGTGTAAATACCAGCTCATTATCAAGTCATTATCACCCCCATTATCAGCTCACTGTTATCAACTCATTATTATCAGGAGTAATTAATAGGTTTGCGGTGACACCACGTAAAATTCTCTCCTTTGTGCGTGGTTCTGAAAAGAACCATAATCATTATCATCATATCAACTTCTTATCATCAGCTCCTTATCATCATCTCCTTAATATCAACTCAGAACTCAGCCCTGCTGTATTGCTGTAGTGGTCAAATGAAATCAGACCCCAACATTTCCGATAAATATCAGATAATGCATGCATGCGTGTTGGGAAATCAATTTTACTCAAAGTTTCATGTTGTTGTTTGTATGGTTTTATTTTCGACAGTGAATGAACAGGTAATACGTGCGTTCTGCCCTGTTTTATTCACCAAGTTCTCCCCGTATTCTTTGTTGTTGAATATTCAATCATGGTGATTCACTCAGGGTGCCGTAAAGTAACACAATATCACTTGTACCTGCCAACTAATACCAGGAACTAAAGGCTCGAAAATGTAGGTCACAGAGGGCAAAGCACCTTACCCACAATGGGATTATGCAAAAAAAAAAGACTACACTGTACTTATGAATCGATAAGTCAATATTATCGTGGATCTTTGCCAAGGCTAGTGTATGCTGTATCAAAGGTGAAGGTCCACGCGCGAGTCCAAACCCATTATACACCAAGCTGAAAAACACCTATGACTGCAACAACTCAGCTTGAACTATCTATGACGCTGTACAGCCCAACACCTCGCAACCACTCACACTGGACCCATTTGGAAACTCCCGGTGACTATATTCCCCCGTGGAAATCGTAAAACCCTAGGGTTTTCCCCTACCCTACCCAAGAGCAGGGGTAAAAGAAACAATCCCCGGGAAAAGCTTATCCCTGGGGATTTCTTCCGTAGTGTGAATAGCCCGACCAAAATCCCAGGGAATTTTTCAAGAAATCACCGGGAATTTCGTCTAGTGTGAAAGCCCCTTATGTGTGGGAAAACCCGGCTTTGAGAAGGAAAGGTGGCACAGAGGAAAGGGAAGTGTGACTTTGATGTCCAGCCTGACAGACTGGCTACAACTTACAAGAGAGAGGAGTAAAGCAACAGCAGGGGGAACTACCAGCGAAACCACAACATGGAAAATTGTTTCATGGGATGATCGATAAAGAGAGGGGGAGAGGCAGAGAGGGAAACAGGCAGCCAGAGAAAGAGAAAGAGTCAAATACAGACAGACAGATATACAGAGACGGGGAAAAGAGGAAGAGAGCGAAGGAGAGAGGCAGACTACGCACAACCCGAAACGTTGAGTTACCGGCTCATATCAGAGCCATTCTTCTTGAAAGAGAAGAGCTTCCACTAAGTTTTTCCACCATGCAAATCTTCAAGTCTTATCAGAAGGAGGTATAACCAAAACGTTTCGGTAATTCTTCTGAGTGTAAGGCCTCACCTCAAGTGTTGGTTCCGTCTCTCGTCCATCCTGCCTGCCCTGTCTGATCTGGGACCGGCCTAGCTATCTCATCGTGGCAAGGCCCAGGTCCCCGGCCGTGGTCCACCGGGGTTCCTCACGACCAGCGTCCCAGCAGGGCAGCCCCCTAGACGTCCCGACCAATAATAGCGCGGATGGTGAACTGCCGGTCACACCTATTACGCACAAAAGAAAGAAAAAAGGAGCATCCGATGATCAAGTGATTCGGGACCTGTGACAAATCGTGTGGGGTTTTGACCGTGGCGTTGAGCAACATTGGTCCCGGTATCAACCAGTGACATTGTCTGCCAATAACAAGCACAACGGTTACGGTGAATTAAAATCGACCACTTCTGATCGAACCAGACCAATGAGGTTGTGCAAACATTTTCTTCCAACGATTTCTGCCCAACGCTGTCCATGTTCATTCGAATCTCGTTCATGAACCCTCCCTCTGTTCATTACAAGTATATAGGTCAGAAGAAAATAAGAAGGCGGCGGCAAAATCAGGACCCGAAAAGGAGTCTTTCCATCACCTGTCGATATGCATCACCAAAAGCAGAGAGAAGTGCGCGGTCCCGTTCACAACCGCCCACTCGGCGCGAGTTTATTTTCTCGCCAAGGCATGCGAATCAATTGCCCACCAACGAATGAGGAAATCTCCTGACGACGGACAGAGCACACACTGTTCGAAACGTCGAGTCACCTCTCACCGTCTCCTCTCAGAGTGGGTCTCCTTCTCGACTGGGGATGACGTACAAGCAAGGAGTCACTCACCGCGAACGGTCAACGTGGCGAGTGACTCATTTCTGCGGTACATGTATTATGTACCACATCGTTTGCGGTGGGCAGAATATTCTTCAGTCGTGGAAAACGGATCAAATCATCAAATGCCTAGTTCCGTTGTCAGGGTCTTTTTGCACATCCACGTCCGCCTGCGACCACATCGGATCAACGCCCTCCGTTGCGGTATAATCATGAACGCTGCGCCGTGACTAACGCGGTTCAACCCATCGTCACTGCGGCTTTGGATCGAACTTGCTGGCTGCCACATCGTTACGTAACACCAATCGTCATCCGACGGAAAAGTTGTTGGCACCAGGAACGACGCAATGGGGCGGGGTTTCCTGGAACGCCCCCCCCCCCACTGGTGCAAAACAAGAAAAAGAGGGCGCCAATTATCAGGAAACCATCGTGGGCGGCTTGTTTGTCCAAGTTCCAGTGTTGTGGATTTAGATAATCGATTTAGATAATTCTGGGAAATCCAGAGATAAAAGGACGCCCGGCGAAGTCAACAGCGGCAGTAGATTCCAAGAAACTTCAAATGTTGCGTAACCTACTGTTTGCTGCCTTTGCTAAATACATGTACATGTATTGCTGAAAAGAGTCACAGTGGCTCAAGAGCTTTTGTGAGTTGCATGACTTACGCAACTTTTCTTGAAATCGGCTGCCGGCACTGCATGCCGCGCGCAAGGCAGGCTTTTCCGCACTTCGACACACAAGAAACGGTGTTTACTTTCCAGTGCTGAAGGTGACGAGTTTAACTTCGGGGAAGCGAATCCGCCTCCGCATTGCTGTGTCAACTGTTCCGTAAGCTCTCGACAAACAAACCGCCAAAGTAATACGAAAGGATACCAGGCTTTTTTGTCGGGTAGTTACCATTGGACTGCTTTATGAAAGAGACGGAAGCCAGACTGGTGGAGCGAGTAAAATAATCGTTTATAACGATTTTTTTTCAGAATTAAAGCTACTGTGTTTTGTTTTCATTTTCCATCTACGGTCCTTGATCTTCTCCTAGTTTCGTCAGGACGGGATCCCTCATCGGCGGCCGTCGGGAAAACTTCCCAACCAGGGGGGGGGGCTGTTGATCGGGCTTGCCCGCAGTGACAAACGCCTGATTCATCCCCTTCCCGCCCGGCCCATATCCATGAGCGTGATTCACCGACCGGTACGTCGCTGACCAGAGCCGTCCGCCAGCGGGACTCCCTGGACAGGGGTCATCGACCGGCTCTCCCTCCCCCCCCCCCCTCTCTCTCTCTCTCTCTCTCTCTCCATCTCCCTCTCTCTCCATCTTTCCGTAAAGAAACTGCACACGGTATGCACTAGGCAGCTGCGCTGGGTCGACGATATGTCAACGTCAACGCCCTGCTTATTTTTGGCTCAGAGGGGATGACGAACCTGACGAGGCTGTCCTAGTTCCAAGTGCAGTCACATAAAAAGGCACCGGTCAACGGACGACCGAAAGAGGTCCCATTGCGATCACCCGTGTCCGTAAATAACCTTTCCAAATTCAACGGCCACAGATATGGGTATACTTGCAGTGCAATCCCTGGTGCACCGTGTCCAATGGGAAACGAAGTACCATTATGGACGATGCCAATTATTTGGAGCTCATCGAACCACGACCTGGGCTCGGCCCTTCGGCCTAAGTTCAATGACACACGAGTCGAGCGGCCGCGGTTCACTGTATTATGCTATTTCTCAGAGGTTCAGCCTCAGGACTTCAGTTCATTCTGCCGTTGTGAGACCTGCGGTCGATTTCACCAAACCCATCGTAACTTACGATCAATCGCAAGGCGGTGAACGATGCATATAAGCCATAAACATGTAGTGTATCACAACTTAGGATGGGTTATCCATCGTAAGTTGAGTTACGATACATAAGGCTTCGTGAAATCCACCCCTGCTCCGATACCTCCGTGCTGTACGGGGGTGGTGTACAGTAACTATGATATACTGCACGTACACATGTACAACACTGTACATGAACATGTACATGTACATCGTTGTATGGCTTTCGACCGCAGTACAGACGCCATCACCTGACGATGGTTGCCTTGTGGCAGATTTAAAGGCCCTATACAACATTGGTAAAGGTCACAAGATTGCCACAGTTTGTGTGTTAAATCATTAAACATCCAAAAAAAGCATACTGCGAAGGTTTTAGCTCAAATAATGGTGATCTGAGAAAAGTAGGAAAAGGTAAACAACTGTCACGGTTTTTGCACCATTCTGTAGTGTAAGAAATAGTTTATTACTTGCGATGTTTGAGTGAAAATTTCTAGGGAATTACAGCATCCCAGACCGTAAGATTTCAACATGAGGATTCTCTTATGACCACCATTCTACAAACTGTGTACATTAGAAGGAAATCTGTGGACATCGATGTTTTCCGATCTTCCCAATGTTGTATTGGGCCTTTAACCCTATCGTTTAACCATGAAGGAATAAGTAGGTCCATGGTTTAGCTTCCCCGACTACATGCAGTGTATGGCGTGGACTGTTTGGATATTTTGCATGGAGTTAACATAGCCCAGAATTAACTCCAACCTCGTGAATTAGGAGTCTATCAGAGCCCCATTGACAAAATAATGAAGGTTTTTGCTTTGGCTCTGATTTGGGCTCAAGTTTTGACGCCAGTAATACTGTACGTCCCAGGTTTTACGGACTATCATTACCATTACTAAACAGCATTCTGAATGAAGTGGATACTGTATAGTATACATGACAGCAAGAAACAAACCAGTTCCGAGTCCAACCATGGATGGTAACATAGGAGCCGAAGGAAACATTCCTCCAAGGTTATACAATACTTGTACATCACAGGGGACGATGCCCGGGCTAGAGGCCCATCCATGGCTTACATTAACGTCCGCATTATTTACAAAACATCAGGAATCACGAGAGACCGTTGACAAGCCATTTCTCAGTGCATGCCCACCGGTCAAAGATGCGAGCAATCAGAACAGTGTGAGAACACTCACCCCGATTCCTCCCTCCCTCATCGCTGGAACGCTGGAACCACACGTACAAGTCGAGAGTTTTCAGGAGATTCAATATTATACTACATGTATACAGTACTTACTGGAGGCACTGATGGTGATGGGAATGCATCTTCGTATAGCTTATAGGAAACAACGCAAACGCAGTATTACTTTATAGGCGAGTCGCCTACTGACCCCACTGTGCGCTCATGTCTCGACAAGACGACTACACAGACTTATGTAACAGCACCGAAACCATCACTGATGCGTCAGGCTGCTCCATCGTTCGACACTTCTTTTCCCGACGCGAGAGGGATTTGCAGTCGTTACGAAAGGCCTGAATAGAGCCAGTCTCTCGTACATAGTCTATCCATACCTCCATGGTCTATCCCTCCATAGAGCAGTCTCTCAACTCTAGAGGCAACGGGATAAACCGGTAAGGGGAAAACACAATCTCCACAGCCCATCCGACTCTACAAACAAACACAATTTAACAAGCTATACTTTACCAGGGCAGACAGGACGTCCATAATATCATGGAGGTAGATAATATTATATCCCAGTTTGATTGTGTCCCTCCACACGTACGTACGGGTGCTGTCGCACTGCATCGATTGCCCGTGCTAAAACCGTGCGTGGAGCTGAGACTGAGTGAAGAGGGAAATCGTCTGGCCCCGAAGAGCTGCTCGTGTGATGTGCGTATAGGTTTTCGTATTGTGTGCAGCGCAGCTAGCTATGCCCATTCCGTGAACCGTGTATGGAGATGCCCATTTCCCAGAAACCGCAAGGGTGAGATGTTCAAGGCTCTCGCTGGCGATTTACCAATGAGTCACATTGCCTCCTCGTGCATTATTCATGAGAACGCGGCGCCCGGCTGGCCTATGAGTGAGGCGCGCGCAGGCCATGCCCCCAACCGACTGACCAGGCGGCGAGTTGACCTCATGAATGATTCATGACGTCATGGATTCGCAAAAATACAACCGGTGGCACGACCGCACAATCAAAACGGCTCGTGCGTTTAATCATAGATGCAAGGAAAAGAGACTTCCTTGCTCTATGAAGCAATGCGGGCAAGGTTAAGCCAAACGAGTAAGGTTTTGGACGGTATTTTCAAATGTCGGTTCTTATGAAATTGCCCCGATCATGGAGTGAGATAATAATTAAAAAACACTTCACCATCCGACGAATGCCGTTGTCCACAACAGTGTCTGCAGTATTCGATAATAATATGTTTGTATGGTGGGGAAGTTAGTGGGAGCATGGAGCCATGGTGGTAGGTTTACGGTGACACCATGTATATGTTCTCTTTCAAGAGGTACTGGCTCTAATAGTACCTCTAGAAAGAGAGGCTACACATGGTGTCACCGCAAACTTTCCACTAAGTTTCTGGTATTGACTCCAATGTCCACATTACACTACATTACTTCTCAATACCGCCACACATGCACGAGCTATATACAAGGCAATGTTTCCTTCCTAGTTCCTACACAATAATTGCGGATTATTGTGTCCAATCAATCGCATTTTGTCACGCAGCAGACGATTTTCCCATCACGGCGGTCAACATTGTGGGAATGAACTCTGTCTGAACCTCAGTCATACAGGCCCGCTACACACACGGCGACAGGGAGTTACGACTTCGCCACATGTTACATCGTCATCAGTAAGGACGCCTTCATGTTGTTGTTCTGTCAACAGCGGCATTTCCTGTCACTGTCGAGGGTATAGACACAATACCCCGCCCCCCCAAAAAAAAATTGTAATTGGAAAGCAGGTGCGGCGTTGAGTTTTTACACACCTGCCACAGCGGAAAACCTCGGTAATCATTTGAACAAAAAGAACGATTTCATTGCAACAACAAAGAAAAAACCGAGGTCAGAACAACCTCACATCAGCCGATAGGGTTCAGATAGTGTACAATTTCATAAAAAAACGGTTTAATTGTAACCGTTTGGATAATAATTAACATAAATTCGAGAACAAACAATGAATCGGCCAAGTCCGCCTAATCCCTTTGTGCGATTTGAAATTTGTTTGGATTCCACTGTCAGTTTCAGCGAGTGCAGATATTCTATTGTAAAAAATATATATACATTGTATATATATTACTGAACAGAGAATCATTTCGTGGAAGATCACGGCAGTGTCCTCTGCTTACCCGCGGTTAATTAAATATTAATATGGCCCATGCGCGCCCCAAGGCCCATGCGTACGTGCCAGCGCGACCAGACCGTGTCAAGAAATTGAGCACGTCAGAAAAAAAAACCGGCGCGTGCAAGCTAGACAACATGACCGCAGACAAAGACAGACAGGGACCGGACAGGGAGGGGAGGGTGGCAACGGATAAAGACGACAGATCGGTCCCTAGCTCCTGTACCGTACCTTGCTCAATACTCCCGTCTAGACGGCAGACTTTATAACCGCGAACGATTTCCAGAACTGTCTGATTTCCTTTTGAGCGGGCAGCCACATTGTTTTCCTCTACACCGATCTGTAGCGCTGCGCTATACGGTGTGTCACACCATGGTCACACGCACAGTACATACCGAGACCCTACACACACAAAAACGCCATCAGTTTTGGCACCGGCGTTCAAAATGCATCGGTGCAGATAACCGCTCTGCGGCGATTCAAACACTCAACACGTCTTATCAAGTTTGACGGGGCGTCTTGCGATAACATCTTCACACGGGATACCGCATGCACGCGTTGGCGGCGATACGATGAAGCATTGTTCTCGAGACGAGCTCGGACCAGTTCCCCAAAAATATTGATGATAAACAGAAAATGGCCAATGTTCTTTTTGCAGCAGATAAGACAAGCAGACCCGACAGTGCATACTATGGGCCTTTGTTCGTCGCAACTGCTTGTCCCTTACGAAACAACTTCTGGTGACAAAACGAAGCTCCTTGAACTTCCACAAACCTCTTCAATTAACGGATTCGCCGGTAGGCTTTAGCTGATCCGAATTCATCTCTGCTATAAATAATGCCGTTCCCGTGCCATTTATAGCTTGATCATTATTTTTTTTACTGAGCACACTAAGTGTTGTAAAAAAAAAATCAGCAGAGTGCAGGTCGTGAGTTACACCAAGGGCCTCCTTCGTTACACCATGGCCACACGATATTGTAGATTTGCAGATCTAAAGAAAGTACCTACGGGATAGCATGGGGTTGACCTTTGTGCCGATATCTTACTGTGGTGCGTAGAAAAAAACGTGTACAAAACTATGACAAAGCCCAGGCATCAGGACCTCTACTAAAGCGATGTCGGGAGCAGTTCATGGACCCGCTTATCGTCGACCGGATCTTTTTTTTTTAATAGAAAAAAGGGGGTCATTGTAAAACATGGTTTTAGCTGATGGCGTAGTAAATATTATTCACTCGCTTCGAGGCGTATCGCTTGGGTCGTACGAAGTGGTGTTCTCGTGTGTTTTATTGTGGACGTCCCCTTGGATACCAGTTTTTTTTCTCTCCCCAAGCTGGTACCCACCGCAAACGTCACGTGATCGCGTCCACGGCCAATGGCAGCGCGGCGACCGCTTTGTGATTTATTCTCCGACTGGTTGGGGTCGCCCTTTCGGCCGTCGCCCACATACGCTATTGATTGGGGCCACATTAAGGCCACATAATTTGAAAAGCAAATGGTTAATGATTTACGATAGCATTTTGTTTTCTTTTCTTTCTGTCTTCTTTTTTCTTGGGGGTGGACATCTGTTCTAGAAATTTTCAGCACAGTAGCACAGACAACTCCGTTAGTTCAGCTGCATGGAGTGAATATTTGAAAGGGTTGCTCTTCTGACATCTCAGGGGACTTGACGTACGTTTCGATTTTTTGGTTCAAGCTGGAACGTTCTCCAAGAGACGTCCTGCACTGGATTGAGGCGTGGGCCAAAAACGGCGCCAGGCCATCTGAACTTGTTGACGGTTGGTTGTCAACGGAAAAGGAAACGTACACTAACTAACTGTAAATCAATAAGACTTCAGGCTTTGCATGGTGGGTCAATATAGGAAGGTTTGCGGTGACACCATGTATAAGGTCTCTTAAAGAAGAGGTGTGGTTCTGAAAAGAACCTGAGTGGTAACTCGACGTTTCGACCAGTACCCCCTGGGGCCAATTTCATAGAGCCGCTTAAGCGCCAAAATGTGCACAAACAGCCATGAGCCACGGGAACTTCTTGCCTACCCAAATTTCACTTTTGTTTAATGCTAAGCGAAGAAGAGTGGAATACAAGTCAAAAGCAAAAAAGCAATGGACGTCAAATTGCAGTGCAGTTTGTAATCCTGCTTACACAAGGAAGACTTTTCCTGCTTAGCAGATTTTCGCGCCTAAGCGGCTCTATGAAATTGGGCCCAGGTCGTCATCTTTAAGAGACCTTGTACATGGTGTCACCGCAAACCTTTCCTATACTGTAAGTCGTTCGTCAGGTTTTTGTTTTGCTTTTCAAATTCAAATCAACAGTCATATTTAGAGTGTAGCATTCACTCTTTGAATTTCGTGCTACGATCGAAACACCAAGTTCAGCTCCTCGGTGTCAGCACGCTCTTCGGAGTCAACATGCTCCCTAGTCCTCCAATACTTTGGTCAGGTAGTACCCGCGCCGCACAGCGAGCGCGCTTGGTCCGTAAGGTCCGACAATGATATTTAGGCAGCTAGGGGAGCATGTTGACACCGATGAGCTACACACACCAGGCCATTATATTTCCTAACATTTCCTTTTTCGTTTGTTATATGAAGTATCCAAGATTGCTGGCAAAGCCCAAAAACAAAATACATTATCTTTTTTAGAACTAGAAATAGAATTGGTGTAAAGATTACTCACCCTCTTCTCAGAACCAGGTCTTCTCAAGAATTAGAAATCCTATATCGTTACACGCAGAGTAATATAGTCTCCTATGTTTCCTGAAATAATTATTTGCATAACCACACTGCCCTGCATTTGTCGGTTATTTTTTTGTCCCACTCGAAGCACTCCCGAGTATAGGTTCAAACCGGGCAGCCCCGCATTATAATCGGTTAATATAATACAGCGGGCATATTTTATTGGAACAATGAGCCCTTGAACTTTCGGCGACCCTCTCTCTCTGCTCCCCCAATCCCCGACCCCCCAATTCCCCACCCCCATCGGCTCTCTGCGCAGACGGAGACACACACACACACACGCACACACAGCCGGTCCTACGGGCGTGCGACCATTGACGCGTGGTCGATCCGCGCAATGACTAACTCCGGGCCCACCATCATAAGCAAACATCATTGTTCCCAGGCGCCAGCGACTGATTCCCTTCATCATACCCGGGTCTGTGGTCGTGCCACGATTATCCATTTAAAAATGATAACATAAAGAGAAAACAGCGAACGATAGCATCATACAGTGAAGAGTTCACTAGAGACAAGCGGTCGCGAAAACAAAGCACTCCATTACGCACGAAATCACCGATGGTTTAAGCAGACTACAGTATTCCCAAAGCTCTTAAAAGAATTAGCCCAACCCTTGTCCCATTCTCTGCGAACTGCATTCTAGCTGAGTTCAGGGCCACGTTCGCTGACCGCCGGTCGACCTGTTCTGTTGCATATTATTCAGAGCGCTTGTTATGATCGGGAGTGTTCGCTTGCCAGACGTCATTGCTCGGTGTCTGGTAATCATTGCTCCAACCGGGTCTTAGCCTCACCAGTCCCGATTCTTTCAGAAGAAAAAAACCGACAAAAAGCCAAAGCGGAACAGCACAAAACGGCGTATTTTAAGTTATTGGTTAAAGCTGAAGCCACGCCTTCTGCCTGTGACTAGTTGATGCATGGAGGAATATGGCAGGATACCTTTGAGAGCGGTACTCACTACTGCTACAATCAAAACGTCTGGCCCTCTATTTTTCGGGGGGAGATCTCTATTTTTTTCAGTACTCAATCGGCAATTTGCAACATTTCTGTATGATTATGGGTTCAATATTTGTCTCTTTTTTCAACGAAATACCCGACATTCTTGAAAAAATTGAAAATCTAGGCCTTGTTGAATCGCAGTTTGCTCGTCTAAAATCTAAAGATCAAGATAATTCCCTACTAGGTTAAGCCAGCGTACGTAGAATTCGGTGCTATGCCTGACATGCAGACCGCAGAGATTAACCCTCCCCCCCTCCCCACAAAAAAACTCCACACAACAACAACCTTCGGGAGTCGTGAGTCACGATACGGTCCAATAATAACGTTTCAGTGTGCACAAAGATGGGGGCCTCCGCTTAGTTATGGCGACCTCGTCCGCCGTCATACTAGCCTGTATTGTCAAAAGTTGTTTTCCTGAAATCATCCCTTAGGCTTCCCCCATTCCGTAATCATGACCTTTTAGGGTTTTTGTGGGATTATTAAATATTCCCCTAATTGTTTTGGCTAATAATTTTAATTTAAAGGGGCACTACTACTCACTATAGTTTGTCCTTCCACGGAGACAGTCCCTGTGTATAGGAGCAAACACTACCAATTCAGGTCCTGCTCCGTGTCAGGGCAAACCAAGTAAGGAGATGAGATGTCTGGGCAGTAGGGAGTGCTGCAAACCTGGTCTTGCTGCATCGGCGTCTTGGTCCAGAGTGAGCAAAGATGTATATGTGTGCTCCTTGGGCTTTTTACTTGTGGTTAAGACTTTGTTATAATGGGGGTTTTTGGATAATAGCTGTGGAACTGCAGGGTCTTGGCTTTTGTTATTTAAACCACCCTGGGTAGGTGGAGTGAGGTGCTTGCCAGCACCTGGATAATGTGGATGAAGGAAGGAGTGTCTCCATGGCAACAATAACGGAGGGGTGCTGCAAACCCAATAAGGCACAGTGCGAAAACGTGAGACTTTCCATATTGGTTCTGATACCGGAATCGCCAAGTGCTTGTGCCAGAATTGGAAATAGTGGCTTGAACTTGAACTTCCCAGATTAAATGCCTTTTGATTTTGGGATGTCTTGCTAATTACCCCCAGTAGAAACAAAATCACCCCGAAATCGCGAACCGATTTGCTGCCCGTTTGGGGGTCATCCCTCTACTTCCAGAACTGAAATGTCTCTCAAAAAACATCCGAATTTCCCGATTATCACAACACCTGAAATATTGCTTTAATCACCAATCTGCAATATATCAATTTTGACAACCCCCCGCCCCCCGAAAAAAGACTCCTTACTAAAAACCAAACTCTGTGGTACACACGTTCTGATAAAAAAGCGCAGAGCGGCCATTTTGATCTATTTAGTGGGCTGCACCCATCATGGCGCTATGGAGCACTGCGCATGCCGGCCTGATGAACGTAGTGAATGATGGGGATAATAATTATGACCTGTGACATCGAAAGAGTGTTCCTCTGAATTATCAGAGGCGACACACCGTCCTGTCCTCCCTACAAATACAATGTAGTTCAACGTATACGTAACAATATTTGAGATGTTTTTACCGAATAAATAAAAAGACATGCGGTTGTGTCGAAGTAAAACAAACAAAAATGGCTTGGAACACACCAATGTTTACCTCTTGTATTAACAACGTTTGGCGGGAAAAAAATGTTTTGTTTTTTTTAAACTCACGTGGCGAACTCAATTATTCACCCGCCGCGTTGTTACCATCTGTCTACACCGTGACGTGCGACCAGAGAGGTGGTCGTTGCCATGGGGAACGGAAAGGGTGGAAAAACAACAACAAACAAACACAATATGCCTCCGCAGAGTGACTGTCTGCACCAATAGCGGTGGCGCGGCGACCACTGTAACTACGTAGCCGGGCGTAAATACATGTACATGTAGATGTACAACCATGATAACAGACAAACACCAGCGCAGAGCAATTACCACGTTGGGTTTTGTTTTCAGAGCAATCGCCATGTTTCATGGACACACAAATAATTAAAAAGAAAAACCGGATAGCGAGTTGAAAAACAAATAGGCGGTAAACGATGTGTAGGCATACCTGTTATAGCAGCGAAGCATGCTGTACGATGTACCTGCAACGCGGTCCACTCCGTTGTAATCGGGACGCCTTGCCTTGTTGGCGAATTTGGGCGGGATGGATTTTGTAGTAGTGGAACGTGGAGATTACTGCGTCGACGAAAGACCGTTATTTCTCCGTGCATCCGCCCATCCATCCACGCTGTCCACCATACTCTCAGACGATGGAGACAGGGAAGAGGAGGAGAGGGTACACGCACGATCCTCGTCGGAGCACCACCGACTCTCCCCGTCCACATACGCCTTGTACATAACACTGGGCATGTCGTGACTTGCTCTGCGCACACGGAAGAGGAGCCGAGTATAAGCCACTGCACTGCGGATAATTTATTTAAATCGAGAAACTTGCGGTTGGAGAAAGGGAGAGAGAGACAGAGAGGTTAGATGTACAGTCAGGCTTCGTTTGGTCGATAGACCCCACAGCTCTGCGGTGAGGACGGTGCGCTATGCGTAGCATAACGGCAGCCAGCTTAACTCTTCCTCGGAGTTGAGTCTTGTCTGGTATAGGTCCCCCATCCATCAGCACCGCATCGCCGCTCTATCCATGGCGGGGCGCTGTGGCGCGCGGGCGCCGGGGACGCGCGACCCCTGCGCCCGCTGCACTCCATCCAGCAAGCTCCCCGCGGGAACTCCCGCTTGAGGTAGATCGGTCACATGCCGGTCAGTTGGTCAATCCTGCCCCTCTTATATACCGAGTGTGCAGTCCAATCAACCCCTCCTCCACACACACACACACACCCACGCACACACCCATGCACCAACGCACAATGCCAGTCATTGAACAACACCCCTGCCCTTTTTTTGACCAGCAGGAGTACAGGCGCACTATCCCCCCGAGTCATTGGTCGGTTCATGGTCGTGTCAAGTTGTGTGAGGGTTTTCTTTAGCTCTCGCTCTATCTCTGGAATCGGGCCAATGGGCGGTGAGGGTCAGTCCACGTTCATTACTAACCGGAGGGACGAAAGGGAAGGGGGGGGGGGGTGTGCGGAAATGCTAATACCAGTCAACCTTCGCCTGACCGCGAACCCTATCGTAGACGGTAGAGTCAGAGAGAGTTAATGGATTTGTATTTTCATACCAACCGACTCGACACCCCACCTATAATGAAAGCAAACAAACTGCACGAAACAAAACAGGAAAAAGAATGTAAAGGTTAGAAATGTATAACGATTATTGCGATGCAGTAAAATTGGCCACCTGCTACTGACTTAAGTGACGAAAAATGGCAGATCTCAAATAAAAAGTAAAAAAGGGAAGTTGCCTTTCTAGCTGACTCTTTCGCAGAAGACTATTTGGGGGACCTTTCTCAAAGAAAAGTCCTCCGTTGCTCAAATTTGTTTATTTTTATTCTTATTTTCCAAAAAAAAAATTAAAAAAATTAATATGTCAAACTGCTTAGGCTACTGATCGAATGAAATGAACAAACAATGCAAAGTCACAGTGCTCATGACTTTGTTATTAAGATACCAGAGACTATCCACCTTCTCGAAAGGAAACTTCGCTGAAGGTTCAATTGGTTTTCCTGGAAACTCCTATCGCATTTGGTGAGAAGTCATGACCCCGCTGGATGGCCTTCGAGTTTTGTTTGGGGTTTTCGTTTGTTTGTTGTTGTTGTTGTTGTTGTTGTTTTGCAAAGCGATTGAGAGAGGGCCAAATTTATCCGACGTTCACGATTCCGCCTACTCCGCCGGGATTGGTACGGACAGGAACGGTCAAGGTAACCGGTATCACGTTGCGGGCACTCACTACGCAACGTCAGTAATGAAGTCCAAGGAGGTTTTACTATTATTAGGCGACCTCCACATTGAACTCGCACCGTCCGTCTACTTACCCCCCCCCCCAACCTCTCTCTCTCTCTCTCTCCCCCAGGGGGATTGTGTGACCTGTTGACGGGTCACTGTGGTCAGCGACGGTCAAAAGGTGACCGGAAGACAATACAGTATACTCGAACCCTATCCCTAACACAATGTAGCACCGTCGATAGTTCAACCCATATGGTTCAACCGATCCAACAGTCTCTTGACAACTGGCAAGAATACGCACTGTCCGAAACGTTACGATACATAGGCACTTACATTGTGCCAAACGTCAGACCCTTTAGGCTCTACTTTGTTTTGTTGAGAAGCATTCTTATAAGGGTGGGTGGTTGATTTTGGCAAACACAGTCCAATGGTTGGACTGTTATTGACCAAAACATGTTTCCAGTCTATTATAATTATTCTGATGACCAACGTACGCTGATCAACTTGAATGTTGGTTAAATATTGCCCATCACATTGCACAACAATTATTCGCAGTACATTACTCCAAATGGTTGGGAACTATTGTTATTGTCTTCCTGTCTCAGACTGGCAGTACGAATTATGTTCGTGAACTTGAAAGAGGGATTCAGAAATTGAAAGAGGGATTAAGTTTCTGTTCTTGAGTCTATCGCAGCAATCGAAATTTGATTCGAAAAAAAAGACTACACAAGCTCGGAGGGCAGCTAAAAGAGCTCACTGGTGAATTTCGCGTATAATTAGCATTTTGGTTTGTATAAATTATCAAATCGCAAAGCGGCGCGTTGAATGCCTAAATGTAATGTCAATGCTAGTCAGTTTCATAACAAAATAACGTGATCAGCGAAGGGATAGGTGTACCAGTCTACTCGGCAGCGCGCAGCCCCGGGGGAAGAGCTCACCTCCAGGTGAACCCAGCCCCCCCCTCCCTCAAACAAACGTAGACTTGACCAGTCTCTCGAACGTTTTACGCCACGCGGTGACTAAGAAACCACTCTGACTCATCCCGAGCGCCGTGCCGTGATATTGTGCTATAGGACCAAGGGAGTAATGCTAGGACTAGGAGTGACCAAGAGTAGTAGTTTCTCCCTACTCCCTTGTTCGTCGCAGCCATTGTGTGGAGCCCACTTTCCATAATTACATAGGCCTACACGTCGTTTCATCCAAGGAGACCTTTAGGCTATACAACCACAAGTCCAATACGTCGTATAGGCATATATATATTATACAGACACAAACCACATGAATTCAGCCTAATTCTCTCCCCATTCCTAGTATAGTCCAAATCAGTACCGATCGATGAACGCAATTTAAATGTGGAGTGGAAATATGAAAACTGTTTCACACACGTGATTTAATTATGTAGGCTACATATAATAGGCATAACCCCCACTTTTGAGATTTTGATATTCTTTAATGATGTGAAAGAGTATACCATTAGCTTTCGAATGATATCAGATTTATAGTTCCATATGAACTTTGTTGTAAATAGTACAAGGGGACTTCGCTCGTTCATTTGGCACCAGACACAATACTAGCAGCACCAGTCTAACTCCTCGAATGCGGCCATTCAACAGTGCAGGAACTTTACATTTTCATGAAAACAGTACACAAACACTCCCCCAAATCCTCGTTTTTTTCAATATTTAGAGACGGATTTCGGAAAAATCCTTTGGACATAACATCATCCAATACATTAACTTTCCGACAAATACAACAAAACACAATTTATTTTTAATCGAATTGAGAAGATACTCTGACTTCAGGGGTTGTTTACGGGAAAAGTGTTTTGGTGGGATATTCATCATGTCGCTGTGCCGGGTCACAAATGGACTTGCGGTGCGCACGAAAAAGGTCGGGGCTGCGTCCCAGCAGCAACTGACCGACAAAGACTCCCAGAACACCCATTGGTCTTGGTTGCCAAGATGCGCAACATCGGCATAGAAATAACAAGACGATTTTTAGAAAATGGCAAAGATAACAGGTTGACTATTTGGGAAGGCAGCCACAAAAGGGCTCAGATGATATATAAGACAGTTGGTACTTGGTACACAACACTAGAGGTCTCAGGTTCAAGTCCCGGTCCAATCAAAGTTTTCACTTTGCCATTTTTGGTCAATTTGGTCAGAGTTACCAGAGGGTCTTTCCTTTGATAATGGTTTAACTAAGATAAACTGGTCAACTGTCAGACAATATATTGCACTTTCCAATTCCAACCCTTAAATGAAATTAAAAACAGTGTTGAAGTGATTGTCACCGAGGGTGTATCGATAGAAAAACATGTTTCTTTCGCTAATAGTTCTGTTCGCGTTTGGGAGTAGACTGCATGCTCTACAAATACTTCCATGGAAGGTGTTCCTCTAGTTTGGCCGACTTGGTGAGTTAGGACATTTAAGCGAGAAACCATATGCCGGTGCCTCCTCTCACGCATTATACTCTGTCTCTCCCAAGGTGTAGAACAAAGAGGTATATCAGAACAGCTTCTTCCCACGTTCTGCCTCTCTCTATAATTCCCTTCCTTGTTCATGTTTCCCCGCCTACTGTTGATCTGGCAACTCTTGATCTTTTTTGAGAGAAATGTCAATTCCTATATCCAGCCTTATTTCTGGCCCTATCTTCTCCTTTCTTAAGTTCCTTAGCCCGTAACCTTCATATCCTTGTTTGGGCCGAATCTGCATAAATAAAATTAGAAAAATAGATAAGACACATGATGCACGCAAAGGAACGGTGGTTCACGGGAGCGCACGAGCGAAGCAACGCGGTGCATGGGAGCCGCGGTGGGAGACAATCAAGCCAAAATTTGCTCCGTATATACGTCGTGCAACCCGATTTCCCTGCGACTGGAGCACGGCTAAGTGATTGCATCTTGGGACGTATATGTGGGGGAAGGGAAATTATGAATGAGCCTCGCTCGCAGTCAGCTGCATGACGTGTGGGTGTCTATTTGTGTTTTTCATTGGAGTAGGAGGGAGGGGAGTCGCGCTTTAGGATTTAGACTGACCGCCAGTCCTTCGTGGCTCGCGGGTGCTGCAATTTGGACTTGCGCGCGATAGTACGTGGATTAACAATAGGCCTAAATTGCCGGTACAGAATGATAACATGAGAAGGTCTGCTTTGTGGCTAATTATGGGGCCACAAAGTGGGAAATCCGCGGCTGTAAGTCATCTCGATCTGTCGATGCATGGAGTGCGTCCTATGAAAAGACTCGGCTGCCGCGTAAGTCAACGTTTCGGGCAGCGTGTATTCCTGCCTGTCTTTGGAGACTGCTGAATGGTGAACGTCTGCGGTGACGTCACACGCATCACCTCGTGCGATCGGCCAGTTATTTTTATTTTTTTTCACTGCACTTACGGGTTCTGAAAGTCCATTTCATCCATGGGAAGACTGAATAAAATGTTGTGGTGGCCATTACAAGTACATGTAGTTGGGGGAAGCTCTCCATTCAGTCGGGACTTCAAGGGGGCGTTAAACTCGTTCAGGTGGATAGGTTACCAGTCTACTCGAAGCGACCTCGGGGTAATACGTTCACCTCTGGGTGAACTCATTTCGGCGAACGATCCGGGCGCACGGCACGAGCGCATAACATGATAGACTTGGCCAGTCGACCGCGCGTTCTGCAGTCACCTTAAGAACCACCCCCACACATACACACACAAATCAACTATTAGTATTACAATGGAACGGGCCCCCAATTAAGAATTTCGGAGGGGAGGTGATTATGGAGGGCCCTTTGTGCCTTCCGTTCCAACATTGTTTACTGCAGTAGTGATCTTTCCTGACGGGAGTGGGATTTTTTTTCTCCGATTAATTTGCATTGAATGATGCGGTGGCACGTTTACGCATTGTGCCAGGGACGGAGATGGACTGGGATCCGAGTCGAGAGAGAGACAGACAGCAGAGAGAGACAGAGAGAGAGACAGAGAGAGTGAGAGAGGGACAGAGACAGATACAGAGATAGTGGGAAGGCCAGAGAGAGGGAGAGACCAAAGAGAGAGCGATCGAGGGAGAGAGGGGAGGGGATGGAGAGAGAGGAGAGAGGGGGATCGAGATAGATCGAGAGAGACTAAGAGAGAGAGCAGAGAGAGAGAGAGAGAGAGAGAGGGGAGAGAGGGAAGGAGAGACTGAGATATATAGGGGAGGGAGAGAGAGGGATATGGGGAGAGGGGAGAAAGAGAGGGTGAGAGAGAAGCAGAGAGGCAGAGACAGGAAGAGAGGACAGAAAGGAAGAGAGGAGAAAGAAAGAGAGACTGAGGAGAGAGAGGGCCGGGGGATCTCGAGTTCAGGACTCGAGCAATGCACTCAAATCGCATCTCATCTCAGTGCACTGCAGGATGCGTCATCGAGTCTGAATTATAGGAGCCCCCTTCCGATCCTATCCGCGTACAGTACCTGTCATAGTGTGCTGCAGATCACTAAATTGAGCGCCCAATTACCCCCAGATAAACACCACCCCCCCCAAAAAAAAAAGAAAAAAAAAAAAAGAAGAAGATATGTCTGTAGTCGTCTAGTAAGCCGAACTTCAGCATCCCTCCACCTCCACAGCGAAATAGGGCTACATTTAACGCCCCATATATGGTCCCTTATTATTGAAAAAGAATTTATTTTGGGTCCACAAAGTCTAGGCCTAGAAGAAAATCAGCTCTCCGGATCCATCTTGGATTGAATTAGTGCGCTGCATGCAACAATAGACATCAACGTATTACTAGTATTAGCCTATGTCTTCTACCTACAATTTTACGTACTCAGCGCCCGCATGATGCCTTTTCAGCATGATGCCCAAAAGACTACAGACGGACAACAGCGGGCGCTAGACTGAAATGCCATGGCAGCTGCCATTTTTGCCAAAGTATAGACCTTTCTGTTATTTAGAAACGCAGTGGCTGTTGTTACGGCAGTCGTCCGTGTGGTTCCCTGACTTGATTGTATTTCGTCAGCATTGCAGGCTGGTTGAACCAGTCTATTAGCTGATAGTCTGGTTCCAAGAGCTAAACATCCTGACAAATACTGTGAAGTCAGGGAACCACACGAACGACTGCCGTAACAACAGCCACTGCGATTTAAAAAACATTGACCGAAAACCCACGCATGCGAACCCTTTGGTTGGGAAGATTTTCGTCTGTTCTCCAAAATGGATGATCATAACTACGGTAGAAAACTCCCGGTGCTGTCCGATATTGACCAAATTACCGAGGATCATTCCTATGTTTCAGTTTCACAGGTCACAAATTTGGCATCCTCTTTTACCAAACAACTAGACAGATTGTCAAGAGGAACATGTAACGACAAACTAGCGGTTACATTTTAGAACGGAACAAGACGCCGATTTGTTTGGGCCTCGGATTCAGGAAAACGGAAATAAAAAATCATTCCGAATTGCTTCTGTATCGTTTGCTGCAGCAACAGCAACTTAATACCATTCCCCACTTCAGGACAAACATGCAAACTTGTGAGAATTGTTATCGGCGTACCAAGGCTAGGGGAAGTCCCGGTATGTTGTAAACAAAGTTCGTGCCACTTCACTTCACGTGACTTGTGACGTGGCAAAATAAAGGTCTACTCCTGCTGGTCAGAGTACATATTAGAATATGTACTCTCTCACACACTCGTGCGCACACTGCACCTTTATTTGCTCAACTGAACACCCTTAATAATATCCGACATCAATAAACTTCAAACGGGTATGTTTATGTACAAATCTTCTCATAATCTTCTTCCACCTTCCTTTGCCTCTTACTTTAAATCCACTCAAGGTGTTCACACCTATCCTACCAGATCCCGGAGTAGTCTTTATATTCCTTTCACTCGCACGTCCTATTCCATGAACACACTACGCTACTATGGTCCTCGGCTCTGGAATGCCATCAATAACCAAATAAAAAGTCAGTCGTGTGTGGCTCGTTTCAAAAGGTCATACAAAAGAGCCCTACTCTCCCATTATAACACAGCTTCCTGACCAATAACTTTTGTGTTAGTTCATCTTTTTATTAGCATTATTGGTTTTCCTCAGTTTACGTTGGTTTTTCATTATTAACTTATAATATTATTATTAGCTGATCAGTTGTTACGTTCGTTTGCTTTGTTATGGTTTTGTCTTGTTTGTCGGTATTGTCTGTCCTAAGGTTGTTCCTATAAGCCTCGGCTTCCCTTAACAACCTTCATACTCATAATTATATTCTATCGTCATCATTGTTACTATTACTTTTGCTAGCAAGCTTCATTAAAGCTACCGACCACTCTGCATTGTACGTTGTCATGTTGATTTTTGATTTGATGAGTATGTAAATAAATGTAAAATAAATAAATAAATAAAATCACAGTTAGCAAATTCCACCTGCGCTTTAACAGCCGAGTTACGCATACGCATGGAAATGCATCTTGGGATGTGTCGTTGCTGGTGGCGACGTTTCGGTTGCTAACTGCTAACCTTTATCAGGCAACTGAAGAATGTGCGCTGCGGCGTCCGTTTATGTCCGCTTCGCCGGTTCCTGTGTACCGGTGTGCGGACGTCGTAGTAGTGATCGTGCGGTTTGGCGCGCGATTCTGGCGTCCACTAGCGGCCCCGTCCGTGGTGGGTCGGCGGTCGTGGCGTCTGATGGTGGGGAGCCAGAAGCCGATATGCGATATGCAAGGCGATTTAGGGCTTCAGCGCTTGCGCAATTCCCGCGACTAAACAGTTTGCGGTTCCTTTTCAATGCGGATAAATTTCTTGGCTTAGTCACTGGATCGGAGATGACAATAACGAAGCGAACCAGCAACTGGCAAAAGATGGTGTAGGGTCAGGTAGTTGGGGCTTGGCACTCCTGATCGTAGGTTAGACACTCATACTACTACTACTAGTCTTAGTCTCAGAAATTATGTAGGCCCACTGTACTTACTGACCTCATCGAGTATCCGCTTTGCGAACGAAGCACACTTTTCTCCGTCTCCGTCGCACCAGATTCATACGTCCCGCTTCTAATGAACGCAACCAGCTTCGAAATCGTCTCACGATGCTCTCGATCTGAAGCGATCCGCACGCGTCCAGACTGTGGGCGCCGCCATGACAGTTGTAGAATGCTTAGAATCTTGCTCAGCAAAATGTTGTCTTTGTCTGTTGAAGAAATTGTGTGGTGTAAAATTTAATGAATTGTTTTGGCAGATTGTAGAGGTACAAATGGAAGCCTTTCCAGCTTACTAACACGCCCTGTCAAACTCAAACGACATTGTGTACATATTGTGTAAATAATCCGAACATCTCGACGCCCTTAATCTTCAATTGCCCCTTTCTATACCTCTCGGATACAGTTTGTTGGATGTGGAAACGCTTGCAACAAATCTGTTGAAATCGGCTGTAGACTTTGGTTTGAGAATTATATATTTAATCGATTAGTTTTGTTACTTTGAAATTTTTCGGATTTAGACAATTTACGTAGCGTGTGAATTAACTCACATTCTTGTTACTAACAACATTGTACTCTGCACTCGACCAGAAATATAATTTAGTTGTAGTAGGTTGAGTATGAAAATGTGGCATTGAATATTCATCGATCTGATCATTCATGAATCCCGAATGAAGATCGCCATCCCATTGATGACATATATAAACTGAAAATAATTTATTATTTCTTTTGTACAATCTTAATTAGTGCTCTGTCCCGATCTAAATGATAGCTATATGTTGCAAAATAGTTTTGGTGTGTTTTCATGAGCAATCGTAAGTTATGAAATAATGTAAGTAGGTTTTTTGAGACGCCCGTCTTGTGCTAGCTTAAACTCTTCCTATTTAGCAAACATACAATTACTGTAGAACACTTTTTCAAACAATCTCTTCTAAACCCCAGTCGAACCCAGCAGTTGTAGCAAAGGCTGCTTGCCCAGGCATCTCAGCCCAGCGATAAAAGGGACTGAATTTGATCGCTCATGTGCGCATGCATGGAATGACGTCATGCTACCTTATTTGGTCACCTGGACAGTTGAGCACGCCGGACAGCTGAGCCTGCGCCACCGGCAAAGAGTAGCCTGACTTCAGGGGGAGACCGGTGATGAACGTTTCAAAATTTACATTTTGCGCCAAAAATATATAATGAAAGAACTCCACCATTCCATCTTGGGTATGTGGGTAGCCCATTATGTTTGCTATGACCTGAATCATACAAAACACGAAAACATCAAACAAATAATAAAATACTAATTAATTAATATATAAAGGCAGATTTTTGTAACAACTCACACAACATACCGGGTTAGTTGTTACATCACGCGGGGTATAAGTTGTTATAATAATGTAAACAACTCAGTCATTGTGTCGTATAATAGAAAAAAAAAAAAACATTCTACAATCAAGAAAGCAACTGCCTCGTCACTTAACTACTTGTTCATTCCAGCAATAAACTGAAAGGTTGTTTTAATTTGAAACACCTGAAATATAGCTTAAATGCCTCTTTTTATGATCAGAAAGCTGTTGTTCCCCTCTGTGTTTCCCCTTTGTAGGTTCTTGGCATCAATTGATATAGTAGCTCAATCTGTAGGTAAAGCAAAACAGACAATGAAATAATTATTAACAGCTGAAAATACACACTAAATAATGTTCAACATACGTAACATGTAATCTGGGTAGGTTGTTACAGTCACAATCTACCACATAGGGTATTTTAAATATACAGAAAAATCTACTGCCATAGGCAAAATTACAGGTCATGACCTGGGGATATAATATTAGGGACCTAAATTTACTACATGCACATTATACTGAATTCACAATATCAAGTTAGCGTTATGCACCTCCAGTTGTCAGATTGCAGAGCTAATACAAAATTCAAGTTTTGTCAGAAATATACTCGCAAAGGACAAACAAGTTTAATTTTACATGTACATGCACTTACTTTTTGAGTAGATTGGAGAAAGCTCACGATTATCAGTATGCCCTAGATACCTGTAGGCAACATTAATTTTTATGGATGGTAGTTAGCCCGCCCTCTCTTGTGCATGCCTCGCACAATGAGGATTGTAACAACTTCACGTGTAATTTCCATCCGCGGTCTCCGTCCCGGCCCCAAGTATAATAAATATGGGAAGGCCATCTGAGGACTGGATGGCTTAGATGGTGAGAGCACTGTTACGTTAAACCAGAGGTCTCTGTTAATGTCCGGTGCACTCCAATGGTCATAGCATTTTTCCACAAATTGTTTAAAAGTTCCCAGTCACTTTATTTTCTTTGATTGTTTTTTATTATACACAAGTTACAGTCTGAGAGTCTAAAACTGGGTCTCTTTAAAGGCCCTATACAGTATTGGTAAAGGTCAAAAAATTGCCAGTTTATTTTGCCTTGACGTGGTGTACCAAGAAGGGGTGCTCGATAGTACCAGCTCCCCCAGTGAAATCACAGATTATTGTTACAAAAAAGGAAATTATAAATCTTTTCCTCTATCCCCAAAACAGTACCGTGAAGGTCAAAAGGTAATCTGAGAAAGTAGAAAAATGCAAAAAAGCATCACGATTTAGGCACCGTTCTGTAGTGTGAGAAATTATTACTCACGAGTAATAAACTATTTGTCAATGTTTTTTGAAAAGTGCAGCATCCGAGACGGTAAAATGTCAACATGAGGATTCTATCATGACCATCTAGATGATTTACAAACTGTGTAAATTAGAAGGAAATATGTGGACGTTGATGGTTACCGATCTTCCCAAAGTTGTATTTGACCTTTAAGTAATGGTGCATAGCCTACATATTGGTATCACTCTGTTTCTCTGCAGTATTTGGCTCGGTGTCAAAGCGCTGGTATGATAAGCCAGAGGTCTCTGGTTCATTTTGTGCTCAGGTGAAATTTTCTTTACTATTTTGTGAGCCGTTCCAAATTTTCACAGTTGGTTGTTCTCTCCTTTGTCTGAAAGAAATAGGATATGACATTACTTATGGAATAATTTAAGTAATAACACCTATACACATGTATAATCATACTTAAGACTTATCAATATACCTTCCTCCTCCAAAACACCATGCCAAAGTACAGCTTCACTGTTTCTTGGGCCGCTATTATTAGCGTTACTGGATATTTTTTACGTAAAGTGTGAGCTTTGTACACCGAGGGATGACATCACTTGCTGCCATGGCAACGGAGATGAAATCCTTCGTCCTTGACATTCCAGGGGGGTATGGTTTCATTAAGAGGGATTCTATCAATAGTTTCTATTGGCATGAACTCCGAGAGCAAATTGCCTTTCCATAAGAGTTTGCCCTACTCGACGTAATAAGTTGCCTCTGCAAACTTGCTGCAATGGCCTCCGCATCCTTGTTCTGCTGTTTCCGTAGCAACATCAAAAGTAAGATGGCTAAGTCTTGCACCCGGACACCGCAGACAAATCACACAAATCTTCTAAGGGCAAAGGGGGCCCAGTTTCTGGCAGTGAGACAGCTGACCGTTGTCCCCTTATGGCTTGGAGTTCATCTCACATGATAGATAGTCAGGTGCCTGTTGAGGCTTTCCCATACCACCTCATACCGGTGGGTCAGGGTGAAAGGCCGATGTCTCACTGGGTGGATGCAAGCTCCGACTGGTTGCAGTATCGTGCAGTCAAGGAAAATGTAAAATCAGGACAGTTCTAGACCATGATTTTTTGGATTACCTGGACTTGCAGAGGAAGGGTCTGCTGACCCATAAAGCAGTGCGGCAGAGGTCGGTACCCGCAAAATGTGACCTAGTCTGAAATCGTTACAGACTGTGTTTAAGTGAGCCACTTGGCCAAGTATTTAAAGGTGATCTGCGGATTTTTATGAACCTTTACTTCCCCCTTATGAAATACTTTCTGAAATACTCTCCCAAATGGTCAACTGACTAGGGCAGGAAATGCCTAGGTCACAAATCATATACAGGTAGTTACCTTCACTTTCGAATCGCTTGAAATTGATAGAAATTTGCCAAACTTTCTGACACTCTTAAAGGATACATTGCCATGCTCAGCTGGTCCAGCTGCAATCCCCAGTAGGAAAAGGGAGAAAAGACCAAGGGATATATTTTAATGACATTCAATCTGAGCTATCTGCTTTCCCCTGAAAAATATGTAACTTAGATAAGGCAACCAAAACCATGAACGAATATGATTCAGTATGAACCATGATTTAAGATATTTTTGAGAAAGGTCCTGCTAGGATCGAAATGTCAGGCCCTCTAACTCTTGAGATTTATGTATTGCAGGTCAGTTTAGTCATTGAGCTGTTTGCAACAGATTTTGTATTAACTTCAAACAAACAAGATTAGGCCTAATTCATGAATAATCATGATTAATCATGAAAAATTGTGTTGCATGAAACAACCTGCTAGGATCGCAACGTCAGGCCCTCTAAATTTTGACTTGTTTGAGATGTATGAAAAAACATGATAACCCATGAAAACACACGATAAATCCGTGACTAAACATGATTAATCCATTAAAACACCATGCAGGGAAAGAGACAAAATCTGTCAATTTGACAAATCCCATTCTGGGCAGGTTTGTTTTAATTTTGGGTATTTCTGATATGAAGGGAAATTTCCCAGGCATGGGAAATCTGGGATCGGGATGGGAGGGTGTAGCTCTGAGGAGATCCAGTAACAAGTTGGGCAGTGTGTGCTCTGCCTGTCGTCAGGCGACTACCAGGTTCCAATTGAGGATGGTTTTTTTTTTTTCAGGAGATTGGGAAATAGGCCAAGAAAATTTTGACTGGACCTGGACTTGAACCCAAGATCTCAATCCAAGACCAAGAATTAACATCCCAGTGCTCTTCCATCTCAGCTATCCAGCCCTTAGATGGTGGCCTTCCCTAATAGTCAAAGTTAATAATAAAAGTTTTCTTTGCCAATTTTTAAATTTGTTCAAAAAGTTCCCCGTCAGTTTTTCCTTTGTTTGTTTGACTTTTCAGGAGATTGTTGAAACATGAAGAAGCTTGCCAAGCTGAGTAGGTTCTGGAGCATGTCATAGCTTGGCCAAGCTATCTGCTCGTTGAACCATGCTGGGAGGTGGGAGAGTCCATAGGGAGGGTGGATGCCTCATTTCCAGGACTCCCCCCCCCCCAAAAAAAAAAAAAAAAAAAAAAATCAGAGCCAAGGATCAGCTGAGTATCAAATAGCACACATTCCGGCAGGGACCCTTGGATCTCTCACACTCACCTTTGTTTTGTTCAGAGCTAACAAAACACAGACTTACATTGGAAAGTAGATGGTCCATGTTCTGTGTCGCAATGTCGATTCCCTCTTTAGTGTTTGCCCTAAAAAAGGAGAAATGGAAAAAGAAAAAATCACAATGAATCCTGTCTGCTTTTGTCTGTGCCTTTTCTGCTAGGATCAACACATTGAAGCCGGCTCAACTTTTGAGATTGGGATTTTTAGGATCATCTATTTCAGGTTGAAGTTACAGACATTTTTGTACTGAATTTCTGTTTGATCCTGCCTCACCAAAAAAGGTCATTCCAACATTTGTTGCATTACCGGATCTTTTTCGAAGCCACACTCCCGCTCACAAGAGATGTACCAGTACATGGTCTCATGACAAAACTTCCACTTTGTATTTCCACCACGAAAACCTTCAAATCTTGTCATCCCACCTGTGAGGCCCTCTTCCAAATCCCACCTTAGGCTCAGGCTCCGGCTTTGTCTTTCATTCATTTTAAATTATACAGCATGAAAATGGGAGGCCTTTGGCTTCGTGTTTTGAATTTTACTCTGCATTTTGAAAAAAAATCAAACCTTCAACTTCGACAAAGAACTCCAACTTTTGGATGTCGAAGCCAGAGCCGAAGCCTAAGCCGGGTTTCGGAAAAGGGCCTAAATTCTTCGGTCACTTCCATTTCACTTTATTTCTCGTGTGTGCACAAAAGAGCGGCGGGATCTTTGGAGTGCTTGGCTCTTTCCTGCAGAGCACTCACCCGGCATTCTGGATGTCCGCCTCCATCTTGAAATGCATCCTGCCCAGCTTCTCCTGGAGATCCCTGACGTTGTTCATCTTTTCAAATGAGCAGTGCTCATCTGTCAAGCAAGTGACCCACAGTCAGTCAGCCGATGGAATTCGTTTTGTACATAGATATATAAACTGTATAACCTATAACCGGTCAGTGTCTATTACTAATTAGAAACGATGTCAGGATACTGTAATGCCATGAGGGTCCCAACTAGCATCAAAGTATGAGCTGAAGTAAAGAGCACCGCCATACGTTTGTATGGCGGTGTGACGTTTGTATGGCGGTGGTGTGACGCATGTTCAAATTTGCCAGTGGTTCCAGGACGCTACGCTGTGACGCTCATACATGTGTGTGGTTTTTTGTATACGAACATGGCGGTGCTCTTTACTTCTGCCCATACTTTTGTAAAGATGGCAGCCTCCATGGCATTTCAATTTGGCTCCCGCTATTGTCCGTCTATAGGTTATACACTATGTATGTCTATGCTTTTGTACCACTGAAAACATGTTGAGAGCCTGATGGCTAGAGCAGGATCTTTGCTCAAAGGCAAAATCATCCTGCCACTGAGAAAGATCCTGCTAGGATCAAAACGTCTTCGGGCCTTTCTGCAGGGGTGGATCTCACAAAGCCTCACGATGTATCGTGACTCAACTTACGATTGAAAACCCTTCGTAGGTTTTCATAAGCCATAGGGGTTCTGCACATCTCCCAACATCTTGCGGTTTTTCGCAAGTTACGCCATTTGATGACAAGGACCACAGATTTGAGATTTGCTGAAATGACCAAAATGCAAATCTGAGAAATGTGGAGGCAGATGGCCTGAGGGTTTTCCTACCAACAGGACCTTGCTTAAAGGCAAACTTTGTTCCACCTTTTGAGAAAGGTCCTGCTGGGACGGAACGGTCGGTCCCTTTTGTTTTCCTCTCTCAAAATTCGAGCCCGGTAGCCGTCTCGATTCAGAAGATCTGGAGGACCATGTGATCAGATTTCTCGACTCGTGAGCTGCGACTCACCAAAGGCGCCAAGTTTCCCGGCCTCGAAGTCCTTCATCAACTTGAGGAGGCCCTCCTGCATGCTCTGAATGGCATTGACGTCCGTGATGAAGCTGTGCTCCTGGCATGGCCGATCTAAGTCCGCCGTGTTGGCCCGATTTCTCTTCTTACCCTTCTCGCCAAAGTACCAAAGAAAAGAGAAAAGGTCTGAAAACTCTTATAAAAACAAGTCTGGATTTAGGATCTGGGGATTGGTTTCACAATGCTTCATCTAAATTTTGATTTCAAATTTCTATTGCATAGTGCAATCATACATAGCCAAGGGGTTGAATTTTCTGAAAAGAAAAGTACTGGAAAACTGGTCTAGACATTAGTGTATTGTAGACTAGACCTGTGCCCTAAATGAGTTTCATGCTTGGCAAATACCGTACAATGTACATGCACTATGCATGCATGCGTGCATGCATGCATAGTGTGCATGTACACATTTTGCAGTAATCAAGGCTATGATTTTACGGGCACGAAGACTCGTTTCATTTCAGAATGGTGTGTAAAGGCAGTTTTTCAAGAAATGTCGTAAGTAATGAAATTTTAACTTGTACATTTTAATCGGATATCAACTGTTCCAATTAAGGGCCACTTTTCTGAATTGTGCAAAACAACAAAAGCTAGATAGACAGCCGGTTTAGTGCGTGCGACACACTACATTGAAATTAATTGCTGAAATCACTAGATTGGATCAATCATATCCACTGGAATGTTGATATGGCCCGTGCCTCTCCCAACGTACTTTGGATTTCTTGGTCTGCTCTGCCGGCGTGCTCTGGTTGGCCGGGCCACCAATATGCCTCATCTGGGGCATGGCCCAGGCTCCGGGCTGCTGCGGCAAGCCGTGGTGCATCTGCAATGCCGACGATGCTGCTGCAGCTGCTGCAGCTGCTGCAGCTGTTGCTGACGAGGACGAGGACAGCGAGGTGGTCACCGAGGTCATCTGGGCCGGCAGGTTGTAGCCCAGGCCACCCACGCTTCCCCGCTGCTCGCGGTGGGAGAGCGGCGGGTTCTTGGCGTGGGATGAGGCCAGGGAGAGGGGAGGGGCTGGCACTGAGGGCCCGCTCAGGCTGTGTCTGCTGCCTGCCATGTTATTGGTATATAAAAAAAATTACACATCTGAAAGAAGCCTATGAGGAAGGTCTTGCTGGGAACAAAATGCTCTGCCAACGGGAGAATGATTCTGCTTTTGAGAAAAGTCCTGCTAGGATCAAAATGCCGGGCCAAAGGCCGAATGTTTCTGCTTTTGAGAAAAGTCCTGCTAGGATTAAAATGCTGGGTCCAAGACAGAATGATTAGCTGCTTTTGAGAAAGCTCCTGCTAGGATCAAAATGTCAGGCCAAAGGCAGAATGTTTCTGCTTTTGAGAAAAGTCTTGCTAGGATTAAAATGCTGGGTCAAAGGCAGAATTAATCTGCTTTTGAGAAAGCTCCTGCTAGGATCAAAATGTCGGGCCAAAGGCCGAATGTTTCTGCTTTTGAGAAAAGTCCTGCTAGGATAAAATGCCAGGCTAAAGGCAGAATGATTCTGCTTTTGAGAAAAGTCCTGCTAGGATCAAATGCCAGGCTAAAGGCAGAATGATTCTGCTTTTGAGAAAGCTCCTGCTAGGATCAAATGCCGGGCCAAAGGCAGAATGATTCTGCTTTTGAGAAAGCTCCTGCTAGGATCAAAATGCTGCGCAAAAAAGCCGAATGATTCTGCTTTTGAGGAAGCTCCTGCTAGGATCAAAATGCTGCGCAAAAAGGCCGAATGATTCTGCTTTTGAGAAAAGTCCTGCTAGGATCAAATGCCAGGCTAAAGGCAGAATGATTCTGCTTTTGAATAAGGTCCTGCTGGGATCAAAAGGTGGCGGAGGGGGAACCAGTTGGAGTTGGGACTTTCAGAACCCACCTGGCTGCATCCTCTGGTGCTGGTGATGCAGCAGTGCCGTGTTGAGCTGGTGGTGGGACGAGGGGGCGTTGGCGGCGATGGACGTCGGACGACGGGACCTGCTGCTGTCAGCCAGCCCTGGGTAGCTCTGCCCGCCCAGCTTGGGGCTTCCATGCAGCGGGCGTCCCGCCATCGTTCAGTTAGGCAAGTGTGATGAAAAACAGCTGACGGAAACTGGAGACACTGTCTGGGCCAGACGATTCTTACCAAACACAGCTGAACCTTACTTCAAATTCTGAGATGTCCTGAAATGAAAGCCATTTGAGTCAATTTTATTATTTTTGTATGTAAACCTCTGTCCTTGCTCTATGGTAAATCACATAAAAAAGGTCAGTAGATCAGCAGTCAATATCATCAAACTCATCGTGACTTACGAATACGATCAATCACAAGACAATGAGAGATGCACAGAAACTATACGGCCTATGGGTTATCAATCGTAAGTTGAGTTACGGTGCATCGTAAGACTTTGCAAAATCCACCCATGGAATATCAAAGTTCAGACAGGACCTATCCGTCTCATAACCGTTATTGTTGACATCACCATGACTCTGGATTTCACTTAGATATGTTAACACTAACAACAGCTAGGGGCAGGGCCTACCCCCAGAACTGTGGGGTTCTACGTCGTCCGCTGCCCTCCCGACCGGAACCCCACAGATAACTAGGCTTTTTCCCCATAGGCTTCTGTGTAACGTTCACAAGTGCTGTGGCATAGGGATCAGCAGGTTCAGCATGACTCATAAAATACTGCTTCATATGGCCCAAGATTTCTAGCAAATGTGGTTTACATACCACGCACCTTCAAACGGCAGCTCCGTAACTGGCAGTCTGGTCCCTGTAGTACGGTATAGCGCCTTGCTGCGAAGACGTACAGGGGACCAGACTGCCAATTGCGGCGCTGCCGTTTGGATCTTGCGACCAAACCGGGAGGTTTTCGCCCATTTTTGGGGGGGAAATCGACACATTTTCGCCAAATGGACAGTTGCACACAGGTGCGTGGTATGTAAACCACATTTGCTAGAAATCTTGGGCCATATGAAGCAGTATTTTATGAGTTATGCTGAACCTGCTGATCCCTATGCCACAGCCACTAGTGAACGTTACACAGAAGCCTATGGGAAAAAAGCCTAGTTATCTGTGGGGTTCCGGTCGGGAGGGCAGCGGACGACGTAGAACCCCACAGTTCTGGGGGTAGGGCAGGGCCTAGATCCTCAGCACCCACTTTTTGGAGGGTAACGAGGATCTGGGCCCTGCTCAAAACCAAAAAAAGGCGAAGAACAGTCATTATGGGTTCAAATAAATGTCACACTCACAGAGAGGGTTAAAACATGGTTAAAACATCGCTAGTGAGTAGTGTTGATGTAGTTGCGGTAACCGTCACTACAGACCACGATGAATTCCTCCATGCTACAGACTCAGTATAAAAAGCTCCCGACAGTCGGGTGGATGAGGGTTATGGTTACCACAACTAGTGTTGACGAACTAATATAGTCCGAGTAACTTGGACCCGACAAGTCACCCTTTTTTTATCGAATTTTGAAATTTTGAGTTTCGGGTGACTGTAGGGTCCAAGAAAATCAGTGTCCTAAACCTGATTATATGTACACACCGCCAAAAACCATTTCGACCAGCCGACACAAACCCCCAGATCTACCGCCGAAAACACCCGTATCACCGTCCTACGTGCCCATTTTTGGATTCAGTGAGGATTCTAATACTGGTCATTTGCTTTACTCACGTTTTTGAAAAAAGGCAAAAATTACCATCAGTTGATCGAGAAGGTGTTTCGTTTCGCCCGTGCGACAGCCAAAACAAGGAGGCGGCCATCTTTTTTCTATAAATAGCATTCTGACAGTTCCGTGTGCGCAGTGGGTCTGCAACCGTTGAGCCCGCGACTGTTTCATGGAGCAATTTTCGAAGATCATGGATCATATCTCGGAGATCAAAATTTCTGAGATTGGATTTCGGAGATCGGATTTCGGAGATCGGATTTCGGAGATCGGATTTCGGAGATCGGATTTCGGAGATCGGATTTCGGAGATCGGATTTCGGAGATCGGATTTCGGAGATCGGATTTCGGATGTCAGATTTCAGAGGTCAGATTTCAGAGGTCAGATTTCAGAGGTCAGATTTCAGAGGTCAGATTTCAGAGGTCAGATTTCGGAGGTCGGATTTCGGAGATTTGATTTTGTTGATCTGAGATCGGATTGAGGAGATCGGATTTCGGAAAACGAATTTCGGTGGTCGGATATTCAATTTCCGGAGATCGGAGATCGAGGATCGGATTTTGGAGGTCATGATTGATAAACGAATTTTTGTTTTTTGTGAAAAAATTTCGTACGATTGGAGTTCAGAGAACTATTTAATTTCTGTTTCGGAGAACGATTTTCCAAGATTGATTTTCGGAGATTGTATTTCGGTGGTTGGAGAAAGAATTTCGGTGGACAAAAATCAATTTTCGGAGATCGTATTTCGGAGATCGTATTTCGGAGGTCGTAATTCGGAGGTCGTAATTCGGAGGTCGTATTTTGGAAGTCGTCTTTCGGAGATCGGATTTCTGATTTTGGTAAACGAATTTCAGTGGTCGGAGAACGAGGATCGAATTTCGTTTTCGGAGATTGGTTTTCGGTGATCGAGTTTTCATACTGAACTGCACGCGCGCGATGCTGCTTTGAAAGTCTGCTTTGTCGCTGCCCCTTAATTAAACAAATTATATACATTGATTAATTAATCCTAATCCTATATATGATTCAGAATGTTTTTGGGACTGTTGGCAACTGCCGTATGCCTATACATATAGATATCTGGTTTCCAGATGATTTCTCAGATGACTGGGCTATGAGCTGTTTGGCCGATGAAGCAATGACCCGTTGAAGTTCAGCTTGAAGAAATTCTCGAAGTTTTAGTCAAGAATTGACGGTGTGCAGAGATGGATCGGAGTCAGTTCACGTGAGTTGAAGCAGAACAGACATTTCAAAGTTCATCCTTTGATGTCGAAGTTGGCCCCTGAATTAATGTTTTTGTCGTGTTTTGGATGTTGTGTTTGCTGGGATTGATTTATTAAAAGTTTAATTATGGTTTATAAATACCCCAATAATAACTATAAAAGACTAACTGAGATATTTTTTGGGGAGAGTAAATACCCGAGTCGTATAAGGCCCCTCGATATTTTACACCTATGAATCAAGTTCAAAGTGGATCCATGTCGCTAGTTCAGTGATCACTGTCTGGCCTTGGCCGATCCCTTGACGGTTTTTTTGCCTTTACAAAATAACCTCGAAACACCTGGCGGCATAGTTGCTATTTATAAAAACTTATTATAAATACAGAGAGTCACCTGATAAGCTCCGTACATAACCACGCCCACTTGGGCACTCTGCCAACATTACAATCAGCGTTGGTGGGTGGATAGCGCGTGCCTGAGCTGAGCGCGCGTGCCGAGCATAAGCCACGACTATCTTTATTCACGCCATGACTTTATGCAAATTAGTCCGGCCAAAACATGTCCGCCCATGTTAACGCATAGAACATGCGGTATGTGAACCCTGCACGGGGTACACGAACTGACCACACAATGGAGGGTGACACAACGTGGGGTAAACGACAACCCTTTGAACGCAATACACAGTCTGGCACATGTCTGGCACATGTCTGGCACATGTCTGGCACATGTCTGGCACGCGTCTAGAGGTGTAAACACGAAGATGATTTTACAGACTTCGACAACCAAACATGAAAACCCTGCTTTTCGACAGCCGTTTGTCTCAATTTTTTTTTCAACAGTAATTAAGATTGTACTTTTTAGTTTCGGGCATTAGCATACCGAAATCGTTTTCGGTTCTAAATTTTAGCGAAGTCTCGGTAATATTTTGATCAGGTGAAACTATTTTCTGAATAATTTATTTTGTCCCTTCTGCATTTAAGCGCTTATTTTGGGCAGTCGTTTCTCTAGCTCTATCTCTATTTTTTCCTTGCAATATTTTAGGAGCGGATTTCTGAATAGAAATTGGAACAAAATGAGTTTACTAACCTCTTTGCTTGTCACATATTAAGTGACTTACCAATACCGGTATTATTGAAAAGTATATCCGACGCTTGCTCCAACTCCGATAAAAAGTTCAACGGGAGGCACACGGCTCGGACAGGCTCCACTGTGCATTTCTAGAGTTTTCCGTTACCAATTGTTACGGGAGAACAGAGTCAAAATATCCCGTTTGAACTTTATGATAGGGTGGTCTCTCTACTTCAGCACCGGTGCCGTAGAGAAACGTCAACTCGCTCCGAAGCAACTGCATGGCAAACAGCGGCATGCAGAGGGAGGGTGTCTGGGCGAGCCTTTGGCTCAAGCCCTAACGTTTCCACGGCCGCCTCCGCCGTCCGTCGGTACGGTCGGCGCACTCTGCCAGAGTTCCACGGCGGGCCTCCTTGACGGCACTCGGTGGCCTTCCTGGGTTGCCCTGCCGGCTGCATTGGTCGAGAAGTTCCTCCAAGTTGTCCTCCAAAATAATGGTGAGTGGTGAGTTCCTTCAACGTTCCCTCAAAGCTCCGGTCGGTGCAGACAAATCTCAGAGTTCTTCCTTGCTGAATACAGACAGCGACCTGTAGACGAATTGACATGAGTGCATGGGGATTGTTGGCTTCTCAAACTCGACAAAAAGACGATCGTCGGCGTGGACATGTTTGCAGTTTGCAGCCAAAATGTAGAATTCTGCGGCTCCCCGGCACACTGAAACTGTGAAGTAGTTGTTCACGCTGAATTTGAGTAACTTCGCGCACAGTAACACCTTTTCGGAAAGGCAAAAAGACGAAATCTCTTCGCCGAATCCATGAGCAGAATGTTCACAAGTGAAGTGCACACTAGCTGTTATGTGGAATAACATTCGGCGCAATTTATACGGTAATGAGGCCAAGGCCGCGACCTGCAATTAGCGCATCAAATAGAACTACAAAGACGTGTCACCTTTCTTGTATTATACACGTTACTTTCTGCAATACAGCTGGCGATAGGAACTGTGCAGTAACTTAAAGAGGGGCACTATTTTACGTTGACTTTTGGAGGGCCATGAGCAGACGAGATTTTTTTTTTTGCGCTCTCCAATGTGACTTGTTTCGCGGCCAAACGGAGCTAATTTGCATATCAATGGAAGGAAAAAATGTCAGTGACCGGGCCATCTTCTTCCGCACGCTTAAACTTACCAGCTATAGGGTTAGTATTTTCATGTATGCTCGATCGTACACTCGTGTCATCGAGTTCCGAGTTATTTCGGGATATTGCTGTTTCTTTTTATTTTTTTCACTAATCTGATTCTAAAAGTATAGAGTGCCTGATTTTTCGATTCTACCAGGACTCCTCTCAATCTTCCTTCAATAATGGATCGAGACACCAGTCCCCTGCACTTCATAGCCTATACAAATATTATTTGCATTTTGGTAAATTATTTCCGTCGGCATTCTTTCCAAAATTTTGTTGATAATCTTTAGTCTTTATAATTATTTTACTAAGCTTGTTGACTTGTTTCAGTATAAAAAAAAAATCATTTTTATTATTTAATGGTGCTTTTTTTTCAAGCAACTTGGAGGACAGCAGTTACTGGAAGGATCTCTTTAAGGGACTGGGTTTTTTTTAGTGAACGATTTGGAAGTTCTAGAGTGACACGTAAAAATGCTGACAAAAAAATTAATAACCAAAATTCAAATCTCAAAAATTCCAGTTAGGCCTACTTGATCAACGTTTCGAATTCGATCCTATAGCAGGACCTTTTCCCAAGGCAGGGCATAACCTGCCGTTTCTGCCTTTGAGACAGGATCTGCTAGGATAGAAACGTCAGGCCCTAGGCCTACTATTTTTTGAGGATTCAATAGAAGGGTAATCAATTTTCGTCTCGAAGGAATCCTTGGAACAGATTGCCTATAACTACCCTCTTGTATGGCCTCTTGATGTACAGGGGTAATGTATTTTTTAGGCCCATGAAAATTCGCCAGCACAATTAATTGCAATTGGCTTATCCTATAGGCTAAACCCAATCTAGGTTAGGGGGTAAGGAATTGTGACATTGGGCCAGATCATAAGAAGGTGACGGAGAACATGAACTAGTAGGGGAAATAATTGCAATTTGAATAGGGCCTATGCTTTTCGGGTTAAATGGATTATAATTTAAAGGAGATTAGTGTTAGTGGACGAATCGGTCTAGGGCCTTCTCGAAAAAAAAAGGAAATCCTCAGAAAGATCCTGCTTGAACGATATAGAACCGTCAACAGCCAAAAGTACTAGTGTGCATTGATTATTAGAATAATTTCAGAATGGATATTTGGAGATATGGAGATATAGGCCTATAATAATATATAAGAAGGGAGATATATTAGGAAGGAAAAGATCATGCCCTTCATCTATAAGAATGTGAGAAGTTTTGTACCATGGCAAATGGAAGCTTATTTTAGTGTACTGCACCGTTTTGCCGTCTATCTGCATATGCTATCTATTCGTAACTGGTACAGTGTGGTACGAATGGTCGCAACGGCAAATAACGCATCGAATCATGCATGTCGTCTGGGTACAATACGTATCCCAGGAAAACTGTCAACCTCGTTTTCATATTACATGTACCAGTTCCATAGACGTTCAGCGCTCTCTCTGTAGCAAAGGTTGACAGGTGGCCATTTCAGCGCAAACTGTCAAAGCGCTGAACCTGAAGCGAGATTCTCTTAGTCTTACTGTGAGTATGACTCATCTTTGTTTAACACCAAACTAAACTCGACGCCTTTGTAAATGTGTAGGACTACACTTGTTGGATCGTGGGTGTGAATTTGTTTGTTTCTCTTTTCGCTGTGAAATCATTTCCAGACTGAACGCTGGTGGCGAGACATGGCATTACTCAAGCGGGAGGCAGTTTCGCTAGTTGTGGCGATTATCATTTGCGCCACAGGTGAGTCCCAAACCCAACAATTAAACCTCAACATTGGCTCCCAAACATTAACTTTAACCATAGGTAAACTCTTAATTTTCTTAACTTCTGTCTGTCCTTTGTTTTGTGTACTGAGCAGATACACATTATTATTCCCTGTGACTGTGACTGTGACCTAGTCCGAGTAACTTGGACACTTACAATCGCCCTTTAAAAAAAAATTGAGATTTCGGGTGATATAGGGTCCAAGAAAAACCGCTCGGAATCCCGTCAAACTAACTATGTGTTCGACTCCATGACTACCCACGACCAAAACCCCCAGATTTTACCCCGAAAACACCCGTGAAACCGTCCCACGCACCCATCTTTGGATTAAGTGAGAATCACCGATTTCAATACTGATTACTCATTTACTGGTCTTTTGTTTTACCATGGAGGAATAAGAAGGTTTTACTTACCCCCAGAACTGTGGGGTTCTACTACCCCCAGAACTGTGGGGTTCTACGTCGTCCGCTGCTCTCCCGACCGGAACCCCACAGATAACTAGGCTTTTTTCCCATAGGCTTCTGTGTAACGTTCACAAGTGCTGTGGCATAGGGATCAGCAGGTTCAGCATAACTCATAAAATACTGCTTCATTTGGCCCAAGATTTCTAGCAAATGTGGTTTACATACCACGCACCTGTGTGCAACTGTCCATGTGGCGCTATACCGTACTACAGGGACCAGACTGCCAGTTGCTGAGCTGCCGTTTGAATCTTGCGACCGATCCGGAAGTTTTTCCCCCAAAAATTATAGGTATAGCGCCTTGCTGCGAAGACGTACAGGGGACCAGACTGCCAGTTGCGGCGCTGCCGTTTGGCTCTTGCGACCAAACCGTGAGGTTTTCGCCCATTTTTTTGGGGGAAATCGACACATTTTTGCCACATGGACAGTTGCACACAGGTGCGTGGTATGTAAACCACATTTGCTAGAAATCTTGGGCCAAATGAAGCAGTATTTTATGAGTTATGCTGAACCTGCTGATCCCTATGCCACAGCACTTGTGAACGTTACACAGAAGCCTATGGGAAAAAAGCCTAGTTATCTGTGGGGTTCCGGTCGGGAGAGCAGCGGACGACGTAGAACCTCACAGTTCTGGGGGTAGGTTTTACTCACGTTTGGGGAAAGAGGAGAAATTTTCCCTCAGGTTATCGAGAAGATTCTCTCCCGTCTGACGAGCCGAAATGATGCTATTTTTAAATCGAGATAACGGCCGGTGTATAGCATGTACGTACAGTACATTGTACGTCTGGGTACTGGGGGGCGGGGGCACAGTCTAAGGGGCTCTGTGAGTGTGCGCGAGCATGCTCGCGTTGAGCCTCTGCGACTGTTTCCTGAAAAACGCAAAGCAATGTCCGGACATCGCGCGCTGCATGCTGATTGCTCATTTGCTGGAGTCGAACACATAGTTAGTTTGACGGGATTCCGAGCGGTTTTTCTTGGACCCTACGTATCGCCCGAATCTCAAATATTTCAAAAAGGGCGATTGTAAGGGTCCAAGTTACTCGAACTAACTGTGACCATGCTGTGACTCAGTCTTAGGAAGTTAGGACCATGATTTTGCAAATCAGTACTGCCTACTGTAGTACTACTACAGTACAGTACTACACTAGTACTAGTACTACTAGTACTACTACTAGTACTAGTACTACTACTAGTACTACTAGTAGTACTACTACTAGTACTAGTCCAAAAACTTGGACCCGACAAGTCACCCTTTTTTTATCGAATTTTGAAATGTTGAGATTCGGGTGACTGTAGTGTAGGGTCTAACTCCAAGCCATACTGAGTCACAACCCGGCTGGTGTGTACAAACCGCCAAAACATTTTGACCAAAAAACTACCCGACCGAAACCCCCAGATTTCCCGCCGAAAACACCCGTATCACTGTCCTACATGTACGTGCCCATTTTTGGATTCAGTGAGAATCACAGATTTCAATAATGGTCATTTGAATTACTTACATTTGGGGAAAAAGGAGAAATTTCCCCTCATTTGATCGAGAACATTCTTTCCCGTGCGACGAGCCTTGTGTACGTGTACAGTAATAACTACTAACTATTGTATAACTACTCTGGGACTTGAAAAATCCAACAGAAACCAAGCCTCTTTTCATTTATTATTTATAAATTACAGGTGCATTCTTAGTTACATTTACAGTTGAGTAGAAAAATTATTGAAAAGTGGGTCGCGATTTAGTTACGGTAACGGTAACCCTTATCCTCCCAAATGTCGGAGACCTTAGGCCTTGGGGTTACGGTAACCGCAACTAGTTGCGATTCAAACATCAATTTTTGTGTGTGCGACGAACTGTGCATGCCTGAAATGTACGGTTTATGCACAGCTAGCCACGTGGTGATAAACAGTCACTGAGTTAGTTGTGGTGATGGCGGATGTTGGTATGTAAGTTGTAACTCACCAATTTCCTCTTTTCGACAGTCTTAGTTCACACACAGAGCCCGGCAACTGCACTGTTTATGGGTCAGGTTCAAAGATAGCTGTTGTAACAAGATAACAACAACTACTACATCAGTTTAAATTACATCCTATGAAGTAGTGGTTCCTTGGAAAGCTTTTGCCGTCTTCCCAAACTGGTTTGGCGTTCACTGCTATCCTCAAGTTGTTTTTAAGCTTTTGCGGAGTAATAAATTTATTTCCTTTTTTGTATTTTCTCCCCTGAGCAGTAGTGAGTGTAGCCTCGGAGCCTCGCAGTCCCAACAGGGTGCAGAGCCGACGAAAACGAACGACCGATGACGTCCGCGACTGCCGGATCCCAGTGGTAAGACAGACAGCTGTGTGGGTCAGAGGTCGTTGGGCTATTGGGGAGGAGGAGAAATGAAGTCTCAATTTATAGGCCTTTTTCCAAAAACCCGGCTTAGGCTTCGGCTCCGTCTTTGTCTTTCCTTCTTTCGTCCGTACAAGACATGAAAATAGGAGGCCTTTGCCTTCGATTTTGAATGGTATGCTGCATTTTGAAGAAAAAAATCCCAAGCTTTAACTTCAGCAAAGAACCTTAACCTTTGTTTTCAGCTTTTGGATAGCAGAGACGAAGCCGGAGCCAAAACGTAAGCAGGGTTTTGGAAAAGGGCCTTAGTTTTAGGACTCTGAAACATACACATCAGATTTTGGCAGTATCGTACTGTACTTGAAAACAACTGGAAATTAGACTACCTGTTTTGGAAAAGACAAAACAAAACAAAGTTCCCGCATCCTCCCACATCCTTTCTTTGCTAAAAGTTAGGATGAGAAAGTATTTTTTTTTACTTGGCCGTAGTGCTGCATGCTCAGTGCTTTTCCCGATTGCCTGCAGGACTAAATACACAGGCAGGCAGCTCAGACAGAATTGGATTCAACAGCTCATGCTTTCAAGGACAAATGTCTCAACCACACAGTGTGTTTAGATCCTTGCCTGATTGTTGAAGAAGAGAAATTATAGGCAGCTCAGGCGGAATTCCAACCCCTGACTCCTGTTGTTCTAGTGCAGGTGTCTTCGACCACTTGACCACCAAGTTGGTCTAGCTTGAGTGGTCGATTCAAACGTGTAAAATAGCTTGTATCGTTCTCTATCATTCATAGATATAATTTAAGAATGAGATTTCAAAAAAGGTTTGCTCACAAAAATTTGTTCCTGGCATTAAAGATGGGCAGTATTCGAACTCACCAACTCCTGCTTTCAACTGCAGAAATCTTGACTATTGAATTGGCAGAGGTCATTCAATGAGGATTTGGCCTACTCGACGAAATAAGATCTGTGTGCTCAGTGCTTTGCCCCATTGCCCGCTGAGCACACAGTGCTTACTGCGTCGAGTAGGGCAAACCCTCATTGCATCACTGTTCATTCTGCCTGATTCAAACATCATATTGCATGTGCTCTGACAGAGGTTGCATGGTGGATTTGAATCTTAGGCCATTTACGAAATGAAGGCTTAGGCTCGGGCTTATAAGCTCCGGTCATATTGATCTGACTCCTTATAATGTCACATGCATCTAGAAACAAGCGTTTGGCCCCAGTTTCTTGGTTAATACTGCACGTACTTATCAAGCCGACAAACCTTCAAATTCGGAAGCAGACCCTAACCTGGATTTTGAGAATTTGTCAGATTGAGACGAAGCCTGAGCCCGAGCCTAAGCCTTCATTTTGTAAACGGTCTGAGAAGCGGCAGGTACTGCATTGCTTCGTAGATATGACATGCGGTGGCTCATTCTCTGGCACCTCATTGACTCTCTCCTCCCAGAAATTGCCGCCAACTGCGACGGACACCACGGAGCGTCTCCGCGACCTGCGCATACGCATGAGGCACGTCAGGTACATGCTGGATGCCTACATGGTCCCTTACTCCGACAGACATCAGGTAGGTACAATGAGCCAGGGATCCCCCCAATGTAGACATCAGGTAGGTACAATGAGCCAGGGATCCCCCCAATGTAGACATCAGGTAGGTACAATGAGCCAGGGATCCCCCCAATGTAGACATCAGGTAGGTACAATGAGCCAGGGATCCCCCAATGTAGACGTCAGGTAGGTACAATGAGCCAGGGATCCCCCCAATGTAGACATCAGGTAGGTACAATGAGCCAGGGATCCCCCCAATGTAGACATCAGGTAGGTACAATGAGCCAGGGATCCCCCCAATGTAGACGTCAGGTAGGTACAATGAGCCAGGGATCCCCCCAATGTAGACATCAGGTAGGTACAATGAGCCAGGGATCCCCCCAATGCAGACATCAGGTAGGTACAATGAGCCAGGGATCCCCCCAATGTAGACATCAGGTAGGTACAATGAGCCAGGGATCCCCCCAATGTAGACATCAGGTAGGTACAATGAGCCAGGGATCCCCCAATGTAGACATCAGGTAGGTACAATGAGCCAGGGATACCCCCAATGTAGACATCAGGTAGGTACAATGAGCCAGGGATCCCCCCAATGTAGACATCAGGTAGGTACAATGAGCCAGGGATCCCCCCAATGTAGACATCAGGTAGGTACAATGAGCCAGGGATCCCCCCAATGTAGACATCAGGTAGGTACAATGAGCCAGGGATCCCCCCAATGTAGACATCAGGTAGGTACAATGAGCCAGGGATAAGGTTGTTCGATATCCGGAATTTTTGGTTTCGATATATCGTCAGGAATATATCGCGATATTCGATATTATCGCGATATCTGGTGCGTAAGCGGAAGTCAAAGTAGTGACCTGGATTTTCATTCAATACACACTGTGATTGACGGAAACCTATATGTAGCAAATGCATCTAACTTTAAGCCATAGTTACCAATTGTTTAATCCCCTTAAACTCCTCATTTATCAAAGAAAAAAAATAATTTAAAACAACTATCCCAGGTCGCTCTTTTAAAAGTATACGCCAAAACGAAACTATTTTTTGTTGATGTATTAAGAATACGTTATTACATTTAAAAAAAACGATATCCCAGGCGGTTTTCAGCAACTCGATAATTACATATGACGTCACAAATACATGTCTGGCCAGAGCCAATGGGTCTTCAGATTAATATTCATGAGGGAAAACAAACCATCAGTACATTTACGTCGGCATAACGATCACTGAACAAAATCTTATGTCCCTTTCGGTCGTACGGATGCGTACTGGAAAAATGTTTACTGTACCTTTTTTTTGGGGGGGGGGGCTGCTAAAAAGGAGAATAAAGCAGCAGTTCACCTTTTCTCATCCTCGCCGCAAAATGATTGTTAGTTTACATGTCCAAGTTGGAATCATTCAAGTTGGAATAGATCGCGATGCAACCCCCCCCCCCCCCCCCCCCCACAAAAAAGTCCACCGAACTTCGGTGTACACGATGTGCAAATGGCCTGGCCGTACTTCGCTGGTGTACGTTGGCTTACACGTGCCTTTAGTACAGCTGCGTGGCGGGTACCAGAGCAGCATGGAAGGATCGAGAAATCAGAGGTCGCACGTGCGTTATGAACAGTGACGTTTATCCAACGTCTTTCCTCTTTGATTTTGATTTTGATTTTCTGAGATTAAAACATAATTATGTAAAGTATGTATTTTTACATTATATTTGGCTGCATTGGGAGACATCTGTAGGAAAATGAATCTGCAATTTTTGCAGCCTGGATAATATCGTAAACGATCAGATAACTTATGTACGTAGGCCACATGGGGGAAAATGTCCCAAACACGAGTCGCTGTGCGTGCCCAGCGTATCGAGGTCGCGCTGTGCGAAAAGTGTGCTACCAACACCGGAAGTGAGCTTGCACTTGCAGTGGATCTGTTGCTGACGCATTGCCTTTGTGGAGACCGCGCGCAATGCAAGAGTCAAATGGCTGGCTGGCGCTCCTCTCCCCTTGCGGTTTCGGGTTTTTCGTTGTTTTTACTAACGAAAGCTTATCTCCCTTCAAGATCTCTCTGATGGCCACGTACGCTATACAAGCTTACAGACAGGCGATAATGGGGTTGGGAAACCAAATTTTTTTCCGATATCGTGATACTTTTTTCGATATCGCGATATCGAAAATATCGCGATATCCTGAAATGCGTTCGATATGATAATCGCCGGAAAGCGATATCGCGATATATCGAAATATCGAAATATCGAACAACCTTAGCCAGGGATCCCCCAATGTAGACATCAGGTAGGTACAATGAGCCAGGGATCCCCCCAATGTAGACATCAGGTAGGTACAATGAGCCAGGGATCCCCCCAATGTAGACATCAGGTAGGTACAATGAGCAAGGGATCCCCCCAATGTAGACATCAGGTAGGTACAATGAGCAAGGGATCCCCCCAATGTAGACATCAGGTAGGTACAATGAGCCAGGGATCCCCCAATGTAGACATCAGGTAGGTACAATGAGCCAGGGATCCCCCCAATGTAGACATCAGGTAGGTACAATGAGCCAGGGATCCCCCAATGTAGACATCAGGTAGATACAATAAGCCAGGGATCCCCCCCAATATATACTAACCCTAACCCCCTGAGCTCTTGCACTAGAAAGCATGCTGAATCCAGCATAACATACTCTACTGGCTGCTCACATGTTCTGTAGTTACTGACACTGAACACAGGCCTGGTATGGACAACCGTGTAAAACCAGACAAACTACAACTGTTGAATCGTAACATGATGTTTGCTTCGAGGAAGATGTAGTTCAATGAGGGTTTGCCCTGCTTGACGTCATAAGCACTGATTATTCAGTGCTTTGCCAGATGCCTGATGAAAAAAATTCAGGCAGCTCGGGCGGGATTCAAACCCGCGACTCCTGCTTTCTCGTACAGACGTCTGTGTAACTGTTGAAGTATGATTCATTTGAGCAGCGACGTGTCAACGCATCTGTGTGTGATTGCGAAAAAGTTTATCCCAAACCTAATCTAATAGAACCATGTTTGGCGGTTAAGCAGCCCAAACTCAACAACACCTCACGTTGGAGTTTGATGGGCTTGAGTTAGGGTTAACCTGTGAGCTTGACCCACCTCACAGTTTTTTTCTTTCCCACCCTGGGATATTGCCTCCAAAGCTGGCCACCCTCAGTGTTCAAACACGGCAGAAAAAAAACCCAAATTGATAGATTTGTATCAGACTCCTGTTCAGTGACTAATGCCTTGTTTCTTCTTTTTTTCTTCAGAGTGATTTTGTCGCAGACCATGACAAGCGTTTGGAATTCATCACAGGATTCCGGGGATCTGGTGAGCCAAGCATGAGATTTCCCCCTCACCCTTACCCAAGCATTACATTTGTTTTTAAGTAGGCCAGATTTCCTCTCAGGATTTGGCAGTCACTTGTTTGGGCCAATAGATACCAGGATGGGAAGGCCACCATCTAAGGGCTGGATAGCTCGGATGGTAAGAGCGCTGGTATGCAGAACCAAGGTCTCGGGTTCAAAAAATCCCAGTCCAGTCAAAAGTTTTCCTCGCCATTTTTCATTTCGTCCCAAAGTTCCCAGGCAGTTTTTGGCCGGCACGATCGTGCGCGAAGAAATCTTGTATGGAGGAAACCGCAATCGAAGTGTCGTGGATTTCTCATAAATCAGAGAGGACCTGATGTTTCGATCCGAGCAAGGACCTTTCTGAAAGGTGGAACGTTGTCGAGTTCATAAAACTTGTCGTAATTTGCAGTCAAATCGCAAGACCACGAGCGATGTGCAGAAACCATGCAACTCTTCTCAGCTCAGACGGGTTATCCAGTATCCATTGTATGTCAAGTTGCCATGCATCTGAAGGCTTTGTTGAATCAGGGCTGGATTTCACAAGGCCCCCCGATGCATCGTAAATCAACTTACGATGTATAACCCATCGTAAGTTGTTATAGGTTTCTGCTGTGCATCGCTCATTGTCTTGCGATGGATCGTTAAAGTTACGATGGGTTTGGTGGTCACATTCGACTGCCGGCCCGATTGCAAGAACCCTGCTGATGCTCCAGCTGCCTCCTTTATGTTTTGCTCAACCAGACGGGTTCGCTCTGGTGACGACGGACCTACGTGGGGAGGATGGCAGGGCTCTTCTCTGGACGGACGGCCGCTACTGGATCCAGGCCGAGAGAGAGGTGGACTGCAACTGGGATCTGATGCGCACAGGTACAAGCGTGTGGCAATTTTAATTTTTAATTTTTTTTTAACAAAAAACTTTGAATGTGATGTTGATGCAGAAAGGTACCAGCGTGCATTTTTTTTTTAGATTTTTTTTTTTTTAGATTTTTAAAACTAAAATGGTCGTGACCATGATGCGGACAGGTACAAGCGTGCATTTTTGTTTTAAGAAAAAAAGATCCATGAACTTTGAATGTGACCGCTGCACAAAGAGATGCCTGACTGTGATGGTGAATTGATGGTGCGGGCTACCTCTGAATTGACGCTTGCATTACCTCGTATCGGTGCTTACCCTGTCTTTGTTGCCTCTGTCCGCACCAGGCGATATTCGAGACGAGACGCCGGTGGAGTGGATCGAGGAGAATATGTCGCCGCTGGACCAGCAGAGTCAAACGGTGTGGATCGGCTACGACCCCGAGCTCCTGTCCATTCGTGAGTGTTCACTCTGAAGGGTTTATGGACATTCCCAGGGCCTGATGTTTCCACTCGGGGGACCCTTTTCCTCAAAGGCAGAATTTCAGTTATCCTAAAGGTTGAATTTTTTGGCTCTTTTCTGAGCCATACTCCTTCTTAAAAGAGATGTCTTACTCGGTCTGTCCGCATTTCCACATTGTGCTTCCACCATGCAGACCTTCAGGTATTATTTAGCATTTGAATTCTTATGTCTGTCGCCCTCACAGGCGACTTCTACCACTTCAACAACTCCTTCGACGAGTTCAAGGAGAAGCGCATCCGGATGGTGCCCCTGGACGACATCCGCATCATCAACAACAACCCGCAGATCCCCGACCCCGACCTGATTAACGACGACAATGAGGACGACGACAAGAACGACTTCATGCTGGACTACATCTGGGCCGACAGCCAGCAGGTGGACTACGGCATCCGGCCGCTGGAGCCCTACGACACCAACCTGTACTCCGGTGAGTGGCCTTGGCCCTCCACAGTCTGCCCGGTTTGGCCCGAGGCTCATCCGAATGGCCTCGCGAGTCTCGTCCGAATGGTCTTGAGTCAGTCCGTTTTGACCTTGAGTTTGTAGTTTGAGTTGTCTGACGGGCCTTGAGTTCATCTAGTCTTTTGAGTTCATCCAAATGGCCCACAGTCCATCCAAGTGGCCTAGTGTCAGTTCAGTGCGCCTCGAATCAGTCCAGATTGGCCTTGAGTTCCGTCCAAATTGGTCTTGTGAGTCTGGATTGGCCTTTGAGCCCAGATTGGCCTTTGAGCCCGTCCTATGGACCTTGAGTCTGTTTAGCCTGAATGGCCTTGGAGGCCATCTTAATGGCCCAGAGTCCATCCAAATGGCCCAATGTCAGGCCAAATTGCCTAGATGCAGTCTGGATTGGTCTCGAGTACCGTCCAAATTCGTCTGGTGAGGGCGGATTGGAATTTGAGCCCGTCCGGTGAGCGTCGAGTCGGTCTAGCCCGAATGGCCATTCCATCCGAGTCCATCCGAGAGGCCCAGTGTTAGTCCACATTGCCTTGAGTCAGTCCCGATTGGCCTCGAGTTCCATCCAAATTGGACAATGCCCCTCGTTTGCTCTCACCCCACAGGGGAGGCCTGGGAGGACAAGATCTATCGGAAGGACGGCAAGAAGAACCTACGAGACATGATGAAGGACGAGAAGATTGACGCCGTGGTCATCACCAAGCTGGACGAAGTCGCATGTAAGTCGCAAAACCTCTCACTTCCCACGATCGATCCGTGAGAAAATCGATCCTTCGGAAAGGTCCTGCGAGGATTAGAAGGTCTGGGCAGTCTGCAACAGATTTGGAGGAGGGTGGGGGGTCACTAGAAAGCCTCAGTCTACTCCATTTGTTTTAAATGACAAAGACTAGTTGACTATTTGGGAGGCCACCTTCTAAGGGCTGGATAGCTCAGATGGGAAGAGCACTGGAAGGCAAAACCATTGATCTCAGGTTTTAAAGTCTGGACACTACAACACTTGATTGGTATATACTGGGATCACTACAGCCAGGGACCAGTTGGCAACAGTGTTATATTGAGTACACACTAATTGAAATTTGGAGTTGACGGCTCTTTTCAGAGCCATACTCCTTCTCTTAAAGGTAAAATTGTTAAGATCGAAAAACAGAAATGTTCACAGATTTACTTTAAACTTATACAGTATTGTAGAAACCTGGCACCTAAAATGTTGTATTTTGGGAGAAAAGAGTGAAATAAATTGTTTACGTCTCACCGAGATCTAAACTGTTTTTCGGAACAGTACGGCATTGAATACTGCATTTTTGCGAAACAAATGAAGCGGTTTTCACGATTTTCTCGAGACTCGGTTGGCGGATTGAGCGGACATTTTCACAGGTGTTCTATTTCATGCATATGTTGGATCCGACAACGTATGGATGCTATTATTTAACCTCGACCAATGTTGTGTAGGGGCTTTAAGAGATGATTTACATGGTGTCACCGCAAACCTCCTACTCGGTTGGTCCACCATGCAAACCTTCAGATCTTATCCAGTTTGGTATCGCCTCTCACTTTCAATCTCTTGAAAACTTGGCAAAGAAAACAATCGCTGATAGAATCGGCCGTACAAATGACCCACTGACGCTCAAGTAATGATTTGACCCTTCCTCCTCAGGGCTCTTCAATATGAGGGGGCACGACGTCCAGTTCAACCCTGTCTTTATGTCCTACGCCATCGTCACGGAGGAACAGATCAAGTGAGTCGGACTGAGGCTCGGCACGGGGCCGGGTCGTGCGTGGCAATTTTACCGGCACTCACAGGCATGCAACTTGTCCGCGGATCCGCGGATTTCCGCGTTTTATTTAATTCGGCCATTAAAAAAAAAAAAAAAAAATGTTTTTTTTTTTTTTTAAAATCAAAGTCATAAGTTGTCACAAACTACTCAGAATGCACCATAGAGCATCTAGAATCCAAAATTTTCCCGGGCCCTTAAGCAGGCCCCAAACCACACACCGTAAGGGCTTCGTGCTTCGCGCTCGCAGTTTCATTCGGACATTTTCCTCTTTTTTTTACAATTCAAGAGTTGCATGCCTGCACTCAGATCTGGGCGATCTACGAGAAGAGGATTCATGAACCCGCCAAAATGTTTTGATCATTTTCTTTGGGGAAAGCTGAGCCACTGTCAGATGAGCAGGGATGTAAGACCGCTTTTTTTTGGGGGGGGGGGGACATAATTACATTCATCCCTACATCCTCAAATTAGACTTTATACTCTTTGGGAGGCCACCATCTAAGGGCTGGAAAGCTCAGATGGGAAGAGTGCTGCTACGCAAAACCGGAGGTCTCGGGTTTCAAAAAGCTCCCTGTCAGTTTTTTCATTGATTTGTTTGACTCCAATTGTTTTTGTGCTCAGTCTCTACTTGTACGAGCCCACGCGACGCATGACCAGCCTCATCAGGGAGCATCTGAAGATCGGAAGCAGCTATGGATGCCCGGAGTCAGGTACCATTGCATTGTGGGAAACCTCATAGTTTGGGCGGGGGCGGGGGCGGGGGCGGGGGGGGGGGGGGGGGTTGGGGTGGGGGGGGGGGTTGGAGGGACAGTGGTCACCTCTGTTTGGTCAGTTTACTGGCCTGCGATTGGTCTGTATCACTCATCAGAGACTTGATTTCACATTGAATCCCTGGATCAAGTTCGTGCTCAGGTTTCGTCTTCAAAAGCCCTGAAAACTACAGAGGTATATGGTAAAAGAAAAAAACCAACAACAACTGACTTGGATGTCTGAAAACAATCTCTGAAAGAAGAAAAATGACAGGAGCAGGATTTGAACCCCAAGTCTTTTGGCTTATTGTACCAGTGCTCCAACTAACCACCTGAGCTATCCATCCATCGGTTGTGGAGGAGGAGACATTCCTCAATAGTCCACTATCTTGTCAGGGATGGGATTGCCAGTCAGAAGCATTTTGACCTTTGCCTGCTGTAATATCTCCAGGGATCTCCTCCCATCCCCACTTTCATTTAGATGCAAACAGCAGCCAGTTATTTAATTGAAATGTAATTTCCAATCAGTCAAAGGAAAGAAAAACCGATTCCGGAAACAGTTTGTGAAACTAGAAAACTGCCTTTGATGGGGACGTGAACCCAAGTCCTCTGGTTTAACTCACCAGGGCTCCAACCACCTTTAAGAAGGCTGCCACGGCTGAACAACTCCGGCGGTTAGAATGCTTGTCAGTTCAGTTCAAATGTAGGTCTTGGGTACAAATCCAAATTTCCACAAAAATTTTGAAGAGTTCCCACTCAGTTTCCCTTTTCTTCGTTTGTTGCGAAAACGCACGACAGCGAACCATTTCTGACCGACAGCTGGCCGTTCCAGTGAACATAACCTGCACCGTCATCCTTTAAGATCTCTTGTGGGCCGACCGAGAAGTCTGCGATTGTTTGCTCGCGTTTGACTCTTGACCCCTGACCACCCCCCCCCCCCCATCCACTCCCAGGGACTCGGCTGCCTCTGTGCATCAAGGGGTACGACAGCGAACCATTTCTGACCGACAGCTGGCAGTTCCAGTGAACATAACCTGCACCGTCATCCTTTAAGATCTCTTGTGGGCCGACCGAAGAAGTCTGCGATTGTTTGCTCTCGTTTGACTCTGGACCCCTGACCTCCCCCCCCCCATCCACTCCCAGGGACTCAGCTGCCTCTGTGCATCAAGGTGTACGACTACAAGAACTTCAAGACGGGACTGAAGGGCATCAACAGCCGCGGGTCCATCAAGCGCATTTGGATCGGCAACGACACCAGCATTGGCTACCTGGACGAAATTGAAGAGGTGAGGGCGGCGGGGTCGGCGGGTTTTGTCCCGGAGTGGGAATCCGAGCGGTCAAAGGCCAAGTCCCTTCCCCTTCGCCACTTGACAGGCATGCAACTTGTCCGCGTATCCGCAGATTTCCGCGTTTTATTTAATTCGGCCATTTAAAAAAAAAAAAAAAAAAAAAATCTAAGTCATAAGTTGTCATAAACTACTCAGAATGCACCACAGAGCATCTAGAATCCAAAGTTTTCCCGGGCCCTTAAGCAGGCCCCAAACCACACACCGTAAGGGCTTCGTGCTTCGCGCTCGCAGTTTCATTCGGACATTTTCCTCTTTTTTTACAATTCAAGAGTTGCATGCCTGACTTGAACACTCCTGAAATCCATAGAGTGACCTCGATGGGCAAGTGGCTAAGAAAGCAGGAGTCGCTGGTTTGATTTTCATCCTATCTGCCTTTGGTTGTTTTTTTTTTTTCAGCAGGCAGTCTGACAAATCACAGAGCTTGATAGAAGTGATGTACAAAAATGTTGCAAACTGCTTACTGACTAAAATTACCAAAATGCAAATCTTAAAATGTAGTGGGCCTGACGTTTCGATCCTAGCAGGACCTTTCTCAAAGGCAGAGAAAGGTCTTGGTAGGATCGAAACGTCAGGCCCACTAAATTTTAAGCGATAGAAGTTTTAGACATTGGAATAGTCTCCCTGACCATGTCGTTGGTACAATCTCCTGCTCTCATCTTCAAGCCTTCAAAGGCCTTCAGAGGACATAAATTTCTCCCTACATAATCAACCACATACTTTATCTCACCATAACTATTTATGAATTATATGGTGAGATGCTGGGGACCATTGATTGGCCTTTGGGATTTTTTTTCTGAAATTCTGGAGGGCTATTGTTCACTTAAACATTTTATATACAAAAAAAAGAAAGAAAGAAAGGGTGTTAATTATACGTTGAGCACGGCAAACATCATTCAACAACATTGCTGGTGCCACCATCATAAAACATGAAGGCAGTGTGAAGTAAACCAGTAACAGATTAACACTTCTTTTCTCTTGATATACTTTTTTTGGGGACGCAGGACAAGCGTTATGTGGCACCGTCCCTGGTGCAGCATTTGAAGGCCATCAAGAACGACAGGGAGATCGAGGGAATGCTGAATGCCAACGTAAGCTTGCAGGCATCTGTGCCGGGGGCCGGGGAGATTTTCCTGATTTGATCTTCCATCCCTTGATCCCCTCCCCTCACTCCTTGTCCCTCCCCGTGAGCAGGGCTCGAAATATCCATTAGACTGTGGACCGCGTCTAGTGATTTCAGCGTCGGTTTAGTGCCAAGCGTGACTGCATTGGACCGGCTGTCTAAGGGTCAGGGCTCATTAGATGATTTAGCTGCATCCACTTTGTGTGTTCTCCGAACCACCCAGGTTTACAGCATTATTGGTTGTTTGCAACTGAATGAAAACGGGCACGTTATCCCTGGAGATACTGCAGTTAATGGTTGAATTGCTTCTGGCTTGTGTCCCCCCACCCCGGCAGAGACTAGTTGACTATTTGGGAAGGCCACCATCTAAGGGCTGGATAGCTCAGATGGCCTGAGAGCCTTGGTATGCAAAACCAGAGGTCTCGGGTTCAAGTCCCAGATCCCGTCTTAGTTTTTCTTTGCCATTTTTCCAAATTCATTTCTCAATTGTTTTCTTTTTTTCTTTCCCCTCAATGGTTCTCAAAGTTCAAGGATTCTGCCGCTGTTGTTGAACTGGCTTCGTTCGTCGAGGAAAGACTTCGCTCAGAAAACGTACGTCCATCTCTCTTACTCTTTTCCAAACAAACAAAACAAAGTAAAACCTCTGAAACAATTTTAAAGCAACTAAACCTCTAAAACAGCCGTGGCAATGACTAGTTGACTGTTTGGGAAGGCCTCCACCTATGGCGTGGATAGCTGAGATGGTAAGAGCGCTGCTACGCAAAAACCTGAGGTCTTGGGCGCAAGTCCCCGTCTGGCTTAAAGCCCCTACACAACATTGGTAAGATCGAAAAACATAAATGTTCAGAGATTTACATGAAACATGGTCACTCTAGCCAAGGAGCAGTTGGCAACAGTTTTATATTGAGTACACACTAACTGAAATGTGTTGTTGACGGCTCTTTTCAGAGCCATACTCCTTCTCTTAAAACCCCTACACAACATTGGTAAGATATGAAAAACAGAAATGTTCACAGATTTACGTCAAACTGATTATGGTAGAAACCTCTCACTGAAATATTTCTACCTAAAAATGTATTTTGGGAGAAACGAGTAAAAGAAATAGTTTACGTCTCACCGAGATCTAAACTATTTTTTCAGAACAGTACGGTGTTGAATGCTGCATTTTCGCGAAACAAATGAAGCGGTTTTTACGATTTTCTCGAGACTCGGTTGGCGAATTGAGCTGAAATTTTCACAGGTGTGCTATTTCATGCATATGTTGGATCAGACAACGTGTGGATGCTATTCTTTGACCTCGACCAATGTTGTGTAGGGGCTTTAATGCACCAGCGCTTTTGTAAGATAATGTGAAAATAGTCTGAGGTCTCGGGTTCAAGACAAATTATTTCAAATAATTTTATGCCAGTTTCCCTCTCGTCTGTTTGAAATGGGCAGTACCTAGATAAACATGCAATCACCATATCACAATAAGTAACACACAATATCATTAAGTAATAATGGCAACAAATACATTTTCTCTCTTGACTAAGGAATACAGACCCATTTCAGTATTCATCTTATAGTAATTTACTGTTTGAATATAGGTTTTTTGGTGTTTTTTTTAAGATGTTTGAAATTGTGACTCGTAATCACCTTAATCCACAATCGCTCCTTTTTGTGTGGTACTCAATGCAGAACCCATCCACTGGTGAGATAGATCGTCTGAGTGAGCAGTTCATTGCAGAGGAGGCCATCGAGTTCCGAAAGTAAGCCCCTTTGGTCCCAGTGTTGTGCCACTGTCAACTGCACACAGTAAATGCATAACTTACAGTCAGTGCCACTGCTCATTCATTTGACTCTCCAGCTCACTAAGGTTTTTTTGAATTATTTGTTTTTATGCAAATTCGCCTAAATTGAGGCTAGAAAGCCACTAAAGATTAAGGGCTAAGAAAAGAAGGAGATAGAGAGGGACTCAGTAAGGCTGGAGATAGGAATTGACAATTCCTCTTAAAAAGGGCAAGATCGTAGGCTTGGGGACAACAAAATGGATACAAAGTTCTTCAAAACGATATGGGATTTGAACACAAAAATGTTACAATCCTAGCAGGACCTTCCTCAAAGGCAGAGAAAGACAGAGAAAGGCCTTTGAGAAAGGTCCTGCTAGGATCGAAATGTCAGGCCCACTAAATTTTGAGATTTGCATTTTGGTAATTTTAGTCAGTAATCAGTAACATTTTTGTATATCACTTTAAAAATGTTACAAAGTTCATTATTACATCTGATAAAACAAATGGTTAGTCCTTAAGTGCTTTTCTTAAGTTGTGAATTGAGCAAGGAGTTTCAATTGGATGAGATGGTTTGGGGACCAATTTTTGTACTAAGGGTATATATTTTGTTATCAAATATGTTTGTTTTTTTGTCTCCAGACGTCAAACTGGTTATGTCATGCCAAGCTTCTATCCCATCATCGGATTTGGCTACAATGGAGCCGTGCCGAAATACAAGTAAGTTATGGTGTGCCCTGGGTGGCCTACAGTGGCCTGAGAGGTTAGTGGCCTCTACTTGCTGGCTTGATTGAGTTTGAGTGAATTACCCCCCCCCCCTGCCCTTTGAGCTTTCTGTAACTGTCGGGGCCTTTAGTCTTTGTCCTTCAGCCTGAGATGGCTGTCAGCTTATCATGGCCTATAACATTGAATGACCTTAGAATTGGATGAATGAGCAATGCCTTTAGCCTAGAATGGCCTTCAGCCTCATATAACCGTTAACATTTCATGGCCTTTAGCTTGGAATGACCTTGATATCTGATGACTGAGTACTGAATGGCCTTTGGCCTTCAGCATTCAGTGGCCTTCAGCATTCAGTGGCCTTCAGCATTCAATGGCCTTCAGCGTTGAATGGCCTCCTGCATTCAATGACCTTCAGTATTCAATGGCCTTCAGCATTCAATGGCCTTCAGCGTTCAATGACCTTCAGCATTCAATGGCCTTTAGCATTCAATGGCCTTTAGTGTTCAATGGCCTTCAGCATTCAATGGCCTTTAGCATTCAATGGCCTTTAGTGTTCAATGGCCTTCAGCATCCAATTGCCTTGCCTATTCAATGGCCTTCAGCATTCAATAACCTTCAGCATTCAATGGCCTTTAAGCATTCAATGGCCTTCAGCATTCAATGGCCTTCAGCATTCAACGGCCTTCAGCATTCAACGGCCTTCAGCCTAGATTGGCAGGTAAAATTCAGCCCCTACGTGATCTTTAGCCTGGAATGGCCTGCAGCCACGAACGGCCGCTGATATGGCCCGCTGAACGGCCACTGATGGCCACCAGTGGCCTAGTGGATCCCTCAAATAATCTTTTACAATATTGTCACTTGGTGTGGTTTTTTTTCCTGCATTCCCTTTCGTTCTTTTTTGCAGTGTTTCCGATGAATCCAACCAGGCTATCACCAACCAGTATCCGTTGGTCATTGACTCAGGAACCCAGTATCTGTAAGTGCTTCCCTTTTCTGCCGTTCCACACCAGAGTGAGAAATCTGAGCCCTTTGCCAAGGCAATGCAATACTACGTGTGTTTTTGCTGCATGAACTCCTCCCTGGTAACATATTTCTTGTCGTCCAACATGAAGACAAGTGTGAGGTAACTTAACCACATGAGTCGGTAGCTGAATCCTGGCACGATGTGGTTGTGAGTTTAGCTGTGCCTTTTTGTCATCATTGATGTTAGTAACCAGTGCGCAACATTTTCAGTACCGGTATCTATTTCAGTTATAGACAACTGAGGATGAAACCATGGCTTTCATCTGTCAGTTTGGGATTTTGGAGTATTCGGTATTGTAAAGAATCTCTAGTGATTTTATCTCTTGTAATTTTTCTCATAACAGAGATGGCACGACAAAGATTGCAAGAACTCTGCACTTTGGCACCCCGACACAGTTCATGAAGGTAGGCCCCACCAGACTTTTTTCATCTGAGTCAAAACTGATGTGATGTCTGGAGTCCAAGTCCGGGTCACATCTCCCGAGACCTGGTCCCAGTCCCGGTCGAGTCTGAGGCCGAGTCACATAGGTCGAGTCTTGAAAGTTGAGTCCTCATTGACAGCACTCACTGGTGCCAATCTCAGGCTCAGATTGATCGCGCCGATGCCCGATTTCTCAACAATTCTACACCGATCTGGTGTTTCGATCCCAGCGGGGACTTTTTCCCAGGGCATAGGAGTCCCTGCAAGGATTGTCATGCAGACAAAGGTTCTGCTAGAGCTCGAAATGCCAGGCCCTCTTATTTCTGTATTCCAATTTGGACAGAAATCGATGGCGTCCGCTGAGTTGTTAAACTGATGTAGCCATGGTCTAGACTTTTTCAACAAACTCGTCATTAGGACCAATCACAAGACAAGCAATGCGCAGAAACCATTTGACCTATCACAACTTACGATGGGTTATCCAGCGTAAGTTGCGTTAAGATGCCTGAGTCCCTCTCTATCTCCTTTTTTTCTCTAGTCCTTAACCTTGAGTGGCTTTTCAGCCTGGTTTTTGGCGATTTTGCATTAAGAAAATAAAACAAATTCAGAAATCCACCCCATAAAGTGCATTGTAGAGAAGCCTGTGTGAGATCAGAATGTGAGGAGAGAGAAAATGTCAACAGAGGGCGTTATGCTGAAACGCTGGAGTTGAAAGCAAACATTTTTCCGAATTTCCTCTGCGTCTTCTTCTGTTGTTGTAGGATATCTACACCAGGCTTTTGATGGGCCACATCAATCTTGCCACCACCATCTTCCGCTCTGATGTCTACGGTAGGCCATTTTCTTGTCAAGTTGAAGATTTGCGACAACACCATGTAAATTATCTCTCGTGAGATGGAGTGTGGCTCTGAAAAGAGCCTGTAACCTTCTTGTCTTTAAGTCAATAATTACTGGTGCGGTCACTGTGTTGTTTACTGTCCCTGCATTCTAAGCGTTCCTTAAACGCACTCAAAGGTCCTGCTAGGATCAAAATGTCAGGCTCCCAGATTAATAACAATTATATTAAGAACAGGATTTGTAGATTGCCATTCCATCCTGGGCCCAATTTCACAGAGCCGCTTAAGCGTGAAAATCTGCTAAGCAGAAAAGTTCTTCCTTGTGTAAGCAGGATGACAAACCACACTGTGATGTGATGTCCATTGCTTTTGACTTGTGTCCCACTTTTCTTTGCTTAGCGTGAAACAAAAGTGAAGTTTGGGTTGGCAAGGGGATCCTGTGGCTCATGACTTTTTGCGCTTAAGCAAATTTTGGCGCTGAAGTGGCTCTATGAAATTGGCCCCAGATCACGGCGCTATGAAAGGAAACATAGACATATCAAAAGGGAAACAGGATACAAGTACCTGGTAGGTTTTCATGTGCTTTAAAAAATGACGAAATGGTGTCCAGCGATCTGATGTTGGCGGGTATAGTGTTCCAAACATTCGGGCCGGCAATTGTGAAGGCTTTGTCTGTGAAAGTGTTCCTAGATTGACCATTTTTGTCATTTAAGTCAGTAAGCAGTTTGCAACATTTTCATATTGTTTCAGATTGTTTAATGCGTGCATTTTTACTTTGGCTGTGTGCCAATTGCAGGTCGTGACCTGGACTCCATGGCGCGCGCTCGTCTCTGGGAGATCGGTCTGGACTACGAGCACGAGACGGGTCACGGCATCGGCCACTACCTCAGCGTCAACGAGGGTCCCATCAGCCTCCGCCACGGCTACATCGCCGAAGATCAGGCCTTCCTGCCCGACATGTTCATCTCCAACGGTACATTGTACACACAAAGCGCTGGGGCAAACCCTCATTCAATTATTGCATTCTCGTCGACGCAAAAACTCCCATTCTGTCTATGATGCAATGCGGTACCCACTGCTATACAGATTCTAGTCCACCCCGCGACCTAGACCAGCTCGGTGGTCCAGTTGTTACGACCTTCCTCAAGAGAAAGATCCTGCTAGGATTTAAACGCCAGGCCCTCTATATTTCTGAAGCTTGGTATAGAGTGTGATTGATCCGGTAGACATTGCTGAGTATTTTTGTGCAGTGACTTACAGACAAAGGTTATTTTTTGGTAAGAAAGATTAGAATTTTCTTAGTCATCGTTGGTTGACAATAACACTGCCTCCCCTTTCTGTTTTGGTCAAGATTTCCGCAGAATGCTCACGGATTTAAAGCCTTCTCCTTGGCCCTTGTCCTTCATTCCCCACAGGACCCGGCTACTATCACATCGATGACGAGGACCTGAGAGACCAGTTTGGCATCAGGATCTCGAACGTCATGCATGTGAAGGAGATTAAGCTCGAGGTACAAAGAAACGGGAGTCTGTAGCCTAACTAGTGGCTGTGGCTCTTTGCTTCTGGCTACGGCCACTAGCACATCTTCCCCTCTGCACTGGGTGGCATGTAGGCACCAGTCATAGCCACAGCCGTAACGTAGCCATAGCTGTAGTGTGGCCCTCCTTTGGTCTTCCCATCTCTGATCCCTTGCTGTATGCCCTTCCCTTTTGGTCAAACCCTTGTCTGTCTTTCCTCATCTTCCAGTCTTCTGTCATCCATTTCACATTACCTCTCTCCCTTCCTATCTGTTCTTGTCCTTACCCTAGCTTTTGAGAAAGGTCCCGCTAGGATTGAAACATACATGTAAGGCCCTCTTACCAAACAGTTTCGTCTTTGATTTTTGTTTCTGTTTTTTTTTCTGGTAAACAAAAAATTGCTTTACAAGGCAACAGCTTCATGAATCTGATGATTTTGATGATTTTAATCTGATGATTTTAATTTTAATCTTCCTCCCCCATCCACAGAATCGCTTTTTGGACTACACCTTCATTTACCTTTGAGAGAGGTTCTGCCACGATATTAACCTCAGTGTCTCAATCGTGGATTGTTCTCGAATGTGTTTCAATGTTTTTTTTTTTGTTTTTTTTTCGGTCCACAGAATCGCTTTGCGGACTACACCTTTATGAACTTCGATGTGGTGACATTGGTGCCTTTTGAGCCGCGTCTGATTTACTACAGCAAACTCAGTCCACGCCAGGTGAGCGTTGGGCACAGGCAGGGTTTCATTGCTCGCTGGAGGAACCACAGAGTTTGTCCCAAGGGCTCTAGACATCACTGCTTTCGGGAGATGAAAGTGACCAGTCAGAATCAATGGGTGGAAAGACCTTGATTCTAAACTTATGGGAAAATGTGGATCGGATTGAAGACTTTAAAGGTTTGCTTGGTGGAAAGACTAGAATCACAACGTGGAAAAAGTTTGTGGCGACACTTGTGATTTATCTCTTATGAGAGGGTTTGTGTGGGTCTGTGAAGAGCCAGTAGCTCATTGTTGTGGGCAGTGTGTGCGCTGCCTGTCATCAGGAGACTGTAAAAAGGTAGAATGTAAGCTTTCAGGAGTGTGGTTTCTACTTTCTAGCGAGGTTCAGTGTTATCGAAAATCTCTTTCGATCCGATTTGAAGGTTGAACAGCTGTGTTCAGTTTCTTGGTGAAATTCAATGAAAATCATTTCAGCCTCTGTTTATGTGCATCTGGTGACTTTATTGAACTCTAATGGCTCACCGATTTCGTTTTCATATGCATGTATTATCAAAGTGGCAAAGAAAACTTTGACTGGACCGGGACTTGAACTCGAGACCACTGGTTTTACGTATCAGCGCTCTTACCATCTGAGCTATCCAGCCTTAAGATGGTGGACTCCCAAATAGTCATTCAGTCTTTGCCGGGGTTGGGGTGCCTGCCAGAGGCATTCAACCATTAACTGCTGTACATATCCAGGGATCACACCCACACTTTCATATACGTGTAGATGCAAAGAACAAATGGTTGTAAACCTGGCTACAGCAGCTCGGGGATCACACACTGGTTCAAGTCCCGGTCCAGTCCAAAGTTCCCAGTTAGTTTTTGGGGTCATTCCGTGACAATTCAACATGCTTTTTGGACCCGACCGTCACAGCGTGGAAAGAAATTCGCTGTGCTGATTGGACCACTTTAGAAACCCCCAGAACCGAAATTCTTATGTAAATAGGTCGAGTAGCTTTTTGAGATATGGGTTAACGAACATTTGACTAATGAGCATTTGCTTGACTATCTCTGTCTGATATATCTCTGGTCAGATTGACTGGTTGAACAGCTACAACCTCCGCATCCGCACTCTCATCGAGCCCCTGCTGTCCACGCAGTCGGCCCGAAAGTGGCTGGAGAGCAAGACCCGCAAGATCAAGTACAACTACGAGGTGACCGGCGGCGCCGGACGCGTTGCCGCTGCGACTGTGGCGCCAGCCGTCCTGCTGTCGCTGTTGACGGTCGCCGCGAACGCTCTATCTCTTCAGTAAACGACCCAGGGAGAATGCTCGTCGTTGCTGGAAGTTGAGATAGCTTTCAAAAGAAATTAGAGGCCGTTGAAAATCCGTTACCTGATGCGTCTACATTCGTCCAACTTCTGACATCCTTTTGAGTCGACCCAGAATACTGGCATACTAAGTCGACCCAGGATACTGGCATACAAATTCGACCCAGGATACTGGCATACTAATTCGATCCAGAATCCTGGCATACTTATTTGACCCAGAATACTGGCATACCAAGTCGACCCAGAATACTGGCATACTAAGTCGACCCGGAATATAGGCATACTGTGTCAATCTGGAATACTTACATTCTGTACTAAGTTGACCTATAATACTGGTACACGTATACTAAGTCAACTCAAAATACTGGCATACTGAGTTGACCCAGAATACTGGCATACTAAGTCGACCCAGAATATTGGCATACTGTGTCAATCTAGAATACTTACACTCTGTACAAAGTTGACCCATAGTACTGGTACACGTATACTAAGTCAACTCAAAATACTGGCATACTGAGTTGACCCAGAACACTTGGATATCAATTTGTCCCAGAAATCTATTAATAGGCCAACATGTACAGAATGTATTTGTAGATCCTCTCTTGAACAATATGACTCAAAGAAATTAATATTTTAATATTTTAATCAGGCTGTCATCCAAGTTTTATGGACAGAAACTATTATCTAATTAGGGAAAGGATTTTCGTGCCAATTTTCTAAGTCTGTGATTTTTATGAAGTAAAACTTTGTAAAACCTGTTTTTTTTTATATCAAAGTTACTTTTCTAAACGTATTCAATCATGTGATGAGTGTAAACATTCTACAGGTCTTGTGTATTTTTGCATAAATTCTGTCAAATTTCTTACCGTGGAGTGTAGTTTCATACATTCAATCAGTTTCTAAAATTTGAAAAACTTTCTAAAACATGAAAAAAAATTAATTTGTGTAATTTTGTGAAGCAAAAGTTGAGATGGGCACTGCTTAAGTCTGGAATTTTGAATGCCGTTCGTATTTAAAATAACGTGTAATAAATTGGTAGAACAAAATGACTGCTAATATTTTGATCTGGGTGAAAAGAAATGACATAATGCCATGTAAGGCTGTCAAAACTAATATGAAATGCATTTTTTAATGGTAATGGAAAATGGGAAAAATGTTTTACGCAAAATAATGCGTACACATTTGAAGAAGTTGTGTATTCATGAAATATTCATTTGTAATCTGCCTTAGTAAATTTGTTGAAAATGAGATCTAGAACCAATTTTATATAAAACCAAAGAGTCATCACTGAAATTACAAAGACCTGAGAACTGCGTGTAGATATTTTGTTTTAATTACAAGGTCTTTGTGAACAGTGCCACTACTGAGTGTGAGAATTCTAAGCTAGATGGATTATTTAGGTAACGGTGTAGCTAGCGGTTTTTAATGGGCCTTTTGTAGAGGGAGGTGTGAAGGTTTGAGGCACAGACGGTAGAATCTGACAGAAGTGTGGCATTTCATCTCAATTTGTCGGTCGATTTCTTTTAGATTATCATGGTCTTTGGGGAGTTTTTGCCCATACATGCTTTGATTCTCACAACAACAAAAATGGTTCAGTCTCAGATATTGCCTTTAAATTGGTCTGCTCTTTACACTTTTGTTTTCATTACTCTTCAGTACTAATGAGATTTGAAGGTTTTCATGGTGAGAATATCAGGAGTACTACCGTAGGTTTGTGGTGATACCATGCAAAGCTCTCTTTTGTGAGTATATGTGTGGTTCTGAAAAGGAACTCGACGTTTCGAACATTATACTCTGTCTTCAGGAGACATGAAGATGAACAGAGTACTGTTCGAAACGTTGAATTCCTCCAGTTCATTTCAGAACCACACGTACTCACAAAAGAGAACTTGGCATGGTATCACCGCAAACCTATTACTCCTTCAGTACTAGGCATCGACGCAGTGATTCAAGTCATTTCGTGCTCCAATGATTTAACTCTTCTATTGTTTTTGTTTGTTTTCAAAGCAGATGTTCTCTTCAGTAAGTTTGTTAAGTTCTTATGTCTAGTTTTTTTGCCAAAGATCGACCGAATAGGCCCTAGATAACTATCTTTTCGGCTAGTGTGTAGTATTTCTGTACTATTTCATACTGGTGATTACTCAGATAAAGGTGATATCTGTATATATGGTGACATTTTTTTAAACTGATTTCTACATGTAGGTACAGTATGATACTGATAGTTGCCTCTTGAATCTTGATTATCATGTCAGCCTTGTCTGAAAATTAAAGAGAGAGAGGGAGAGAAAATTGGACAATTGACAGTCCTGTGTTCGGGAATGGCTCTTATTTTGTCTTTGCTGAAAACACAAGTCAGTGGGATCTGTGTTCAGCACCGAGACGTGGCTTCTGATAGACTCGTGTGTAATTTTGAGTCGTAGCCGGTAGAATTCTCATCGCTGCTGCTTGATGTCTAGTGACCGGACCCTTAATTTTTGTGACTGTCACAGCAGAAGAGTGACCAAGTGGGCTGGTTTCCGCGATTCAGGTTGGAGTAGTTTCGAGCTGCAAACTTCAAAATCTTGCGCGATCTGAAAGTTCGCCTTGCGCAAACTTCAGGCCACCGTAGCAAAAATGCAACAGCATGCAAGGGACCAAGGGTTTAATTGACGCACTCTACAGTGACAGGGGGTTATGGGGCCAGAATGGGAGACTGCATGAAGGAAGGAAGGTGCTGCATGGAGATCGACACGTTAGTTTGCTGGTATCGAAGATCGTCTCTACTACTACTACTATACTACTACTATTACTACTACTACTACATATATACTACTACTACGGTACTACTACTGCTGCTGCTGCTGCTGCTGCTGCTGCTACTACTTCTACTACTACTACTACTACTACTACTACTACTACTACTACTACTACTACTACTACTACTACTACTACTACTACTACTACTACTACTACTACTACTACTACTACTACTACTTCTACTACTACTACTACTACTAGTACTAGTACTAGTACTACTACTACTATACTACTACTATACTACTACTGTACTATTACTACTACTACTACATATAACTACTAGTACTACTAGTACTACTCGGTACTATAGTACGTAGTATACTAGAGGATGATCTGAGTTGTTCAAATAGTTATTACTCTTTATTGTTGTAATTGGCCTACATACGTCATTGAAGGTGAAATGCACCGCAAATTGCAAAGTGCACTCTGCGATTGTCCTATAAATCGGAATCTTGGAAGCATAATTATACATAACATGGAGGTTATAGAGGCATAGACCATGTTATGGACCTATATCAAATGATTCCTTTCAAGTCTGTAAAAAATAACCACGCCGGATATCCAAAAGAGTGGGGATCCCCATGGAGGAATAATGAGAGATGGGATCCCGGGATTTCCAGCAACCACGCTCATTTTTAGACTGTACACAGTTAATCGACTGTTCCGAACGATCGTGTTTTCAGGTGTTCATGCAACAGCGAGCGCTGAATGGGGTGATTCGGCGCGCCTTCTTAATCTACTACAGTGGGAGGACTGGTACGCAAGTCTATTATTTCGTGCCAAAGGGAATTCCCAGGCATCACGTAAAAACCCACGTCGAAAGAAAAAAATCAATCGGCCGACGTAGAAAACTAGAATTCTCTCACCTCTAAAATACAATCTTCATTATCTTTCCTGGCTATTTTTAATTTGTGTGAATGCTTCACGTCAGCGTTCATGTATTCCCCGAGATCGGAGGTCAGTTAAACCACCGGCATAGGGTTGTTAAAAAGCGGCGCGGTTTCGTCTCTGGCGTGCAGTTGTATTTTTTTTCACACGGACTTCGACACCGCTTGGCCGGTCGCACAGGGCTGGAGCTGCACCGTTGATCGGCGCGATCCCACGGCGCAGCACTCGCGCAGAGACACGCCGACTACCGCGGAGTTCTCGTCTCTCGTCTCTCGTCTCGCTCGACAGATGTGGCTGGAATCTTCCCACGTGTAAGCATACGAGTCTAGATTTTGCTTTTCTGAGGTCCTGGAGCCCCAACTGCTCAAGCACCTATGGAAAATTAATTAGCAATTAGCCGAAGTAAGGGGATATTTTGGTTAATTAGCATCAAAACTATTTTTTCATGAAAGAAGACTTGATCATGATGTGTTTGATACCTATTCTGCTCTGCACACAATGCAAGACTATAATTTTAAGCTCATTTACATGTATATCTGCATTAATTGTTGCCCTACGAATACAAATACAATGGACATGTACTGAGCACACTAATACATTTTACAGTATATAAATGAACATATGCACTTTAAACCCCCATACTCTATTAAAATGCAATTACTGTACTGTATTCCAAGCTCATGTAGATGTTCTATGATGCGTATACTCAGTGTATATACTGGATGCTCTTTGTATTCACTTGACCCAGGGAGAGAGACAGAAAGAGATAGATGAGAGAGAATTAAAAGAGGTTTTATTTTTAACTTCCTCGTACAAGGTTGGAACTTGGAGGGTCGGTGTTAGCAGTTATGGTTAAATAATAATCGCTATTGTGCAAAGATAAAAGTTCCACAGCCTCATGTGTATATATTCCATCACAAAGTATATTTACGTCGTCGGCATTTTCACAAACTGGTTGAATCCAAGAAAAAATACTCATTCTGACCCTTTCCTATTTCCATTGTATTGTGCCCGTAATCTTTCCACAAAGTTTTAAATCTGAAAAAAAGTGTGTACCGGTAATTCGCTGATTATGATGATTAGGCCTACCTAAAAAAATGTGTTTCGGAAAATGTCGTTCTATTTTATTTTTTTATATTCAATTAGTTCCACTTACATGGACGTTACGCACTAGATAGTGCGACAGATAAAAACAAAAATTGTTTAAAAGGAGCTCCTAAAGGGCCCGGTAAGTGGGACTACTATTCAATGTGCTCTCATCATTTCTGCTGTGAGGATTCACCAGTTTGTGAAAAATGCAGCCAATTAATCCTCATCTGGGTTTTTGAAAACGAAGAAGGGCTTTTAATTTTTTTTTTTCATTTTTCATTTTTCATTTTTCATTTTTCATTTTTCATTTTTCATTTTTCATTTTTTAGTTTTCAAGATGGCTGCTATTTTAAACTTTTAAAAGCATTTCCACTGTTCAAAGACACTTGAAATAAAGACAAGTCGGGCAAGTGTTGTATTGCTTTAACCGTTGAATTTGTGGACTTTTTTGTTGTTTTTTACTGCATTAAAATGGGGGGGGGGGCCAAGAAACATGGTTTTTTTTCTTCTTTTACTTCACCTATTAGATAGACTTAATTAACCACTGTGAAGTACTGTCAGATAACCTTTGATCTTCCCCTCAGGACTCAGAGCAGACTGTAACAGTCCAAATTATGCACACATCGGCTTGTCCAACTTGATATTACGCTTTGATAACCATTATGTGAAGTATACAACAATAGTTCCACTGCATGAGAACTGTACGGTTTCTGCATACAACCTGATTTACATCCCGTCTTTCATGTAAACATGTTGTTATGTACCCATCCAAATCGGTAAGCAAACAGTGCTTATCACATTTAGGTCTAGGGTTTGCCCAAGCCTATTCAACTGTACTGATGATGCTGCCCACCTCACCACTGTACTTAAGTTGATGAGCCACCTCAGGTCTTTGTCTCCAAGGGCTGGCCACCTCATCATCAGGGGTCAAAGTCGGGCTAGAAAGATGAACACTTAGCAAAAAGCACTTTAGCATATATAAATGAGTGCAAATCGATGCATAGGCCTACAGGGTTTACCGGTATATCCTGGAAAATTACATGGTGTGTTAGTCAACTCGGTCTGTAACCAACTTGCATGCTTGGTTGCGATGGGAATACAGTATGTGCACACAAAATCCCATAGGAACTGAGTTGTTTACGGACCGAGTTGATTTGAAGCCATGTATACTGTATGTACATGTACATGTGTACATGTGTTCTCACATGCATGCACTGCAGTGCTTTCAACCCATTCCTACTCATGCATGTTTTGTGACTATAATTATTAATTAGGCCTACTGATGCATGACACCAATCTCCACTGTAGCACGTTCACAGTATCACCAAACGCAGCTAACCCATGTACTGAGCAAATTGCCAGATGCCACCTCATCATCAGACTCACAAAATTCAAGGGGAAATCATAATTCAATGAGGTTTTGCCCTGCTCGATGTGATAAGGGAAATCCTGTTGTGGCCACCAGTGTCAGCCAGCCTGGCCATCATCACAGCCAAATTTCAATTGGCCTGTTGATTTTGATGTTTTAATAGCCACGAGCTTCAAAAGACCGCTGACCTTTGTACTTTGTAGTGTGCAGTACCATAATTATTATTTACACACATATCAAAATCTAGGAGAGACTGTGACATATCGATCCTAGCGCTAGCATCCTGACCTTTCTCAAAGGCAGAATCAGAATCAAGGCTGCTTTTGAGAAAGACCCTGCTAGGATTGAAACATGATCAGGTCCTCCTAATTCTTCATATTCGTTTTATGGTCATTTAAGTCAGTAAGCAGTTTGCAAATTGTTTGCATATCATTGACTTTTGTAACTTGCTGTACAGTTGAGGCTTTAGTCCTATTTATTTATACCCCCCCCCCATTTTTTGGGGAGGGGGTAATTCAAACCTGCTTGATCCACTGATTTTGTTGGCCTGCAGGATGGGCTACTCTTACACATGTACTTATATTAGTGACTGCTAGTACCGTGGCCACTGCTTGTTCGGGATTTGGTAGTTTTATGGATGGAGATGTTAGCTTATACCAGGCTGTTTCCCTCCTCTCACCCATACACTCTGTCTCTCCCAAGGTGTAAGAACAAAGAGGTATCAGATCAGCTTCTTCCCACGTTCTGCCTCTCTCTGGAATGCCCCTTCCTTGTTCATGTTTCCCACCTTTGTATGATCTTGCCCTTTTTTGAAAAAGGAATTGTCAATTCCTATCTCCAGCCTTCCTGAGTCCCTCTCTATCTCCTTCTTTCCTTAGCCCTTAATCTTGAGTGGCTTTATAGCCTTGTTTTGGGTGAACATGCGTGAACATTTCTTCCACCATCTGCGAAAGTTCTGCGAAACGACCCTGCACATCCAGCTGCATTTTGTCGTCACTTCCCGGGAAAAAGTCAAAAAGGAAATTTCCTCTTATTCTTTGATTTCAGTCTTAAAAAATCCACAGAGGATTTCCCCCGGCGTGTGCAATGCAGTGTATTTACCTGAATCCCACAATTCACGGAAGGTCTTTTACCAGTCGCTACGCCCTTTCTAACGCATTTGCCATTCATGTGATTGACAATGAAAATGAGTTTGACTGAAAAGACCCCCAACTTTGTAAAAGGACTCACTGCGATAATAATTATAACCCTGAAGCGAAAAAAAAAGGCCCATTTATGGAGTTCTTCTGTACGTCACAATTTCATCTCACGCTTGAGTTCCCACCCTTCACAATGGGTGGTGGGCTCCCCCCCCCAAACAAAAAGCAATTCTGTGAATGTAAAATACAGAGGGGCTGGGGATGGGCCATTACCTGAATGGTAAACCTTCCTCCATGGGTAAACATAGTCCAGACCCCAGCGAAGATTGTTGACCTTTTCAGTTTTTATTTGGGAAGCCCTCCTCCCTCCACCTAATTGTACTGCATGATTCAGGTGGGCCTTAGTGCGGTCAAACTGTCTTTGTTTTTTTTCACTCATTGTTAAAAAAAAGTTCCCAGTCTGTTTTCCTTCACTTTGTTTTTCCATGTCTGCTTGAAAGCACAGTTCACACTTGCTTTATCTAGGCCGATTTATTTGTGGCTTTTTCCCAGAAAAACCCAGAGTAGCATTTTGTTTCGTCGACATTGTTTTGTAAATATCTGCAAAAGTGCAAACCATAATTATATTGAGTATTTTGTTTTCAGTGAGTTGGAAGCAGTTCTTGCTCACAATACGGTGGTTAGTTTTTTCCTCTGTTGTTCCTAGAAACACAAATGCTCTGTTGTGTTTGCATCTGATGAACACAGTTTGATATGAAATAGGAGAATGACAGCCAGAGCATACTGGCCGGAATGTCAAGTTACCACTCAGGTTCTTTAACCGGGCATTCAGTCTGTTAAATTACCCATTCGAGCCGGGTAAGTTAGGGAGGAAAACTTCCTGGTCTGTCCGCACTGGACTTAAAATGGCCAAGTTACCCATTTGCTCAGTTAGTTTCCCCCTAAAAAGTACAGTGTGGACAGGGCAATTATAATTACCACGGCTATCTTTACATACATTTACTTAAAGAGACACTTCACATGGTGTACCCACATTCCCACAACTTAGGGCCGTGTCCGAAACGGGCCTCCAGAGCTACGGCTACTGGGCTATTATCGTCGCATCTCGGTGTATTCCCAATAGGGGGAAGACCTAGACTTAGCTCCAGACGCCCGTTTTGGACACAGCCTTAGTCCGCGGTGTCCGAAACGGGCTTCCAGAGCTACGGCTACTGGGCTATTGTCGTCGCATCTCGGTGTATTTCCAATAGGGGGAAGACCTAGACCAAGCTCCAGACGCCCGTTTCGGACACAGCCTTAGTCCGCGGTGTCCGAAACGGGCCTCCAGAGCTACGGCTATAGGGCTATTGTCTTCGCATCTCGGTGTATTTCCAATAGGGTGAAGACCTAGACCTAGCTCTAGACTCCCGTTTCGGACACGGCCTTATAATTAGTCTGCTTGCCTCGCTCAGATCGAGGAGTGGTCATTAAAAAATAGCAACCTCATCAATTTAGCAATTTCTGACGATTTTCTCAGAGCAAGTTGGGGGGGGGGGAGCAGTTGAGGAAACAATTGTCACCCCACAATGCAGTAATCTATGACACTGTGAGTTTTACATACGTCTGTATCTTTCATTTTCTCTTTTAAAAGAACATTTTTGGCATACATTACGAGCTCCGAGTTCACTTCCTTGTTTTTTTTCTCCTTCGGATATCTTTGGTCTGGAATCTCCATCAGAATTCATTGTCCCCCATTTTTGCCGGAATTGTTCTGCACCATGATTACAAGCAGCAAGCACCCGCCTTGATAACCCCCCCCCCCCACCCTACCAACTTCCACAAATACTGTAGATTCCTTTGTGCGCCCTGTCAGTGGATTTCCCCTTTGTGAGAAATCAGTTTCGTTTTGGAGCCCAAAGACTCCTTTTTGTGTGTTTGCTGGGAAAGGCTTGAGGTAATTCCCATGTGCCATGAAAGTTTGAAGATTATTAACTACCTACGTATGTAACTCTTTTGGCATGTTTTGGGGGTCATTCATCAGGAAGTAGATAGATTTAGTTTCACTTCTGTTTGACACATTGTCCTTCAAGAGTCTTCTATGGTGCACCAGTCCTTTAATTTCAAGAGCATTGTGTGCACAAACACTTATTGCAGATGGAGTCGCATAGATAAGGAATCAGCAAGTTTTCATAGAAATAGTTGAAATCGGTTCAAGCCTAACATTGTTAGAGGCCGTCTTTAAGTTACTTTGAACCATTGATAAAAGTCAATCAGTCTGTCGTGTATCTATAGATATTCCGGCATGTATGATTTATGAGTTTGATTTTCTTTTTTTGGGGGGGGGGTTCAAGTCTTATGGACTAAAGTATGTCAATAGAAATGAAGGGGTTGTTCATCGCGGTGGTGTAGATAAGTGGAAAGGGTGATCGAAGACACGCGTTGTGTCGTTGCTGGTGGCGACGTTTCGGTTGCTAGTGGCCGGACTAGTGGACGCCAGAATCGCGTGCCAAACCGCACGATCACTACTACGACGTCCGCAAACTGGTACACAGGAACCGGCGAAGCGAACATAAACAGACGCCGCAGCGCGCATTCTTCAGTTGCCTGATGAAGGTTAGCAGTTAGCAACCGAAACGTCGCCACCAGCAACGACACATCGCGTGACTTTGATCACCCTTTCCACTTAAAGTATGTCATATAAACAAAATGTCCCTCCACCCTCTGACAGTCATTGGCAGTTTCCACAGCCTCCCTAATAAACCCAAAAGACATAGGTTCTGGTTCCAGTTTTGTTTCTGTTATCTTTAAAAGTCTTCAGTCTCCCAGAGTACACATGTACTGCCCGAGACGTTGAGTTACTGACTCTTTTCAGAGCCACACTCCATCTGAAAAGAGATGTGTTGCATGGTGTTACCCAAACCTTCCACTTGGCACTTCCACCGTGCAAACCTTCCAATCTAAAAAAAACCCCTGGAAACACAGGTTTAGGTTTTTTTTGTTGACCGGGTTTGAATCCAAGATGGTGGCCTTCCCAAGTCGTCAACTTGTCTTTCCTAGGGTGGCAATTTGATTGTTTGTCTTTCAGTTAGCTTTTTTGTGTTTGCTGATAACATTGTCACATTTCCCCAATGTCATTTTATGTAGCTACATGTACATTTATGATTTCTTTAGTTACTCTTTTTTTTCTGTGTTTTGTTTTGTGTGTGTGTGTGTGTCCAATGTGAATTTTAGACAAAAACAGGCACGATTAAATCCAATGTTTTTTCCTTTATTTTGTTTACAGAATCTCGAATAAGCTTCAAGTCCCTAGAGAGAATTAATCCAAGAGAAATAGAGAGTGAGAGAGTGAGGGAAAGTGAGGAAAAGAGAGGGACAGACAGAGAGACAGAGAGACAGAGAGGGACAGACAGAGAGACAGAGAGACAGAGCGAGAGAAATAGAGAGAGAGAGAGGGAAAGAGAGTCACATCTTGCTAAGATGTCGCTGGAGCGCAGACAGCTGCCCGTAGGAGGTGGCGCTCGCAGACTTCTGCAGAGACAGGGCGCTGTGAGTGGAGACCTGAGCGACGGTCCCCTGGATGTGTGCAGATTGGCACCACTCATGCCTGACATCCTACCGCAGAGTCGCCTCTCGGGGCGGAGCTTGCCGGGCACTCATCATCATCGAGGCCCGAGAGTCACGCCGGCACTGGGGAGGCTGCCCCGTTGCCCTCAGCCGACCCCGCCGGCTCCGGGTGCCCAGCTGAAAGGGATCCTGGAGAGGTACACCCGGGGCTTGGCCTGCTACGAGCAGGAGCTCTTGAGCAGACGGCAGCGTCGGTATCACCAGCAGCCGGACCCGCAGGATGAGACCAGTAACAGCGCCCCCACGGAGGAGAAGACCAATGATGATGACGATGATGCGGCCGGAAGCTGTCAGCCGGCTGAGGGAGCCTCGCCGACTTCCCCCGGCTCCGAGGAGGGCCCGAGGAAGCAGGACCTGTCCGACTCGCCGCCATTCCTCGAGGAAGGTCAGCAAGCCCCCCGGCTCATGACCAGGAAAGAGGAGAGCGCCACCGGCAGGCCTGCCGCAGATCCCTCCAGGAGGCCCAAGACCTCGGACCTGGGCTCCTCTGCCGAGGACGACGAGGACGTCAGAGGCTGCTACATCCAGAATGGCCATCTGGCCGCCCCGCCGGGGCCACGCATGAGAGGCAGGGCTGGATCTTCGGGCTTCTTCGGGGACGGGACGGACCGGCAGATAAGTCCCCCGCCAAGCCCCTCCGCGCAGCAGAAGAGCGCGGGCTTTCGACGGAGCAAGATGTCTAGCGGCTACGGCACGTCGGCGGGGAGCGAAGACAAAGAGGAGGTGGAGGATTTGCCGAGCGTTTTCGCCTCTGAGGAGGCGTCGGGGGAGGGAGGCGGGCGCGCTACCGACCGTCAAGATCACCGTGAGGCAACCCCCGCGCAGGCCCCGTCGGGGGGCATGCCCAACGGGGGGGCCTCTCCGTTGTTGGACATCGGCTTGGCGGACCCGTTCAGCTGCCTTGGCCAGAGCGAAGCCAGCAGCGGCGTGCGCCCTTTGGAGCTGCGGAACAGCAGCCTGTCCTCCTCGGCCCGGATCTGGCAGTTTGAGATCAACGTCCCGTCCCACGTCCGCCGGGCGGAGCGGGAGCTGAAGTCCCGGGAACCGTGCGACGATCTGATAGTGGCCGTCATGCGGGCCAATCCCCAGATCCACTGCCGGCCTCCTGTCCCGGACGTCGATCCCCGGCGGGAGCTGGACGAGATAGAGACGGAGCTGCAGGTCGCCGGTCACTTCGCCTCACTGTCCTCTGCCCCCTGGGCCGAGTGCGTCCAGACCTCGTGCGAGGATTCCACCGGCTTCAGCTGCAGCCTGCAATTCTCAAACTCGTCATCAGGTGAGAAAGTGGGATGTTTGCGGGATCTATAAAGTCATCTCTCTTGATAGATGGAGTGTGGCTCTCTGGCAGTGACTCAACGTTTCGGGCATTGTGTGCTCTGCCCGTCACATCAGGAGACTGCCCGAAACGTTGAGTTACATTGGTCCAGTGGTTTAAACATCTGCAATAGAAAGCTTGAGTCATGGTTCGAATCCCGCTTGAGCTGCCTGTATTTTTTTCAGCCAGGCAATTGTGCAAAGTAATGCTTAATTACACTTCAGAGTAGGGCAAACCATTGTTGAAGTATACATTCTCCTTGATGCTAACACTATGCACATCAAAACGGTGAAAATGGGGTGAAAATTTTAGCCGTGAAAGGAAAATTCACGGTGTTTTCACCCCTATTTCATGGCACACGGTTAGCCAAGTAATTTTCACGGTGTTTTCACCAGTGGTCTCCAAGGCCACATTCCTGGTGGTAAATGGCTAGAGGCAATTTAGGCAATCTGGGAGTGACAGTTACAAGGACATCATACAGTACCTCTATGGGGGCTGGTGGTCCCTACTGGTCATTGAATTAGCCATCCCTCAAGGCTGGAGCTTGCCACCCTAGATATTCACATTTCTCTTTAGTGACCAGAAGATATCCTTATCAGGTTAGAGAAGCGATTATTTTCATGGTGATTTCACTATAATATGCACCGTGAAATCAGAATGACTTTTTAGTTTCACGGCAAAATGACATTTTCACCCCTTTTTCACGGTTTAGATGTTCATAGTGTAAATCATAATAATATTTCCCATGGTCACTTTTTTCCCTTCTACTCTATCTAGAGGATATCAGTGGCAATGGATCAGGCGGAGTGGGCGGATCAGAGGGAAGGGATCCTACTGATGACCCGCGGCCATCCAATGGCTATACTGGTGTGGGCTCTCATCAGACCAGTGGTCAGTTGAACCGCCCACACTCAAGCCATTCAGCCAACGGTGAACCTCTGCCAGTGATGAGCGGCCTGATGACTGACCCTCATCCTCAGTTGGGGCCGGCTCCCGGCTTCAGTCGGCGGAGCAGCGGAACGGGTTGCCTCAGAGCAAAAGGCATCGGGGTCGCGGAAGATGGGAGGAGGAGTGCCGGCGACGAGGCTAGAGGCGGCGGCGATGTTGCGGTCACCATGGCAGCAGCATCTCGGCAACCGCACATCACAAACAGCCACACGGTCAGGGACGCGGTGGATGGGAGGAAGAGTGCCAGGAACGAGGCTAGAGGAGGCGGAGATGTTGCGGTCACCATGGCAGCAGCATCTCGGCAACCGCACATCACAAACAGCCACACGGTCAGGGACGCGGTGGATGGGAGGAAGAGTGTCAGGAACGAGGCTAGAGGAGGCGGCGATGTTGCGGTCACCATGGCAGCAACATCCTGGCAACCGTACATCAGAAACAGCCACACGGTCAGGGACGGGGCAGATGGGAGGAAGAGTGCCAGGAACGAGGCCAGAGGCGGCAGAGATGATGCAGTCGACATGGCAACAGTATCCCGACAACCTCTCCCCTACAGCTGTGCTGGTGGTAGCAGCAAGGTACGTTTGCTCCCACAACCCAGACTGGGCCCGATTTCATAGAGCCGCTTAAGCGTGAAAATCTTCTAAGCACGAAAACACCTCCTTGTGTAAACAGGATTACCAACGGCACTGCGATGTGATGTTGATTGCTTTTGACTGGTATTCCACTCTTCTTTACTTAGCATGGAAGAATAGTGGAGTTTGGGTTGGCAAGGGGATCCTATGAATCGTGCGTTTTTGTGCTTAAGCAAATTTTGGCACTTAAGCAGCTCTATGAAATTGGCCCCTGGTGTGAAGACACCTCAATCTGGTTTAACATATCAGGGGTGGATTTCACAAAGCCTGACGATGCATCGTAACTCAACTGACGATTGATAACCCATCGTAAGTAGCCCATGTGGTGATAGCCCATGTGGTTTCTATGATTGCTCATTATCTTGCGACTGATTGTAAGAACTTTACAAATTGTTTGATGAAATCGAACACAGCACTCTTACCATCTGGGCCACCTTGCTCTTAGGTGGTACACTAAGCTAGAGGTCTGAACTTAAAGCCCCTACACAACATTGGTAAGATCGAAAAACAGAAATGTTCACAGATTTACATGAAACTTATACAGTTTGAAGATGGTTATAGTAGAAACCTCTCACTGAAATATTTCTACCTAAAATGTTGTATTTTGGGAGAATTGAGTTACAGAAATAGTTTACGTCTCCCCAAGATCTAAACTATTTTTCGAAACAGTACTGTGTTGAATGCTGCATTTTCGCGAAACAAATGAAGCGGTTTTCATGATTTCCTCGAGACTCGGTTGGCGGGTTGAGCTGAAATTTTCACATGTGTGCTAATTCATGCATATGCTGGATCAGACAACGTATGGATGCTATTCTTTGACCTCGATCAATGTTGTGAAGGGGCTTTAAAAGTCCTGATATGTTCAAATTTTCTTTGCTATTTTTTTTTGGGGGGGGGGATTGAATTGTTCAAATTCAAAAAATTCCCAGTCAGCTTTTCTGCACTAGAAAGTAGGATCGGAGCAGTGTGTTCAAATCCCGCCCGAGCTGCCTGAATTTTATTTTTCAGCAGGCATCGTGCAAAGTGCTGATGAGCACTCGGTGTTTGTTACGGTCGAGCAGGGCAAACCCTCATTGAATTTCCCATTCTTTGTCAGATTGAAAATAGGTGTGTTCATTGCTGTTTCTTTTTGCATTTAGGATCGGAATTCAGTGCGTCCAAACCAGTACCAGGGTCATGGCGATGATATGAGATGGTTTCAGAGATGCCTGGATTCTGCCATCTACTGCCAGAACAAGAAGTGCATTGACTTTGTCTGCCTCAAGGTAATTAATAGACTTCTCGTTTGGATAGTTCTCCCAACCATGCTTTCTCTTCAGGTCCCTCAAGACTTAACCAGCGCTAATTCCAGTAACTTTCCCAACCAAGACAGTTGAGATTCTTGAGATTCAATATTGAGTGCTTTTTTATCTGTAAGGTTATCTGCGGAAAAAAATAATACCGGTAATTGGAAGTGGTTATATCATCTGTCAGTCAAGAGTGGGGCCAAATGCCACAGTACAGTACACTGCCCAGACTGGTGTTATGAATTTGCTGGAGCTTGTCTTACAGTGAACAAACTGTAGGAGTGTACGTGGTACTCGCTGCTACACAGATTCAAAGCCACCACATGACCTTGACTACCTCGGGGGGGGGGGGGGTGGGGGGGTGAAGACTTCTGCCAGTTGCAGTTGACTTGAGACACACGTTCAAATCCCACCCGAGCTGTTTGTATCTTTTCAGCATTCAAAATATAAGGCAAAGTGCTTCGCTGAGTGGTGTGATGAACACTTGCAGAATTTTAACAACCAAATTCTATTTGTGTCCATTTCTTGGTTCAATCGGAATTCTGGAATTGAAGGATTCCTATCAAATCTTTCAACTTTGAAAAAGAACAAGCTAAGGATATAGCGCTTGATGCATCCTGATGGAGCAGTTGTTGCTACAGCAGCTATAAAATGCACTCTTGTTAACTGGGGCCAATGGACCTTTCCCATGAAATATGCAAATTAGACCTACCGCATGCGCTTAACTAAATTGGTGGGCAAGCGTGCTGCCAACCAATCATAGTTTTCCACGGGCGTGCGCGCGTTCCTTCTCACTAACAGTTTGGCGTGCGGTCATTGGCTATTCAGCGTCTCCTACGCGCGTATTTCGAAACCTGCACGCACCGCGCACTCGTTTGCCCACCAATTTAGTAAAGCGCATGCGCCAGCTCTTATTTGCATATTTCATGGGAAAGGTCCATTGTACGTGCATCGATCTGTGTTTCTCGCCTGACATCTTCGGTCTGCCGATTTGCCTTATCCTCACTTTAGGGGAAACGCCATCTCCTGGAACTTGAGGATCTTTCCCAGCGGGACGAGCTACGCTCTGCCCAGGGGACACTGTGGTTCCTCTGGCAGCATAGCCTCCAGTGTCGTGAGAGGCACTGCCCGGTGCCTTTCTGCTGTGTGTTCCGCCAAAGGTGTGTTATGGCGGGGTTGGGGGTGGGGTTAGGAGGGGGAGGGAGGAGGGTTTTCTCACACGTTCGGTCATCAGGAGAGGCTTTCAGGTTTGGATTTGAGTCGCAGATTTTTTAGACTTAGTCATCATGCACATCTCTTAAGTACGAGTCCATGTCCCGAGTCACTCAGTTTGAGTCCGAGTTAGAGGTGATGAGGCATCTAGAGGAGTACCCAGGCATGGTTCGCGTAGTTGGTCACAGTCGCAGTCCGTGTCAGCTCTATCCATATTGAGTCCGAGTCATGCACATCTCTTGTGTCCATGTCCCGTGTCACTCAGTTTGAGTCCGAGTTAGCAGTGATGAGGCATCTTGAGGAGGTCCGAGGCATGGTTTGCGTAGTTGATCACAGTTGCAGTCCGTGTCGGCTCTATCCATATTGAGTCCGAGTCATGCACATCTCTTGAGTCCATGTCCCGAGTCACTCAGTTTGAGTCCGAGTTAGCAGTGATGATGAGGCATCTTGAGGAGGTCCGAGGCATGGTTTGCATAGTTGGTCACAGTCGCAGTCCGTGTCGGCTCTATCCATATTGAGTCCGAGTCATGCACATCTCTTGAGTACGAGTCCATGTCCCGAGTCACTCAGTTTGAGTCCGAGTTAGCAGTGATGATGAGGCATCTTGAGGAGGTCCGAGGCATGGTTTGCGTAGTTGGTCACAGTCGCAGTCCGTGTCGGCTCTATCCATATCGAGTCCGAGTCATGCACATCGGGTCCGTGTCCATGTTCCGTGTCACTCAGTTTGAGTCCGAGTTAGCAGTGATGAGACATTTGCAGTCAGTGTGGGCTCTAGATCTATCCATTATATCCCCACCAATGCCACCATCTCCTCTTTCCCCCAGATGGAGCTGGCCCTTTGATGTGCGTCCCTTGCAGCTGGCCTCAGAATTCTCCCAGAGGGCGCTTCAGCAAGAGTTGGTCGACTTTGCGCTTAGAAAGCTACAGCTGGGCAAGTTCTTTCATGTACGACATCTTCCTCCGGAAGTTCACCCTGCCAGGCAAAAAAAAACCCAAACCTGTGGAAGATTGGAAGAATTTATTAATGAAGAGGAATTTGACAATGCCTGATGAATGGGGATGACTGGGCGTGTGCATGGCTGGGAGTAGCGGCGTGTTTCACTTACACAGTACACCGGTGGACAAAGTAGATGGAAAGCTGGGACACACGGTTTTTAGGGCATCAGATGTAATTGATTATTCTCCGAGGAAAAGCTATAAAGAACTCTGCCAGTGTCATAGCAGTCATAACATGTAGGGGAATTGACAGAAACGGGCATACAAAATCTTACCAGGTTTGGTTCAAAGTGTGGACATACCATATAGTCTGCCTTCGAGAGGGGCCTCGTTAGGATGGCGACTTTGCAATTTGAATTGTTTTTTTCTAATCAGAGCATAAGAGCTCTATAAATAAACTAGAGTGCGCACTCCCCTATCAACTTGTACGAATCAACGGTACGAATGTGTGCCGACATGGACGCGCATCCGCCATTACCAAAGAGGGCAACTTCAGCTCGAAGTGCCCGGATATATATCAGTAGCAATCGCGCGTAATATGAATGGGGAATATAGCTGAAAGGTTTTGTGAATGCGGATGCTAAAATTGTTGTAGAAATGTTTTTTTGTAATGAAAGAAAAGGCCATTAATACCTCAAGGGATTGGTGAATTTTAATGTCCTACTTTCTTTTGTAAAAATTGGGATTAGTTTGCCCCTCTAGAGATCCATGCATTTGCCCTCTTTGGTAATGGCGTCGCAGTCCCCTTGTCAGCACGCGTCACACGATGAGTGCGCACTCTAGTTTATTTATAGAGAGTCTATGAATCAGAGCCAGTCTCACTATGAACATCTAAACCGTGAAAAGGGGGTGAAAATGCCATTTTGCCGTGAAACTAAAGTCACTGTGATTTCACGGTGCATCTTACAAAGAATTTACCGTGAAAATAATCACTTCTCTGATCTGATAAGGATCGACATCTTCTGGTTAATAAAGAGACCGTGAAAAAAACGTGAATATCTAGGGTGGCAAGCTCCAGCCTTGAGGGATGGCTAATTCAATTACAAGTAGGATCCCCCAGACACCATAGAGGTACTGTATGATGTCCTTGTAACTGTCACTCCCAGATACTTCTAAATTGCCTCCAGCTATTTACCACCAGGAATGTGGCCTTGGAGAGCACTGGTGAAAACACCGTGAAAATGACTTGGCTAACTGTGTGCCTTGAAATAGGGGTGAAAACATGATGAATTTTCTTTTCACGGCTAAATGACATTTTCACCCCATGATCACGGTTAAGATGTTCATAGTGTCTTGAGAGTTGCGTTTTGATGAGTGCTAGCTAGTATATGCTGCCTGGATGACTGATGAGTAGCAGCCCTTGTCTTTGCAGCTCAATCCCAACGACAGACTCAGCCACCAGACATGGCAGAATGCCCGCATGGTCAAGCAGGAGTTCCTGGGCCGCTTTGGGGATTTCAACGTCCTGTGTGGCCGGCTGGCCTTCCCTGGTGATCACAGTCTGGAGGTTGTCATTAAAAAGGTACCTGCGGAAGGGGGGGGGTTAGTGATGGTTGGGCAACCGTCTAAATTGGCAGAAGAGAAGGAAAATGTAGGGCGGCAGTGGCAAAGCCGTTTCTCACTGAGGTGAGCAACCATCTTGTGACAGGACAGACCGACAGATGTAGAAGGTGGTGGCAATGCTGGGTCTCATCACAGAGGTAAGCAACCACCTGACAGAAAAGACAGACAGATGAAGAAGGTGATGGCAATGCTGTTTCTCACTGAGGTGAGCAACCACCTGACAGAACAGACAGACAGATCTGTAGAAGGTGGTGGCAATGCTGTGTCTCACTGATCAGAGGTGAGCAACCATCTGACAGAACAGACAGACAAATGTAGAAGGTGGTGGCAATGCTGTGTCTCACATAGGTGAGCAACCATCTGACAGAACAGACAGACAGATGTAGAAATGGTGGCAATGCTGTGTCTCACAGAGGTGAGCAACCACCTGACAGAACAGACAGACAGATGTAGAAGGTGGTGGCAATGCCGTGTATCACTGAGGTGAGCAACCACCTGACAGAACAGACAGACAGATGTAGAAGGTGGTGGCAATGCCGTGTCTCACAGAGGTGAGCAACCATCTGACAGAACAGACCGACAGATGTAGATGGTGGTGGCAATGCCGTGTCTCACTGAGGTGAGCAACCACCTGACAGAACAGACCGACAGATGTAGAAGGTGGTGGCAATGCTGTGTCTCACTGAGGTGAGCAACCATCTGACAGAACAGACAGACAGATGTAGAAGGTGGTGGCAATGCTGTGTCTCACTGAGGTGAGCAACCATCTGACAGAACAGACCGACAGATGTAGAAGGTGGTGGCAATGCCGTGTCTCACTGAGGTGAGCAACCACCTGACAGGACAGACCGACAGATGTAGAAGGTGGTGGCAATGCCGTGTCTCACAGAGGTGAGCAACCATCTGACAGAACAGACCGACAGATGTAGATGGTGGTGGCAATGCCGTGTCTCACTGAGGTGAGCAACCACCTGACAGAACAGACCGACAGATGTAGAAGGTGGTGGCAATGCTGTGTCTCACTGAGGTGAGCAACCATCTGACAGAACAGACAGACAGATGTAGAAGGTGGTGGCAATGCTGTGTCTCACTGAGGTGAGCAACCATCTGACAGAACAGACCGACAGATGTAGAAGGTGGTGGCAATGCCGTGTCTCACTGAGGTGAGCAACCACCTGACAGGACAGACCGACAGATGTTGAAGGTGGTGGCAATGCCGTGTCTGACAGAGGTGAGCAACCACCTGACAGGACAGACAGACAGATGTAGAAATGGTGGCAATGCCGTGTCTCACTGAGGTGAGCAACCACCTGACAGGACAGACCGACAGATGTAGAAGGTGGTGGCAATGCTGGGTCTCATCACAGAGGTAAGCAACCACCTGACAGAAAAGACAGACAGATGAAGAAGGTGATGGCAATGCTGTTTCTCACTGAGGTGAGCAACCACCTGACAGAACAGACAGACAGATCTGTAGAAGGTGGTGGCAATGCTGTGTCTCACTGATCAGAGGTGAGCAACCATCTGACAGAACAGACAGACAAATGTAGAAGGTGGTGGCAATGCTGTGTCTCACATAGGTGAGCAACCATCTGACAGAACAGACAGACAGATGTAGAAATGGTGGCAATGCTGTGTCTCACAGAGGTGAGCAACCACCTGACAGAACAGACAGACAGATGTAGAAGGTGGTGGCAATGCCGTGTCTCACTGAGGTGAGCAACCACCTGACAGAACAGACAGACAGATGTAGAAGGTGGTGGCAATGCCGTGTCTCACAGAGGTGAGCAACCATCTGACAGAACAGACCGACAGATGTAGAAGGTGGTGGCAATGCCGTGTCTCACTGAGGTGAGCAACCACCTGACAGAACAGACCGACAGATGTAGAAGGTGGTGGCAATGCTGTGTCTCACTGAGGTGAGCAACCATCTGACAGAACAGACAGACAGATGTAGAAGGTGGTGGCAATGCTGTGTCTCACTGAGGTGAGCAACCATCTGACAGAACAGACAGACAGATGTAGAAGGTGGTGGCAATGCTGTGTCTCACAGAGGTGAGCAACCACCTGACAGAACAGACAGACAAATATAGAAGGTGGTGGCAATGCTGTGTCTCACTGAGGTGAGCAACCACCTGACAGGACAGACCGACAAATGTAGAAGGTGGTGGCAATGCTGTGTCTCACAGAGGTGAGCAACCACCTGACAGAACAGACAGACAGATGTAGAAGGTGGTGGCAATGCCGTGTCTCACAGAGGTGAGCAACCATCTGACAGAACAGACAGACAAATGTAGAAGGTGGTGGCAATGCCGTGTCTCACAGAGGTGAGCAACCATCTGACAGAACAGACCGACAGATGTAGTAGGTGGTGGCAATGCTGTGTCTCACTGAGGTGAGCAACCAGCCCACAAAACACACAAGCAAATGTCGTATATGTTGACATAGTATGGTTCAAGGAGTCATCAGTGGACTGGCATGAGTCCACTATAGTCTGGTGCCCACATTGGTCTACTTCTGTCACACAATCTGCCAATAATGACAACATACATATATATGGCTAGAATTCTTCAGCACCCACTCCACAAGATTCCAAATTTCAAGTTCCTATACCTCCCCTCCGCCATGCCAGTCATTACTATTTCTTTGGTCCCCCCCCTGCTGCCTTGCAGGCAGTCGCGCACAAGGAGATGAAAGATGTCTACTACGAGATTGGCAAGATGGCCTTGCCGTACATTGCGCAGAGTCTCTGGTGGAGCGACGAAGTCACCGCGGGCGAGCCAGTGCTGGTCTGCTCCCTCTATTACCCAGGTAGAAATCCCGTGATGAGGAGGAGTGCGTCTGCTATTATGATCCACGCCGGTTTTTTCAGATCTCGTCCTCAGCGAACATTTCAGTCTTCATCAGACGGCCAGTCGGGCCACCAGGCCTCCTGTATCTATCGTAACTACCAACCATTCCTATTTTTGAGTAATCGTTCCTTCTTTTTTGATAAGGATGTATTACTTTTTACAAGCTCTACTATATATCTTGATGACAGATTACGATTTTTTGCTGGGAAATGCACATGTATTCCCTATGTAGTTTGCTCTGTGAGTCCTATTTTTTAGTAGAAGTATTCCTAATTTCCTTTAAGATATAAACTATGAACTTCTGGTGGATCAGAGGTTTGATATGTCAAATTGAGCCCGGGCTACAGACCCTACAGCCGCCATTCTTACTGCATCATTGGCAATTAATACAGACTGCAATTTGTGTCTTTTATTTATGAATTCTATCTTATTTACAAATTTTATATTTTCTGCCATGTTTCAGATTGCCTTAGTCTGGATAATTTGACCCCTGACCCTAGTTTGACCCGCAATCTGACCCTGCTGCATCAGGTTGTCCTCGCTACCCAGTATCTTCACTCATCCCACATCATCTACCTCAACTGGAAGTGTAAGTTTTGAGCTGCACTCACTGGTTGCTAAGTGATTTTCCTCCTGTATCTCATGCATCTTCCTTGTCCTCATCCTTGTCCTTTTCATTCTCTTCCTCCTCCTTGTTCCCCTCCTCCTTTTCCTCTTCCTCCTTCGACTCCCCCACATTCTGCTCATCCTCATCCTCCTTCTCAACTTCCTCCTATCTCCTCCTCTTCCTCCTCTCCTTCTCCATCTCATTCTCCACCTCCCACCTCTTCCTCCTCTTCCTCCTGCTCCTCCTCCACCTCCTCCACCTCATCCTCTTCCTCCTCTTCCTCCTCGACCTCCTCCTCCTCATCTGCCACCTCCTCATCATCTACCACCTCCTCATCTACGTCATCTACCTCCACCTCCTCCATCTCATCATCATCTACCTCCTCCCCTCCTCTTCCTCCTCCACCTCCTCATCTTCCAACTCCACCTCCTCCACCGCCTCCTCCTCTTCCTCTTCCACCTCTTCCTCCTCCTCCCCTCCTATACCCCTCTTTCCTCTTCTTCATCAACAAATAACTGATTGTGGCACAAACCTTTCACCCCGCTTTTTGTGTCTTGCTCCTCTAGGTTCCAGTCTACTGTGGGACGGCAGAACAGTCAAGCTTTGCAACTTTACCAAAGCCGTTAAGATAAAAGAGGGCAACGTCACCAAGTGTCCAGATGAAATAATGGCTTCCCTTGACCCAAAATTCACTGCCCCTGAGGTAAAGAGAAGCAGATATGCCGTGTGGTTTAGCCATTTTTGTTTGTTTGGGGGGGGGAGGGTGTTAGAAGAAGGGAGAATTCTGACTGTCAACTGCTGAAACAAAGAATCACATCTAGGTTGTTTGTTAATGAATCAGGATTATCATGTTCTCTGAGTAGAGTGGGTGATGCATTTTGATTGGTAGAGGACATTAATTATTACATGCAGGAAAGGACCCTGAAAAAGGGAAACATGTGGTTAATCCTTGTGGTGAATTCCTTTAGTCTCTCCCAATGGTTAATCCTTTGTTAATAGCCTAGGTCTCCTGTCAATCCTTTTCATTAATCCCTGCAATCCCTCCTTGGGGTCTGACCCTGTGGTTAGTCTCCCATTAATCCATTTGGTTAATGTGTTTGGTTAATAATAATTTGGATATCTCTTGCGATAATCTTTCAGATTTAACCTTCAACTCAGTGTGTTCTAGTTAATTGTGGATAATCCTTGTGGGAAATCCTATTGGATAATCCCTTTGGATAATTGTAGTGGATAATACCTTTAGATAATCCTTGTGGATAATCCTTGTGGATTAATCCTTGTGGATAATCCTTGTGGATAATCCTTGTGGGTAATCCTTGTGGATAATCTTAGTGGATAATCATTGTGGATAATCCTTGTGGATAATCCTTGTGGGTAATCCTTGTGGATAATCTTAGTGGATAATCATTGTGGGTAATCCTTGTGGATAATCCTAGTGGGTAATCATTGTGAATAATCATTGTGGATAATCCTAGTGGATAATCCCTGTGGATAACCCTTGCTACTGTTCCTTAAATCCCGGAGGTTCTGTGCAGTGAGGCGCTTGGATATTTCACAGACGTCTGGGGCATCGGCTGTCTGTTCTACGAGCTGGTCAGCCGTTCCCCTCCGTATCCGGACTACTGCCACGAGCCTCCGGACGTCATCAGGGAGTTGGTAATTAAGACAGTGCTGTCCAGTGATCGCCCATCTCACTGCCAGAGTCATTGCACCATGCGGAGGTCACCTCGGCATTGCATTGGCGACTGGGGTTACCAGCCGAAATCCTATGAGATATGCATTGCCCATGACTGCTTCCCAGCTCATTTTTTTTCTAAGCTTGAAAATTTGCTAAGCAACATTTTCTGCAAAGCAGCTCCATGAAATTGGCCCCAGATAGATAGAGGTCTTGGTCAGTCGAATTTTCTCTTCCATTTTTCAAAAGGAATAACTGATGACTGGAAACTTTTGAACAAATTGAAAAATTGGCCCCCCAAAAACCCCATACTTTGACCGGACCGGGACTTGAACCTTGTTCGTTTGTCTTTCCCCGTCCTTCCTGGTCTTGGCAGGTATGCTGTCGTAAAGATACGCACACCTACCCGGAGGAAGGTACGTACCTCTGCCTGCTCTGCCGCTGCTGGGAGAGAGTGCCGGCGCACCGATGGACCGTTCCGTTGCTTCTGGAGACGGTGAAGGAGAACCTGACCAACGCGGAGAGATGATCAGCCACATCCTTGTCGGTGCTGCCAGGCACTTGATGATGGAGACGGAGCAGGTGCTCCTTAGGGCTCTCTGTGATGCTGTCTGTCTGTCTCTCCCTCCGTCTCTCCCTTCCTCTGTCTTCCTCTTCCTCTCTCTCCCTCTTCCTCTCTCTCCCTCTGTCTCTCTCCCCATCTCCCTCTCTCTCTCTCTCCCTTTCTCTCTCCCTCTCTCTCTCTCCCTTTTCTGCCTCCTCCCAAATTTTGGAAATGAAAACAATGATTTTCTTTCCAACTCTTACACGCTGCCGTTATTCTTTGTAAAGATGTAAATAGATGTTTGTGTGAATACCTTCATCTTGACTCTGGGGTTCGATTGGATCACTGACTATTATTGTAAGATAAGAGTATGTTTTATTTTTGGTGGTGAATTGTGAAAAGAGGTCTAAGAGAGATATCATTTCTGTATGTAGATTGTAGAAGATGGTGAAGGTCGATCAACGAGGCAAGACGGAAGAACCTAACACTATGAACATCTAAACCGTGAAAAGGGGGTGAGAATGTCATTTCACAGAGAAACTAAAAAGTCACTGTGATTTCACGGTGCATTTTACAGTTAATTGGCTGTGAAAATAATCGGTCTCTGGCCTGATAAGGACATCTTCAGGTCACTAAAGAGACCATGAAAAAACGTGAATATCTTGGGTGGCAAGCTCCAGCCTTGGGGGATGGCTAATTCAATTACCTGTATATAGGGACCACCAGCCCCCATAGAGGTGCTGTATTGTGTACTTGTACCTGTCACTCCCAGTTACTTCTACCGTAAATTGCCTCTAGCTATTTACCACCAGGAATATATGTTGGCACCACTGGTGAAAACACCTTGAAAATGACTTGGCTAATAACTGTGCCATGAAATAGGGGTGAAAACACGGTGATTTTTTCTTTTCACGGCTAAATGACATTTTCACAGTGTAAATGAATTTACAAAGATGTGGCAATTGATAACAAACAAGCAAAGGAAAGTGAACTTAAAGAGATTGTTCAACCAATTCATGAACATCTTAAAGATAGTCTTAGATAGACAGGCCCCGCCATAGAAACGACAGGTTCTCATAATCATTGAGAGTTGGCTTCTGGTTATTGAAATCAGTGAGTGATATCTTTGTGCTGCTTGAATTCTTGAAAGACATGCACAAAAGGAAATATCAATGAGTGTTTTACATTAGGATTGGTTGGATAATTTAGCTTGCGGAGACACCATGTAAATTCTCTTTTGTGAGTAAAGTGTGGTTCTGAAAAGAACCGGAGGAACTCGACGTTTCAAACAGTGTACTCTGTTCGTCTTCAGGAGACTGATTCGCTTCCTGTCCACTGTCCAGTCTGAATATCCTTGCTTTTTACGTAACTGTTAATTCAAAACGAAGGAAAAACTGACTGAAAACTTTTTGAACAAATTGAAAAATTGAAAGAACAACAACTTTGGATTACTTTGGAACTTTGTAACTTTGGATCTTATTACTACTACCAGTGCTCTGTACTGCCGATTTTTCAATTCATTGATTTAAAAGTTAAAAGTCTTTTCACATTCCAGATGACTGTAAAATTATCGCCAGACCCCAGTTCATAGTATTACCCTCCAATCAAATGTCTGTGTGAATGCCTTCAACAAGTTTACAGTTGGGTTTCATAATTCTTGTTTATATCCATTATTAGCTCATTGAAATGCATTGTATTTTCTTATTAGATTATAACCTTTTATTGTAAGATAATATTATGTTTTATTTTTGTGGTGAATTACGAAGACAAAGTATAAAAGAGATATTATTTCTATGTGTAGAAGATGATGAAGGTCGAATATGTATATACCTACATTACATGAAGGGGTTATTGTTTTAAACACTTAAAAACTTAAAAGAGATATTATACAGATGTTAATTGTCATTTCAAAGACTCACCGACATTCGCCGATGAGCTTAATATTCCAAGACAGCGGCAATCTTTCGTGCGTACCGAGATTTGTACATACACTTTTGTACATAGGAAAATAAGGAAATACCAATGAGTGCTAGTTAAAAAACAAGATTTGGTTCAAGTCCCGGTCTAGTCAGAAACATCCGACTTGCTTTTTATCAAATTATTCATTAATAAAGGTTAGCCTGATTACATTCCCGATGACCACGAAGAAGCGTATCGACAGACCCCAGTTGATAATTACCCTCCAGTCAATGTGGGAGGGAAACACTAGCCGTATATAGTAGCCTCCTCATACGGTTTTTGTTTGGCGATCCTGGGAGAAGCACAACCAACAAATGCCAGACATATATGGAGATAAGATTACCAAGACACTAATGTTCCTTCTAGTCTTTCTACAAAATTTTGGGCTCGTGTTTGGGTTCCTGTGTTGATTTTTTGTAGTCTCATTCTCTTTGTGGTTTGTGGTGGCAACCTTTGTGTCATTTGTGGTAACGAAATCACGCACGTACATGTATTTCTGTGGTGTCACGAGTTTGTCGTGTACGTTGGTCAGAATCGTTGGCTGTGTGCATGCGCAATATCTATATAGGCCTACTGTGCCTTTCTTTGGTAATGCGTTTTGCTGGTCTAACTTGACAGACGCTGCGTGCAGGACCTGCTCGGTATATACATGTAGATTGATTGATATTTGCCTTTTTAATTCGCCCTGATGTGTACTACTGCGTGTGTGGGATTGTTGGTGGTTTACAAGGGGTCCTCCCCCACCACACGTACTCGGCTGCGCCTTCGCCTCTGGCCTAAAAAAAAAAGATAGGCGGGGGTTCTGTGTTGAAGCACGTGCTCTATGGTTGAAGTTGAAGCCTCGTTTTAAATTTCGTCATGACCGAAGTCCAAGAGGCCTCAAGTTTATAATTGGAAAAGAAAAATCGTACAAGAAGCCTGGGCCTGATGAGCCTGGTCGCTGATGTAGTCCAGTTTCAACTTGTTAGGGCGCTAGTTATGTGCCGATCGAAAACAAAAGGGTTCTTGTGCGAGCGATCTCGCATTTATGAGTGGGAAACGGTATGATGAATGGTATTAAAAGATGTTCTTCTCGTTAAGACTTCTGTGGCTTGTGTCCATGTGCCTCGGTGCGGACAAAAATGGAGCTCGTTGTTGTGACTTCTTGCCGATAATACAATGTTGTACCAATTGTGGATGTAATCATGTTATGTAAGTATTGGGGCCCTTGGGCCGTGTCAGAGTTCATTGGCTGTGGCTTGATACCACGCATGCGTCTACGGAGGTCGCCGACAAGCGGCTGCAGCCATTTCCCATTGACCTGTGCGTTATGGCCGGCCCGTATGTAATTCGGACACGGGCCAGACCATATATGGAGCTATAAAACGGAAGGAGTTTGAACGACCAGTGGATCAAAGGAAAAAAACTCCCACGCCGCGGCAGTCAAACAATAGACTGGAAGCTGATGAGAACAAACCGCAGACAGGCCTCAATGGCATTATTTGGTTACACAAGGTCGCCGAACAAACTGACCCCCGCATGGAATGCTGGGTATTTATGTGCAGTTCAAATGGGAAAAAAATTGTCAAAACGCTATCTTTTCTCCGCCCTAAAAAAAATGGACGTCACCGGACGGTATTATTTCTTGCACGAACTTATAATTAGACAATTTGTCCGTCAAACACCTGACAAACATTTGCTCTTAGGAACTTTCTGAAAGCTTCCAAATTAATGTATACTTCCTTTGTTTGTTTGACCAGCACTTCCCTTGACGGGAACAGATGGTGTGATTTCATTACTCCAGTAAGGCGAAGCGCGGCGTGGCAGTCTGTGCACAAAGGCCTCGCACATCTGAATGGGATTTGTCGGTCCGTTCAAACTCCTTCCAAGCTCCATGACCAGACTGTGGCTCGACGTTGTACATGTATATGAGCACACTCAAGGATGAAGTCGGGCTGTTGTTGTTGGAAGCGTCGGTTTATGGCTCTGTAAATATTGATCGTTATAGGGTGTTTTTGGAATATTTATCCGGGTGCTTGCAAACCACGGTGTTTGGTGCGATACGGTGTGAATGGTCGTCTTGCTGTGACAACGATCATGCACAAGACACGAGTATAATTGCTTGCAGCACGACTCAAACGACTCAAACTGAAGTTTCTGTAAGGGACATAGGACAAAGGAATGGTTGCTGAAAATTGGTTTAGTACGGTAGCAGTGCTTCAAAGGGAAATGGAAATAAGAAGATTGTTCGGTCACATTATTGTGAGGAGATTATAAGGGACATACAAACATGTTGCAAACTGCTTACTGACTAAAATTACCAAAATGTAAAATCTCAAAATTTAGTGGGTCTGACTTTTTTCGATCCTAGGATCGGAGAACCTTTCTCAAAGGCAGAGAAAGGTCCTGCTAGGATCGAAACGTCAGGCCCACTACATTTTGAGATTATAACGGAAAACAATCATTTAGGGAATTGAAAGGCAGAGGACTGATGAGTTGCTCAGCTGCATATCCCATTAGACATAATAGTGGAAGATGGCGTCATCCCAGCAGCGCAATGTGTGCCATACATAATATTATTATAGGCCTACGAAAATTGTAAGGCTTACGTTACTCGGACTAGGTCCAACTCCAAGCATATCTCGTTCATGTCGTATACTCATGCCGTAGTCGTACCACCACTCCATCGGCACCAGCTTGAATGGTATAGCTATAGGCCTAATTTGGCTATAACTGTGCAAGATGCTGTATCGTGATGTTTTGTTCCATTAAAAGTAACGATAGGCACATTCTATTCGTCCTTCATTCACCACGATCTGTGCATCGTAAAACTACATGATGTTGGGGATTATTGAAGACGCTAATTGTGTGTGGGTTGAATCGCGGTCGTACCTTGGTTTAGTGGCAGAGTGACAGTTTGTAAATCCCAGCGCTAATCGGAGGAGCCATTTGTGGCAAGAGGGCCGACAATTTGCTTTATAGCGTGAACAATTCTCCGTGATTAGAGGTATTACTGCAGACCATTATGTCCACGTGATGTTTAAACCCTTGTGTTTGACTGATGTTTGTTAGAAGTGGAGATTTGGGATGGCAACCAGAATTGATTTAGCCAGAATTGATGTTCGCGTACGTTGTATTCGCTGTGCAGAAAGCCTATCAATCCCTATAGCTTTAATTTTAACTAGTATAGCCCCTCCCCTCCCCCTTGGCCCCCACCCCGCAAATTGTTTGTGCACTAAGATATGGGCCCATAGCGTTTATGTGGTACGGGAAACAAAATCGCGACCGGGCCCTTATTACAGTATAATATGCTATAATGCGCCATTTTGAAGGGGTTTTTTTAGGGGGTGAATCTGCGCATGACGCGTCATTTTCCCGCATCACGCGATCGGCCATAGAATCCATAACGATGACCCACTTAAACATTCGCCTAGTTTGCCGCTCCGTCCCGCTGTCTATCTATCTGTATGTGCGCGCGTGTGTGTGTTTGCCTCCAGTCGTTATGGCTGCGTGTCACGCCATATACAGTATCTCGGCTTACGGTTTACGTTGTCTTCGGTTTACGTTGACAAGCTCGTAGAGAAAATAGAGAGAGAGAGCGAGGGATACGAGATGTGATCCGCTCGTAAGGCGATCGCGCGTGGTCGACAGAGAGGGGGGGGGGAGAGAGAGAGAGAGAGAGAGAGAGAGAGAGGGGGGGGGAGAGAGAGAGAGAGAGAGAGGGGGGGAGGTTCGCCCGAATAGAACAATCCACCCATTGCCCCCACCTCCTGGGTCACCCGACCCTGTTGTAAGTCAACAAACCAACGGGTCGTGACAGGGGCGGCGATCGGTGTCACAACCCGAATAGCCGGTGTTCTGTGTATATCGCGTTTCTCCATCGCTGACAGTTAATAGGCCCCGAAATAGCTCCGTATTCATGGGCAATCGGTCCTTTATGACCCTCATCAGTACTGTTTATCGCGTTAGCGGAGAGCGTCAGCAACCCGATGTTAAAATCGGTGCCCCGCCTGTGTTTTACCACGCCTACATGGTTATACAATACAATACATGTACATGCACAATGGGTGTCGGCTTACCAAGTGCGCGGCTCGTGGAGCCGGCCCGGCGACTGTTTGCGGTGCTCGGGTTTCCCGGAGCTCGTCCTGTTTACTTTTCCCGACGCGCGACTCGGTCTTCGATCCGAGAAAAAAAAGAAGGGCTGTACACTTCTGGAAAGATCGGCCCCGAATCTCCTGATGACTATTGTAAAAAAAATTGCTTATGGGACTTTGTCCAGATTTGGTTTGGTTTACCGCAGTAAGCGCACTGCTGTGAAGCTGGAAATAGCCGTCTACTGGCCAGATCGTTGACGTTAACCCTTTACTTCACCGATCTACCAAGAACTAGGAGAAGGCATTGCCAAGTTTGCTCCCCCGTAAAGATTACACGGTCGTCTCAGCTGGGCCGCCTGCATATATCTACGTGTCGGGTTCACACTCACACTCCCTCAGATTGTATGTAGGGTCTATACTGTACATACAATCATTTCTGTCCTGGAAACAACGCAAATAGAAGAGTTTCAATACTTGAGTCCTCTTCACGCACGACCCTGTTTTTTTGGGCGGGCGATGACCGCTTCGGAATTTATGGCACTTCTCGGTTGATATTTTATGACATCTGCAGTCATCGTCGCCAGGCGACCGGGTAGTACCACGTGATTGTCGGTGCTAATAGTATCGTCCGAATCGCCGTGTTGTCTTTTTTTTCTGTCTGATTTGGAATGTCCACGGATTGCACACGCGCGGTTCGTGTTGGTTCATCGTCGTCCGGCGGAAACTCAAATATCTGGGTCACTTCGGGGCCTTTGTCTCGTTATCACGCTGTATACGTGTATATATAATCACCACATTCCTGGAGTGGTCACTTTGGGACGTTGATGAGCACTGACAAGCTTGACCCAGAATCGCCGATGCGTAGCGCTCGAACTCGGGCTCTGCGGAAAACTCTTGCTCATCGCTTTATATGGGTGGATAAAATGTTGATGTTAGATTTTTCTTGAGGATTTTCTCCTTTTCTTGAGGGATCAGCTGTACCGAGTTCTCTTTTGAACAAATAGGGACAGATGCTAAAATTGTGTACCCAGGGTTAACCATTGTAACTTGTACTGTCAGAATGTCACTCTTGCAAATCGAAAAAGCAGCGCGAGTTTGTGTGTGACCAATTTTTTTTAGTTGGGGTTGAAGACTTGCCGTGTGGCGGTTGTATCAGGTATCGCGGGAGTTTTGTCACACAGCGGGCGTCGGGCCATGCCTCGTGCGGGGGAAACGGTGGTGGGGCTCCCGCACACCGACCAGGCCGGCGCCGGTCTCTGCGGGCCGTACGAGCGCGTCGAATCCGGGCCACTGCCCGCCGTGGCCGCCGCTGCCGCTGCAGCTGGCGTGGCCGGACCCGCAGACCTAGCACGGGCGGGAACGCTGTGCAGGGACATGGGGGCCAGGTACCCGCACAGCAAGCGTGTAGGCCCTTACCTCATCGGCAAGACCATCGGGGAGGGAAGCTTCGCTAAGGTCAGAGAAGGACTTCACAGCGTAGTCGGGGAAAAGGTAAGTACTCAACCTTTTATTAATTGGTTTGCGGTGACACCATGTTTATCATCTCTTTTGAGACTGAGTGTGGCTCTGAAAAGAGCCGGTGACTCAACGTTTCGAGCAGTGTGTACTCTGCTCGTCTCTTTTCAGAGCCACACTCAGTGTCAAAAGAGATGATAAACATGGTGTCACCGCAAACCAATTAATAGTTATTGTTTCCACCATGCAAACCTTCAAGTCTTTACTACTCAACCTTTGTTTGATGAATAAATTATGCATTTTCAATCCCATAATATATGTGATAATCGTCAAATTAGTATATAAAGGAAAACTGTGAACTTGAAGTTACTTCAAAATGTTGCTATTTGCTTACTGAGCAGACCAAAATTACAAGAAATATTGTACGAATCTCTAATTGTCACAATTCAATTGGTCGGTGCCGACGTCACAGAATGACATTCTGGCACCTGATTGGTCAGTTTGGCTGTTCCATGTTATTCCCTGGAGTGAAAGATTACTACAGGCGTGAATGATAAAGTAACACTCTATGGTATGTTTCACTCCAGTTGAAGGGAGTGAGCCTTTCAAACTCAACAGCCCCGACCCACAGAATGAGACCCTTTTCAAAGGAAGAATAAGTAATGTCATGGAGCATGGTAACAGTGAATCAGTACCGTAATCACGTCGCTCACAATGTTAGTTTAATACTACACATTTTTTTGGACAGTGATATACACAAATTTTGCAAACTGTTTACTGACTAAAATTACCAAAATGCAAATCTCAAAATTTAGCAGGACCTTTCTCAAAGGCAGAGAAATTACTGCTAAATTCGAAACGTACCGTCAGGCCCACTCAATTTTGAGATTTTTTTTACAGTGTGTATAACATGGTTTGAGTTAGAGTTGTTACAGTTCACATGGTATTTTTGTATTGCAAATATTACTGTGGCCATGGCTTGAGTTGAAGCACACGGCTTAGATAGACTGGGTTTCAGTGCAGTATCTGTTTGTTGGTCGGCTCGCATGTCTGTGTGGTTGAGCGTCAGTCCTCCTAGTGTTCTTTCGGTTGACGAGGTCTTGGGGGCCCGGTCGGATCGGTTTTCAAAGTCCAACCCCCCCCCCTGCCCGCCCCTCCCTCATCCACACCTCCGAGTTGTTTTCCCAGACATGAAAGCCCTTTTGTTCCCAGGCCATGTCATGTATAAACTCAATCCTCCCTCTTTTTAACAACAATGATTAGAACCTCGGCCCTTTTCCAAGATCTGGCGTTCGAGGAAGACAAAACAAACCATCAACCAGCGAGCCAATTGCAAGCATATGGGCTTGCACCGTAACGCGAGATTTTCAGCAGCCTATACATTGCGTCTATTTTGATAATAAAATAATCATCATGCACTTTGGTGTCAGTTCAACCATGGCTCATTCGAGTAGAACGATTCACTATACGGGATCACCCTGTTGTTTTCTCTTGCTTTGTTTTGCTATGACGAGGCGCAACCCCCACCATAACAATATCATACGGAAGAAGTTTAGTGACTAATTAACACAACTCAGTTTTAACCCAAGTGTCACTGAACCAGTACATAAGCAAGTGCAGTCTTAAGCCAACTCAGTCCCATGCCAACGCAGTTCCAAACCAACTCAATCCCAGATTAACTCAGTCCCAGACCAACTGAGTCCTACACAAACTCAGTCCCAAACAAACTCGGTCCCAAACCACCCAAGCCATCCCTTAACCAACTCAGTCATCGACTCAGTCCTAAAGCCATGCAACTCATGATCAGTACTAAACTAACTGAGTCCTAAACCAACTCAGTCCAAAACCAACACAGTCCTAAACCATCTCAGTCCTAGACCAACTCAGTCCTAAACCAACCCAGTCCCAAACCAACTCAGTCCTAAACCAACTCAGTCCCAAACTAACTCAGTACTAAATCAACTCATTCCAAAACTAGCTCAGACCCAAACCAACTCAGTCCCAAACCAACTCAGTGCCAAACCATCCCAGTTCTAAACCAACTCAGTCCCAAACAAACTCAGTCCCAAACCAACTCAGTCATAAACCAACTCAGTCCCAAACCAACTCAGTCCTAAACCAACTCAGTCCTAAACAAACTCAGTCCCAAACCAACTCTGCCCTAGACCGGTCCCAAACATTCTCAATCCTTAAACCAACCCAGTTCCTGACCAACTCAGTTCAAGACCAACTCGAGTCGTAAACCAACAACGTCATTCCTAAACCATGCCGCTTAGTCCCAAACCAACTCAGTCCTGAACCAACTCAGTCCTAAACCAACTCAGTGCCAAACCATCCCAGTCCTAAACCAACTCAGTCCCAAACCAACTCAGTCCCAAACCACCTCAGTCCCAAACCAACTCAGTCCTAAACCAACTCAGTCCTAAACCAACTCAGTCCCAAACAAACTCAGTCCCAAACCACCTCAGTCCCAGACCAACTCAGTCCCAAACCAACTCAGTCCCAAACCAACTCAGTCATAAAAAAAAACTATGCCCTAGACCGGTCCCAAACATTCTCAATCCTTAAACCAACTCAGTTCCTGACCAACTCAGTTCCAGACCAACTCATCAGTCCTAAACCAACAACGTCATTCCTAAACCACGCAGCGTAGTCCCAAACCAACTCAGTCCTGAACCAACTCAATCCAAACCAACTCAGTCCAAAACCAACTCAGTCCTAAACCATCCCAGTCCTAAACCAACTCAGTCCCAAACCAACTCTGCCCTTAACAAAACGTAGTCCTGAAACAAATCAAACCAAAGCCAACCCAGAGCCCCAACCGACCCAGGTCCTATATACCAAGAAGGGGCCGAAGAGATTGAGCTGCCTGGGCAGCAATTCGTGCCTACAGCTGAGCAATCCCCGGGCCTCCTGAATTGAGGTTGCCAGCGGATGATACGCTGGCATTTGATGTTTCGGAACAAACATAAATGAAAGGTGTATATAGTTGGCTATCCCGTTAATCCAAGGAAGACTTTCGATGCTCAGCAGCTTAACGCTGAGGCTGCTTTGTGACCTAGTATTGACTGATTGCGCCCTACAGTGACTGACCTATAGTGGGTATCAAACAATGACACAGATCAAGGTGCCGCTGTTGTAAACTACATGACGACTGTTACACTTGTTTGTTTGATCGAGGCTTTTCTTTCTCGAAATCTATGAAGAACATTGTGGAGTTTGAACCAGAGACCTTACCGGAGTACCCCATCTATAAGACACTTAATGACATCATCACGTAATCGGTCTTTCGGCCCGCAGTGTTTCACCTTACTTACTGCGTCGGGCGTGCTCGACCTTTTGATTTTCAAAAGAGAAGCATAATTTTGTTATCCAAAAGCGACGCAAACTTTTTTTTTCAAAAAAGAGCAAGACGAGCAGGTCGGGCCTTTCATCACTTTACGACACAAACACCCCCAAAGGATTAACAATTATCAGTTGAATTCTAATATTTGAATCTCATCAGCGGCCCCCCATCATCTTGGTATCTGTTCTCTGGCAGAAGGTTCTTCAAACAAAAGCAATCATAACACCGCACCATAAATTGTCAGCTTGCCTTTGCACAAATCGTGACTTTTCCCTCCCTTTCCACCCACCGTCCCCTCTATAGGTGGCCATAAAAATCACCGATAAGAAAGTGGCCGGCGAGGATGCTTACCTGCGGAAGAATATGCGGCGGGAGGCGGGGCTACTCCAGTCGTTACGTCACCACCCCAACATCGTGTCGCTGTACGAAGTCATGGAGACGGATCACAACTTCTACATGGTAACAGTGCGCGGGCCACGCCCCCGGCCGGCGGTCCGATGACCCAGATGTGGACATTCATTGGCTGTGGCTGGAAGTATAGCGCTCGAGTCTATGAGCAGCCGATTCCCATAGACTCGTGTGCAATCTGAAGCCTCTGCGAATGAATTGTGAGCATCTGATAAAGTAGCTGTAGCTTCTAAAGCTCATGTCTTATTTGTTAACATTTTACTCGTTCGTCCCATAAAGTGCTACCATCCAGTAGCCGATTTCAAGAAAAGTTGCGTAAGTTATGCAACGTTTCGTTCAAATGTTGCCCTTGTGCCCCAATGAATCTTTTCAACACCATTTAGAAAAGGCAGCAAAATGTTGCATAAGTTACGCAACTTTTCTTGAAATCGATAAATCGGCAGCTGTATTTTGATGCTTCTTGCAGACTAATTACTGTATCTCAGCTTCAAAAAGTAATAAAAAAAAATCGAAAACGTCAGGTCCACGTGTGCACGTGGTGCTTGTACACACGCGCTTTTACGAAAAGTCCATTGCCCGAACGTGCCCCCTTCATCATAACTAGCCTCAAGATGCGGCTTGACATAGCGCGCAAGTCTATGGATTGTGGCTACAGCCGCTCATTATCGACCAGCATAAACTCGTGTGCAATTTGAAGCCGTAGCCTTCGATTTTGGAGAGTTCGATTTGTTATAATTCTAGGAAAGATTGCCAGTCACGGTTACTTCCGCACAAAAACCACTGTATCCACCACGACAACCCTGGAATTTCTGGATATGGCTTGAAACAGCGCGCAAGTCTACGGGAACTGGCTGAAGCCGCTAACCACACCGCTCTCCTTAGACTCGCGTGTAATTTGATGCCGTTTTTTCGAGTGGCTGTGCGTTGAACTGCCCGACGCGTTCGGCATAAAGGTCATGCGCTTGCGCAGTGGCGCAAAAGTCCACTACCTTGCAAATGGCTCTTTTCCAAAACTCCGGCTCCGGCTTCGTCTCTGTTATCCAAAAGCTGGAAACACAGGCAAGAGTTCTTTGTTGAAATCTAAGCTTTTGGATTCTTTCTCGAAACGCAGTGTAACATTCAAAAACGAAGCCAAAGGCCTTGATGCCTTGTACTTTAAAATGGACGAAAGAAAGGAATACAACGCCAGAGCCTGAGCCTAAGCCGGGTTTTGGAAAAGGGCCCTTACCTCGCCGTGCGGTCACCATGACTAGCCTGCAATGTCCAGATATCAAATAACTGTAGGTTTTGCACGTGCGTAGGTCTTGGAGCTGTGCACAGGCGGGGCCCTGCTGGATCGGATATGCAGCGAGAAATGCCTGCTGGAGGGGGAGGCTAGGCGCTACGTGGGCCAGATCGTGTCGGCAGTGGATCACATGCACCAGGCGGGAATTCTGCACAGGTAAAGCGCCCAAGTCGATTCCTGCCGTTTTGTATAATAACTGACCGATTGCACGACCAATGTTCACATGCCACCATGCGACTTAAAGTGGGTATTTTGGTGCAGAACAGAAGTGGAAACAAGCAAAGAAGTCAATCTTATTGTCCATATTCTTCTTTTTGCATGATCCATCGCTGCTATGTGCCAAATTAGATGAAAAAATACCCACTATAAGTCTCGCGATAGCATGTAAACAGTGGTTGCGCAATCGGTCTCGTAATTCGTCACTGTTAAGACCTCTAAATGCAAAGATGTTGAGAATACAATGAGCCCCATCCTCTCTCTGTTATTAATTGCAAAAAGCAATAGATGCTTATCCGCATTCGATAGAAAGAGCTGCGATGAAATGTCCTTTTGGAATTGGCCGAAAACATCAAGCAAGGTTTGAGATGAGTAGTTATCCTTTATGGCGGGCAGCTATATTTGTAGAGAGAAAACTGTAGACCCTAAAGGCGGTCAAGTAAAAATACCGTACGTCAATGTGTTCATGGCTCCTTAGCATAAATTAACTTCCGGACCCTTGACCTGCCGCAGTCGGGAGATTGACTCATGAATATTCAGTTGTGACGTACGGCATTTCACCTGGCCGCCTTTAGCGTCTAACAGAGAAAACCGTACGTGTGGAGCCGCTGTAGTTCGTATAGGTAGGGGCCTATTTCAAATCCAAGTGAAGCACAGCACAGACTTACAATTATGGTCCGTGACTCGGACTGGACTACTGGAGTCTGACTCGAGTCTTATTTCCCATGATTCTGACCCCGGATGACTTGGGGCTTGGACACTGTCTTGATGAGAGATGTGACTCGGACTCGGACCCGAACTTAATTGTTTGGTGTCAGACACGAACACAAGTCTCTTGTACTTGCCAGCCAACGACGATTTCGTGTGTCTTTCTTTTGGCAGAGATCTGAAAGTGGAAAATCTTCTTCTGGATGAGAACAACGACATCAAAATTATTGGTAGGCTTTAAAAATGTCTATTCTCCCCGACTTCAAAGGTGTTCATCCTTTCGGTGTTCAGCTTTAAAGGAACTCGTTGGTGTTCTCTGTGTACAAGGGTGAAATGTACGTTGTTTTTTACGGCCTGTTAGGTGCACGCACCACTATGACGGACTTTGAGGGGGGGGACTGGAAATATTGAACAGCGCCTTCAGCGTCCAAAATGCTACAGGGTCTATAACGCTCTTGCGACACGATCTCCCTATAATACAAAACCTTATTCCGATCCCATTCTTATGTTTGCATCAAGTCTTCGGGTAATTGCACTGGTGCCTTTGAACAAACAGATACGGATCCCTTTCAACGTACGGTAGCTTTGAACCAATCTTTAGGCCCCTGCATTCATGAGATAATAAATTATGATTAATTTATGATCATCTCCGTCGCTTTACCTCTTTATGGGATGTTACTCGTTAATTTGTATTTTGTTGTGCGTTGATTTACACACAGCAAAGCCTATGCGCTAAGACTATCACAACGCAGTACACATCTAATGTTACGGAGCTCTATTAGTATTAGTCTATGTCTAAGGAATACAATGTCTGATTAACTGTGTGCTTGCTGCAGATTTTGGACTGAGCAATGCGGTCAGCCTTAGCAACGGCCGCTTGAGGGCGGACTTCCGTGGCACGCAGTGCGGCAGCCCGGCCTACGCAGCTCCCGAGATCATCGCCAACAGGAAGTATGGCGCCAAAGTGGACGTGTGGAGCATGTAGGTACACTGGAGCTCTTTCCCCTCGAAATTTCCCGGCTCAGGCTCAGGCTCCGACTTTGGCTTGGCCGCCATTTTTACTCCATCCATTTCAAAGTACAAGGCACGGAAGCGGGAGCCCATTGGCTGCAGTGGTTGGGAAGAGTTTGTACATGATGCGTTGTGCGCGCCTGCAATGGCCAAACGTATAATATACGCAAAACGATCTCAGCTGTGCAACAGATGATTGTATTCACTATTACGATCAGACAAGATTTTGGAAGGACATATTATGTCCTTCCAAAATCTTGTCTGATAGTGAAAGTGAATACAATCATCTGTTGCACAGCTGAGATCGTTTTGCGTCTCAGAATCCCAACATTCAATTTCAAACAAAATTTATATGCCCCAACCTGTGTTTGCAGCCTTGTGGATGGCAGAGCTAGAAGTGCGGAGCCAGACCCAGAGCCAAGGCCCTTTTCCAAAACCAGGCTTAGGCTCAGGCTCCGGCCCTGTCTCCATTTCCTTCATCTATTTTTAAGTACAAGGCATGAAAACGGGAAGCCTTTGGCTTCGTGTTTGAATGTTACACTGCATTTTGAAACAAAATACAAAGCTTCAACTTCAACAAAGAACTCCAACCTGTGTTTCCAGCTTTTGGATAACGGTGACGAAGCCGGAGCCGAAGCCTAAGCCGCGTTTTGAAAAAAGGTCCCTAGAACTTTTTTTTTTTGTAGGGGGGGGGGGGAGACACAAAGTAGTGTCCAGCATCATCGGCTACGCCTGGCGGAAAGAACATACAAGTCTATTAGAGTTGCCTGTAGCCGCTTCGCCAGGCGGCTTCCATAGACTCGTGTGTGATAAGAAGCCTTAGCCAATGGATTTGTACAGCCCTAATTACCGCGGCCAAATTACCACGAGGCCGCGACAGATATTTGTCTTTTTGGCTGTACGGCTTGAAATAACACACACATCTATGGGGGGAAATGACTGTCGTCGCTAGCTAGCGGCTCCCATATATAGACGCGTGTAAATTGAAGCCTTAGTCAATGAATAATTGGGACACGCTCAAACTCTTACATAAATAAAACAAGCCGTGAGAAAATGTGGATGAAGCGTCTTCGGACTATTCAAGCTAATGGTCTCAACATCCAGGAGGGTAATGACTAACACCATGCAGCTTTCTGATAATCCTTCTTTTGTGTTCACACTTCTCTCTTTGATCTTTCCCTCCTTGTCACTAATCCCTACCCTACTCCTTGCCCTTCTCTCTGATCTTTCCCCCTCTTGTCACCAATCCCTACCCTACTCCTTGCCCTTCTCCTTGCCCTTCTCTTTGATCTTTCCCCCTCCTCTCACTAATCCCTACCCTACCCCTTGCCCTTTCCTTTGATCTCTCCCTACCAGCTTCACTCTTTGTCCTCTGTTTCTCACCCGTGTCCTATTCACTCTCTCCCCCCTTCCTTCGTGTACATGTATCTGTTTTGTCCTTGTCACTCTGCCTTTGAGAAAGGTCCTGCTAGGATCGAAACGTCAGGCCCACTAGATTTTAAAAAATAAAACAAAAGTAGGGTCCCACGGAAAGTCACTACCCGGATCGAAACATCAGGGGTGGATTTCACAAAGCCCTACGATGCATTGTAACTCAACTTACGATGGATAGCCCATCGTGAGTTGTGATAGGCCGCATGGTGTCTGTGCATCGCTCAACGACTTGCGATTGATTGTAGATAAGACTTAGTGGGAAAAAAAACTTAGTGAAAGGTTTGCGGTGACATCATGTACGAATATGTCTCCTCTTTTAAGAAGTATGGCTCTGAAAAGAGCCGGCTCTTTTCAGAGCCATACTTCTTGAAAGAGATGACATAATAGGTTCAAAGCATGTTGGTAGTCATCGGTTAGAAAATACAGTTTGGGTACACCATTGGACCAACATTGTCTTGAAAGAGACATAAATACTGTACGTGGTGTCGCCGTAAACCTTCCACTAAGATTGGCGGTAGGTTACGATGGGTTTGCTGAAATCGATCACAACAGGCACCCCTTTTTCGTTCTGATGATCACGCTTCCTATCCTCACCCGATTGCCCGATTGTCTGTTTGTCCTGACTCCTGAACCCTGCTGTATCTGGTCCAACCCCGGCCCCTCGTTCAGGGATGCACGCCTTTAATTTCCTCCGTTCGCGACCCTCTGTTTGTCTGCCCATTCAGAGGGAAGGCCCACTCTTATAGCCAAGGAGGAAATTGCCACATTCGAAACAGTGGGGTCGCATCTCGGCCCTTCATCCGTACCGAGGACGCACCGTGCTTCGTTTAATTTAATTTATCTTTTCTTTTTTTTCTTCGGGGAGGGGTGGACGCAATGACGCGGACGTTGCGTGTGCCCGATTTATTGTGTCCCCGTTTTCCAAGTGAGGCAACACTTTTTTTTTCATCGACCCGATAGCAACCCCCCAACCCCTTCCCTTCCCCTCCTTCGCTCGCCTCCGTCCCTACCCCCGCCGCCGCAGCACTTCGCGTGCGCGGTCAGCGTCCAGTGAACCCGTCGAGATGATTCGAAGAAAACAAAATCGACTCGCATGACCCTCCATGGACTTGTGGCCATTAGCGGCAGAGTCTATCCTTACACGAGGCCGCACGAATTGGACGGTCCCTCGGTCATACTAACCCGTCCCTCTCTCCTCTCTCTCCCCTCTCTCTCTCTCCTCTGTCTCTCCTCTCTCTCAATCTATATCTCCACCTCTCTATCTCCCCTCTCTCTCCCCTGTCCCCCTCTCTCTCCTCTCTCTTTCCCTCTCTCTCTCCCTCTCACCCTCTCTCTCTCTCCCCTCTCTCTACCCCCTCTCTCCACCTCTCTCTCTCCCTCTCTCTCTCCCATCTCTCTCCCCCCCTCTCTCTCCCCCTCTCTCTCCACTGCTTTCTCTACCCCTCTCTTCTCTCTCCCTCCCCGTCTCTCTCTCCCCCTTTCTCCACTGCTTTCTCTCCCCCTCTCTCTCCCCTGTCTCTCTCTGAACCTCCCTCCTCCCCTCTATCCGTTAATCAGCGTTGGGGGTTGTTTTGCCTTTACACATGTATTTAGAAACAAATTTCTCAATTTCCGCTGATGTCATTTACGACGTCGTGTGTTTGGACTCACGAACCGTATACCCCAGAGCTTTGTATCCAAACCATGCGTCGTCCATTAGAAAATAATATATTTAAAACGCAGGAAATCACAACTAATGGCTACCCCGAAAAAGGTCTGACCTCGAGCCTTTCTCAGAGGCAGGACGGAGACGACTCGTGGAATTATTTAGTCGGGCAACGATTTTTTGTAAGCAGTTTCTGAAATACAAGAAAGTGCGTCTGTGCAGCTCTTCAACGTCAACACGCTCTCCAACATCAACACGATCCCCTAGCTGCCTAAACAATTATTCTCGGACAGTGCGTACCAAGCGCGCTCGCTGTGCGGCACGGGTACTACATGTACCTGTGACCCAAATATTGTTGCTACTGGTGCTGCTGCTGTTGCTATTGGTGCTGCTGCTGTTGCTATTGGTGCTGCTGTTGTTGCTATTGGTGCTGCTGTTGTTGCTATTGGTGGTGCTGTTGTTGCTATTGGTGGTGTTGCTGTTGCTATTGGTGCTGCTGCTGTTGCTGTTGGTGCTGCTGTTGTTGCTATTGGTGCTGCTGTTGTTGCTGTTGGTGCTGCTGTTGTTGCTGTTGGTACTGCTGTTGTTGCTATTGGTGCTGCTGTTGTTGCTATTGGTGCTGCTGTTGTTGCTATTGGTGCTGCTGTTGTTGCTGTTGGTGCTGCTGTTGTTGCTGTTGGTACTGCTGTTGTTGCTATTGGTGCTGCTGTTGTTGCTATTGGTGCTGCTGTTTTTGCTATAGGTGCTGCTGGTGTTGCTATTGGTGTTGCTGTTGTTGCTATTGGTGCTGCTGTTGTTGCTATTGGTGCTGCTGTTGTTGCTATTGGTGTTGCTGTTGTTGCTATTGGTGCTGCTGTTGTTGCTATTGGTGCTGCTGTTGTTGCTATTGGTGCTGCTGTTGTTGCTATTGGTGCTGCTGTTGTTGCTATTGGTGCTGCTGTTGTTGCTATTGGTGCTGCTGTTGTTGCTATTGGTGCTGCTGCTGTTGCTATAGGTGCTGCTGTTGTTGCTATTGGTGCTGCTGTTGTTGCTATTGGTACTGCTGTTGTTGCTATTGGTGCTGCTGTTGTTGCTATTGGTGCTGTTGTTGTTGCTGTTGTTGGTACTATTGGTGTTGTTGTTATTTTCCTGGTTCTGCAGCTGTTATTGTCCTTGAGGTTAGATAATAATATATGAAGGATCGCATGACCAAAGTACTAAGCCAATAATATAACCCATCTCCTTTGAGACGGAGTGTGGCTTTGAAAAGTGACCGGCTGCATGTAACTCAACGTTTTGGGCAGAGAGTACATAGTTACAGTCTCCCTACTGACGTGCAGAAAACACACTGCCAGAAACGCCGAGTGACCGGCTCTTCAGAGCAGACATTAAGTCCTCGAGGTCGTCTGCGTAGTTTCTCTCGTGATTAGATTTTCTGCTGCTCCTTCTCCCGCTGTCAGGGTTATAGCGGTAGTTATCCTCTCGGCTGATTCGAAACAAGTCGAAACAATTGCTATATTTAGCTGACTATTTGGTTGGCCGCCATCTAAGGGCTTGGTAGTTTAGATGGGGAGAGCGCCGGTACGCTAAACCAGAGGTCTAGGGTTTTCAATCCCGGTCCAGTCCAATTTTTATCCTCTCGGCTGATTCGAAACAATTCGTGTGACACATCCCTCCCCGCGCAAAAGGGTGTGCCGTACCACAATCCACAACCCCCCCCCCCCCCGCTCCGTACTTGGCCCCGCAGACGTCCGCTGTCCAACGCAGTTTAAGATGAACACCGGCAGTCCATGCGTGTCGACATTGCCCACTGCCCGTGAAAGTTCTGGACGAGCCAGGCACTTAACGAGACCCACCCAGCCGACTTGGCTGTCTCTGTCTCTGCCTCATGCTGTACGGTATAGTGCACAGCTTGTTGGGAAACCGCTTCGAGGCTGGCTGTCACCGTGTGCCTTCGTGGCTGTCTCTGTCTCTTTTCCGCCCCTCTCTCATTTCCTGTATGCAATCTCCCGGCCTGCCAGTCTGTCCATCTGCCCGTCGGCCTCCCCCTCTTCCTTTCTGCCTCCCCTCCCTCCCCGCCTACCTAGCTACCTCCCTGCCACCTCACCTTCTTCCCTGCCTCCTTGGCTCCCTCCGCCCCTCGCTCCCTCTCTCCCTCCTTCAAAGTTCCCTCCCTCCCTCCCTTCCTCCCTCCGTCTATGCCTACTAATCGTATACCGACCACTCCCCTCTCTGTCTCCCTGTCTCCATGCCTCCCTGTCTCCCTGCCTCCCTGTCTGTCTGCCTCCTTCCCTGCCTATAAATGCCTCCCTCCTTGCCGCCATCCCTCCCTGCCTACAGCAATGTCTGCCTCTCTGCCTCCAGTCCCTCGATACCTGCGCACCCTGCCTCACTGTCTCCCTCCCTGTCTCCCTCCCTGCCCACCCTGCCTCCCTGACTCCCTCCCTGTCTCCCTCCCTGCCCACCCTGCCTCACTGTCTCCCTCCCTGTCTCCCTCCCTGCCCACCCTGCCTCCCTGACTTCATCCCTGTCTCCCTCCCTGCCCACCCTGACTCCCTGACTCCCTCCCTGTCTCCCTCCCTGCCCACCATGCCTCACTGTCTCCCTCCCTGTCTCCCTCCCTGCCCACCCTGCCTAACTGACTCCCTCCCTGTCTCCCCCTGCCCACCCTGCCTCACTGTCTCCCTCGATCCCTGTCTCCCTCCCTGCCCACCCTGACTCCCTGACTCCCTCCCTGTCTCCCTCCCTGCCCACCCTGCCTCCCTGACTCCCTCCCTGTCTCCCTCCCTGCCCACCCTGCCTCCCTGATTTCATCCCTGTCTCCCTCCCTGCCCACCCTGCCTCCCTGACTCCCTCCCTGTCTCCCTCCCTGCCCACCCTGCCTCACTGTCTCCCTCGATCCCTGTCTCCCCCCTGCCCACCCTGACTCCCTGACTCCCTCCCTGTCTCCCTCCCTGCCCACCCTGCCTCACTGTCTCCCTCGATCCCTGTCTCCCTCCCTGCCCACCCTGACTCCCTGACTCCCTCCCTGTCTCCCTCCCTGCCCACCCTCCCTCCCTGACTCCCTCCCTGTCTCCCTCCCTGCCCACCCTGCCTCCCTGACTCCCTCCCTGTCTCCCTCCCTGCCCACCCTGCCTCCCTGATTTCATCCCTGTCTCCCTCCCTGCCCACCCTGCGTCCCTGACTCCCTCCCTGTCTCCCTCCCTGCCCACCCTGCCTAACTGTCTCCCTCGATCCCTGTCTCCCCCCTGCCCACCCTGACTCTCTGACTCCCTCCCTGTCTCTCTCCCTGCCCACCCTGCCTCCCTGACTTCATCCCTGTCTCCCTCCCTGCCCACCCTGCCTCCCTGACTCCCTCCCTGTCTCCCTCTCTGCCCACCCTGCCTCACTGTCTCCCTCGCTGTCTCCCTCCCTGCCCACCCTGCCTCACTGTCTCCCTCCCTGTCTCCCTCCCTGCCCATCCTGCCTCCCTGACTCCCTTCTTCCAAGTTCCCTCCCTCCTTCCCTCTATACTTTCCCCACCCCTCCCTCCCACCCACCTATCTGCCTTCCTCCCTTCATGCCTCCCTCCCTGTGTGTCTCCCTCCCTCCTTCCCTCTATACTTGCCTCTCTCCCTGCCTGCCTAATTCCTGCCTCCCGTCTACCTTCTTCCAAGTTCCCCCTTCTTCCCTCTACGCCTTTTTCATCCACCCCCCTCTTTGTTTACCTACTTGTTTGCTTTAATTCCTACCCGCCTATCTGCCAGTCTCCCTCCTTCTCCTTGCCTGCCTCCCTGCCTCCCTGCCTCCCTCACCCCTTGCAAGCCTGCCTGCCTCCCTGCCTCCTCCCCTCCCTGTTAGCTACCTGCCTCTTTTCCTCCCTCTCCCCTCCCTCCTCCCTTCCCTGTATGTCTCTCCGCCTTCCCCCCTCCCCCGGCCTGCTTCACTCCTTCCCTCCCTGCCTGTCCACCCCCTCCGTCCCGCCCTCCCATCAAAGCCACCCGAGTAATCGCCACGTATAGTCACTACGCAATTAACCCGGCGGCCGTCACACTGGCCGTCTTTGCCCGCGGCAAAACTGCCAACGCAAATTGCGCGTGCGTATAATAATGTATGCTACGCAGAGCCGCACAGCGTGTTGCGGACCACCGTTAAATCGAATAGTTCCGCACTTTCCTTGAACCGTCGTTTCTGTCGTGGTTTCTCCCCCCCCCCCATCTACTCCTGGACCAAAGTACAGCATCATCACCCCATTACCGAGTCCGTGAACCCTTTCGTTCAGTTGCGGTGGGCTATCGTTAAGCACTGCAAAGGATATGTGGCACTAGTCTCACATAAAAAATTTGTTGCACCGACCATTGGTCCAAAATGTCGCCTGGTAACATGATCTGCCAATGAAGCCCCTTTCAAACTCTTTGCATGTGTCTGTCCAAATCAATCACACTCTCCCATATCAGCTCTACGAAAAGTGCATTATACGGCAGTTAGTGGTTGAATTTGCTTCTGACTTGCGCCCCCAACACGGCAAAGACTTTATTAAGCTGACTATTTGGTTGGCCGCCATCTAAGGGCTTGGTAGTTTAGATAGGAAGAGCGCTGGTACGCTAAACCAGAGGTCTAGGGTTTTAAATCCCGGTCCAGTCCAATTTTTTTCTGCCATTTTTGTCCCCATTTGTTCAAAAGGTTCCAGTCAGTTTTCCATTGATTTGTTTGTAATGACTGACAGTGCATTTAGTAAGATGTTAGCGTCAAGGAGAATGCAATTCAACGAGGTTTTTTTTCCCCTGCTCGTCGTGTGATTGCCACGGCAAGACGGCACGCATGCACGGTGCTTTGCCTGAGTGACTCGCTGCTCGTGCAGGATTCCAATCCACCCCTCCTCTTTTCTGGGCCAGACGACCTAGCCACTTGACCGCCGAGCTGCTCGGGGTCGTGTGACGGATTCTAGTCCGTACAGCGGCTGGAATAGTCTTGCTTCAAGGCGTTGTTGGTTGAGATACTCTAACGCCCGACGCGCGAGGGCGCGATGAATACGGCACCCGATGATCCGCAGACACACGTGCGCACCCAGACAGACCGGTCAACAGCAGCTCAATTCAACGCGTATAAGTGTGTGCGGATCTCCGTGCGAGTTCGTATACGTGTGTGTACTGTACGCTGCGGATCACGTTCGGCTATCCAAACCGACAACGTCTTGAACCAAGACTACGGCTGGAACCGTGTTGCGTCGTTATCAGAAAGGCCACACACGTACTTGCCGTTTCATTTGTATTGCAGGCCGTGTTCTCGATCGTCATGATTGTTAGCCCCCTTAGTTCATGCATCCAGCAAATGAGCACCATGCACCAGAACACTCCAGTACCAACCCCCTCAGCAGACCAAGTTCGTGATCGGAAGGCGAGAGAGCAGACCTCGCCATTTGTTGCTCCAATTCTGGGTTAACCCCGCCACCCCCTGCCTCCCTGACTCCCTCCCTGTCTCCCTCCCTGCCCACCCTGCCTCCCTGACTCCCTCCCTGTCTCCCTCCCTGCCCACCCTGCCTCCCTGACTTCATCCCTGTCTCCCTCCCTGCCCACCCTGCCTCCCTGACTCCCTCCCTGTCTCCTTCCCTGCCCACCCTGCCTCACTGTCTCCCTCCCTGTCTCCCTCCCTGCCCACCCTGCCTCCCTGACTCCCTCCCTGTCTCCCTCCCTGCCCACCCTGCCTCACTGTCTCCCTCCCTGTCTCCCTCCCTGTCTCCCTCCCTGCCCACCCTGCCTCACTGTCTCCCTCCCTGTTTCCCTCCCTGTCTCCCTCCCTGCCCACCCTGCCTCACTGTCTCCCTCCCTGTCTCCCTCACTGTCTCCCTCCCTGTCTCCCTCCCTGTCTCCCTCCCTGCCCACCCTGCCTCACTGTCTCCCTCCCTGTTTCCCTCCCTGTCTCCCTCCCTGCCCACCCTGCCTCACTGTCTCCCTCCCTGTTTCCCTCCCTGTCTCCCTCCCTGCCCACCTTGCCTCACTGACTCCCTCCCTGTCTCCCTCCCTGCCCACCCTGCCTCACTGTCTCCCTCCCTGTTTCCCTCCCTGTCTCCCTCCCTGCCCACCCTGCCTCACTGTCTCCCTCCCTGTTTCCCTCCCTGTCTCCCTCCCTGCCCACCCTGCCTCACTGACTCCCTCCCTGTCTCCCTCCCTGCCCACCCTGCCTCACTGTCTCCCTCCCTGTCTCCCTCCCTGCCCACCCTGCCTCACTGTCTCCCTCCCTGTCTCCCTCCCTGCCCACCCTGCCTCACTGACTCCCTCCCTGTCTCCCTCCCTGCCCACCCTGCCTCACTGTCTTCCTTCTTCCAAGTTCCCTCCCTCCTTCCCTCTGTACTTTCCCCACCCCTCCCTCCCACCCACCTATCTGCCTGCCTCCCTTCATGCCTCCCTCCCTGCCCAGACGCAGAAGCTGCATCCCCCGCATGGTAACCCGAGGAAAATGGCGTCTGGCAGGCCGGCGTAAGCCCTGGATTTTCGGGCAATTAGAAGAGATTCTCAGTACAGATGGATGGCTTCTTTCTGTGGAGGAAGAAGAGAAGTGTCTATAACGTTGAAGCAGTGGGAACTCTATACCATCAGCGTGCCTGTGGACCAATTACGTGGAGCTGCCTGGGCCCAATTTCATAGCACCGCTTAAGCGTGAAAGTCTGCTAAGCAGGACATGTCTTCCTTGTGTAAGCAAGGATTACAAACCACACTGTGATGCGACGTCCATTGCTTTTGACTTGTATTCCACTCTTATTTGCTTAGCATGAAACAAAAGTGAAGTTTGGGTATAGGCAAGGGGATACTGTGGCTCATGAGGTTTTGCGTTTAAGCACATTTTGGCGCTTAAAGCCCCTACACGGCATTGGTAAGATCGAAAAACAGAAATGAAAAAGAGCTCCTGTCCATTCGTGACTGTTCACTCTGAAGGGTTTATGGACATTCCAAGGGCCTGATGTTTCCACTCTAGCGGGATCCTTTTCCTCAAAGGCAGAATTTCTGTTAAAGCCCCTACACAACATTGGTAAGATCGAAAAACAGATATGTTCACAGATTTAAATGAAACTTATACAGTTTGAAGATGGTTATAATAGAAACCTGTCACTGAAATATTTCTGCCTAAAATGTTGTATTTCGGGAGAAATGGGTAAAAGAAATAGTTCACGTCTCACCAAAATCTAAACTATTTTTCGGAACAGTACGGCGTTGAATGCTGCATTTTCGCGAAAAAAAATGAAGCGGTTTTCGCTATTTTCTCGAGACTCGGTTGGCGGATTGAGCTGAAATGTTCACAGGTGTGCTATTTCATGCATGTGTTGGATTAGACAACGTACCGATGCTATTCTTTGACCTCGACCAATGTTGTGTAGGGGCATTTAGCGGCTCTATGAAATTGGCCCCCGAGCTTGAAAATATACATTGCTTTACGGCTTGTATGAGCATAGCACAGAGTATTAAGTGGAGCTTTTGCAGACAGTTTTGCAACAAAAATGGATTGGCCTAAAGGTGCCGGGCATAAACGTTTGTCTATCAGTTCTTGCGCCAATAATTTCTTGGAGGCCTTCCAAGGGAGACTGTTCGTGCTTAGCGGATTTGTAGGCCTAAGAGGCTCTATGAAATTGGGACCTGTTTTGAAGCTTGCGCTCAATAAAAAAATAAAAAAAATAAAAAAATAAAAAAAATAAATGGTTTCTTAGAAGCTCTGTCTGCGAAGTCTGGCCTCGGGTCATGACGGGTTGTAGCAAGGCCGACGGGCCAGCTGTCACGGACGGGCGATAGTTTTGCATCGGGCAGCGGCAGAAAGTCGATGTCGGGACCGGGACTAATGTCCCCGCGGAACGTCAGCAGACACGCCGCTCGGCGGCGGCGGGGAAAAGGGCGGAGGGGGCGGGGGCGGGGGCGGCCCTGCCGGCCGAATCGAGTTTATTTTCCTGGTCAACATCTGCCCTCGCCACTCAGGAGTCCGATATCGGAGAAAATAATCAACCCCGATTTCTACCTGTCTCACGGTCTCATTGTTTTGGTTGTCTGCCGATCTCTTCGCCTGTCTGTCTGCCCCTGTCTGTCTCTCGCCATACCTCTCGCTGCGTCTGCACGTCTCCCTCTCTGCTGGCCCTGCCTCTGTATCTTTTCCCTTCTCTCTATCTTCTCTCTCTCTCTCTCTCTCTCTCTTTTCCACCCTCTTTCTCATCTCTCTTTGTTTCTGTCTCTCTCCACACCCTATCTCCCCTCCCCATTTCTGGCTCGGTCTCCACCTCTGACCCTCTCCCCCTTCTCTTCCCCTCCCCCAGACTCCATCTCTCATTCTCCCCGGATTTCTCTGTCCCTTTTGTCTGGCACTCTCTCTCTCTCTAACTATGTCTGTTTCTCTGTTCCCGTCTATCTCCAGCTCTCCCTGTCTCAGACAGTATCTGCCTTTTACTACCTGTCTCTTCTCTCTCCTCTCTCCGTCCCTCCCTCTGTCTGCTTCTGTCCCTTTTCACTCTCTCTCTATTTCTGTCAATCCCTCTGTCTATGTCTCTCCGCGTCCCCCTTTCTCTTCCTCTCTTCTTCACCCCTTCCCCTCTTCCCCTCTCTCAGTCGCTTTTTCCCTTCCCCCGTCTCCCCCTTCCCCTCCCTCCCTTCCTCCCTCCCTCCCCCTCCCTCCCTCCCCCTCCCTCTTTCCCTCACTTCCTCCCCTCCCTCTTTCCCTCCCTCTCACTCTCCCTTTCCGTCTCTCTCACTCTCTCTCCCCTCTACCCCCCTCTCCCTCCCCTCTCTCACTCTCTTTCCCCCTCTATCCCCCTCCCTCCATCCCTCCCCTCTCTCTCACTCTCTCTCCCCCTCAGCATCCCCCTCCCCCTCTCTCTCACTCTATCTCCCCCTATATCTCCCTCTCCCTCCCTCCCTCCCCCTCTCTCACTCTCTCTCCCCCTAAGCATCTCCCTCTCCTCTCTCTCTCTCCCCTCTCCCTCTCACCCTCTCTCCCTCCCCATCTCTCTCTTCTCTCTCCCTCCTCCCTCTCTTAAAACAGTTGTGAATGTCTTGGGACGTTTCTAAACTACCAAACTACTGCGTCAATAATTGCGCCGGACCGCTGTTATTCCACTCTCCCCAAATAACCCACTCTTTGCGGTCCAACTCGCTCCCCGCAAATTCTCTTCAGCTTGAGAGATCATTATTATATTGACGTCCGAGTATTCTCTCCGTTATATATTATTTGCTCAGTTGATTCGGGCAGGGTGTGTGTTTGTGTGTAAGGGTGGGGGAGTAGGGTCAGCGATTACTCTGCATGGCGAAAAAAAACCTCCCAAGTCTACTCCCAATTTTCATAATTTGAAATTGAATTGCTGTGAGTTTTGAGGAAACAATCAAGCAAGCAAGTTTGTCACGCGTGTCAGCGAGCTGGTTGTTAGCGAGTGCTAGCCTGACGGCCAGCGTTTCCTCTAGCCTGGAACCCAGCGAGGAGATCTGGCATCGTTCTGCTTTTTTTTTTTTAATGAAATCCGTTCCATTCTGTACACACACTCGGACCGGCAAAAAAAAAGAACAGAAAAAAGATACCCTTCGCTTCACAAATTATATTCCTACTCCGTCTCCCGAAGCTTGGAATCAAATCAAATCAGACAGACGAGCATTTTCCTGACAACCTGACGGGATGTTTGCTTAGGTTTCTCTGACCGATGCGCTAAAAAAAATAAATCGTTCAAAAATCTTTCGCATGTCCATGACCAATTCAAGTGGCAGCGAGCGTTTCTCGCGCTATACGAATGATGGCGCGAGGCTATGGCAGTGTGGAACGTTATCAGCACGTATAACTGTGCGTGATGGACAACGTGTATTCGAAGAATACCCAAAATGGCATTGACGGACACGAATCAACAACTCGTTATATATGTGGTCACGTCCCAGGAGGCCAATGTTTAACAGGCTCTTGGGGCGGGCAACTGCGCCGAGCTTTCTGGCAGCATAATTGGACTTTTCGAATGACTGCAGTCGGACAGGAAACGAGCCTGTTGTCTCAGGATTTGTGGAAGTCTGACGTTTGTTTGCACGTTGATTGCTTGGATTTGTATCTAATAGCTTTTGCAATCACCCCGGTGGAATTGCTATTTGCGGGCGGGGGGGATGAAATCGAGTTCCCAGTACCGTGAAATGGGATCATTGTGTTTGCTTTGTGTTTGCAGTTGGCCATTTGATATCGAAGTTGTGAAATCTCATCTTGCGCAGCCTATATCCCCGGACGGGAATTACCATCCCTCCCACGCACGCAACGAAATGTGCATCCTTATCTGTATATCTCTACCCAAACTTTAAGTGTGGAATTTGTTTGTGTGGAATTTTTATATTTTTATGTTATAGTGTGGAATTTTTATATTTTTATGTTATAGTGTGGAATTTTTATATTTTTATGTTATAGTGTGGAATTTTTATATTTTTATGTTATAGTGTGGAATTTTTATATTTGTATGTTATAGTGTGGAATTTTTATATTGTTATGTTATAGTGTGGAATTTTTATATTTTTATGTTATAGTGTGGAATTTTTATATTTTTATGTTATAGTGTGGAATTTTCATATTTTTATGTTATAGTGTGGAATTTTTATATTTTTATGTTATAGTGTGGAATTTCTATATTTTGTCCTCATACTTGTAGATATGAGTATTTGTAAGTACTTGTGCTCACACTCGTGGAGAGATACATGTGCTTGCATATCATATGCATGATAGTGCTCGTGCTCACAGTCAAAATAATACTCGTACATGATAACTAAGCTATTGGCAGCGTACCCGTGCTTACGCCAAATAAATATTACTCGTACTCATGACTGTACTCATATCCATTGCCAGGTAGACTAATCATAAGTGTACTCATAAGTGTAATCATAAGCGTACTTATGACAAAGTGTTCTCATAAGTGTACTCATAAGTGTACCGGTACTTATGACAAAGTGTACTCAAAATTGTACTTATGACAAAGTGTACTCAAAAGTGTACTCATGACAAAGTGTACTCAAAAGTGTACTCATGACAAAGTGTACTCAAAAGTGTACTCATGACAAAGTGTACTCAAAAGTGTACTCATGACAAAGTGTACTCATAAGTGTACTCATGACAAAGTGTACTCAAAAGTGTACTCATGACAAAGTGTACTCAAAAGTGTACTATGTGTGTACTCATAAGTGTACCGGTACTTATGACAAAGTGTACCAAAAAATGTACTCACGACAAAGTGTACTCAAAAGTGTACTCATGACAAAGTGTACTCATAAGTGTACTTATGACAAAGTGTACTCAAAAGTGTGCTATGTGTGTACTCATAAGTGTACCGGTACTTATGACAAAGTGTACTAAAAAATGTTCTCATGACAAAGTGTACTAAAAAATGTTCTCATGACAAAGTGTACTAAAAAATGTTCTCATGACAAAGTGTACTCAAAAGTGTACTCATGACAAAGTGTACTCATAAGTGTACTTATGACTAAGTGTACTCATAAGTTTACTCATAAGTGTACCTATGACAAAGTGTACTCATAAGTGTACGCATTTGTGTACGCATGTGTGTACGCATGTGTGTACGCATGTATGTACCAGTGCTCATGTGTGTACTCATAATAATGTGTACTCGGCACTCATGACATGCACTTGAACGCACGGCCAAGCACTGGCACTTATGATCAGGCATTCCGCCTACTGGCCACACGCCTGCACTCATATATTCATAAGCCGAATACAGCGAATACTTGATTTCTGTGACGTTAATTAAGGTGCTTTTATTTCATTTTTTTTCTTCAACTCAGCGGGGTCAATACCTTCGCCATGTTGGCCGGCTGCCTTCCCTTCACTGTGGAACCTTTCAACATCAAACTTCTCGTCAAGAAGATTTACAATGGAGAGATGGCGGAGATTCCAATTCATCTCTCAGAAGGTGAGACCAAGTAAAAAAAATAACAAAAATGACTCCTCTTCTAAACAAAAGGAAACCGGTCTTTTTTTAAAGCTGTTGTGCGGGAGGACATGGAGGAGATTATACCACCGGTTAATATACGTGTTCCGCCTCAATGGCCACACTGGCTATGAGACATGATGGTGGTGGTGGGGGTGGTGGTGAGGGTGGTGGCGGTGGTGATGTGGATGGTGAGAGTGGTCGTGATGATGGTGACAATTGTGACGATGATGACAATGGTGACAATGGTGACGATGATGACAATTATGACGATGATGACGATGAAGACGATGACGACGCTGACATGAATATTGGGCTTCTAATAAATGTACTCTTGACAAGGACAACGTCAATGACAGCGACGACGACAACGCTAATAACGCCAATCACAACGGCGACAACAATGACAACAACAGCAATAACGACAACAACGACACCACTCACGTCAACAACAGCAACATTCGCAACAGCAGCAGTAACAACAACAACAATATCAAAGCAACGCAAACGTTACAGAGAACAGCAACGGGACAAGCAAAACATGCAAACATGATCCAGCACCATCAGTACTCACATATTTCTAAATATCCTTCAGGCCAACTTCTTTACATATCTTCTATACATACTGTCTGATTGCTCAGGTCCCGATGTAAATCTTCTCAGCTTGGAAAGGGTCGCCAAGCCATTACCGTATCACCGATCCCCCTCCCCTCACCAACGATAGAGTTAGACAAAAGCAACAACAAAAAAACCGCACGGGACGGAAACAGAGCTTTTCAGAAATGGACAGTCACTTAATTGCTCCCAATCAGTCATCGGTCGCGTCAAATCGTTTTCTCTTCAATCGCCCTGTAACCATTCGGGGGAGGGAGGAGAAGAGCGGCGGATATCTTTCGCGTGATGAGGTCGCGTGATGGGATGCTGTGTGGCAGTTTGATGGGCGAACCGCCTCCTGTTTTATCGTGACGATTGGATTGTCCCGTATTGAATTTGGCGTCTACGATGAACCACGGGGGTATTATGATAAAGGTTGGCCGTGTCCTCGGGGGGTTTATTTGGATGAGCCCACCTTTCGTCCGCCGTACCTGTCGGGCTCCGGGGAAGTGTTCCTCGCCGCTGGTCCTATAGAATCGAGTTTGCGTCTGCTGGGTAATGAGCGTGAAGGTCGTGTCAGGGTTGATAGAACATTGTTCAGTACTGCCTCACTGTTTTCCCCAAATAAGGGCCGAGGCAAGGGCTGCAGAATTTGTACGAATGCTTCTGTCCAAAGTAGCCATCCCAAAAAGAAAAAAAGGAAGAAATTGCACCTGTTTTTGATTGCATAGATTATTTAGGATCTGGTGCGAATTTGCCACCTTAATTTTTTTGCGTGGCATTGAAATTTATTAGGTTCACTGAAACGGGCTTTTTAAATCTTTGTTTAGAATCTAATCTACGTATAGACCTGGTTTGCTGAAAAAGTTTGGCGGAGGGTTAGTCAATAATACTGCGGATGTAACTGCCAGCGTAAGTGTTAGGGTTTGTGGTAGTTCTAGTGTTAGTGTTAGTGTTACTGTTAGTGTTGGTGCTAGTGTTGGTGTCAGCGTAAGGGTTGGCGTTGGCGTTAGCGTTAGCGTTTGGGTTAGTATTAGTATTTGGCAGTACTAGTGCCAGTGTTAGTGCTAGTGTTAGGGTATTCTTGCCAGTGCTATCGGTTGTACTGGAAATAATAACTTTCATGTACCCTTGGTGTGTCACCTTCAGCGCTACAGCTATAGACCCTTCTTACTGACGTCACGTTGCTACTAGAAACAGCGAGATCCGCCATCTTGGAGTACACACATACGCTTTCGTTTGTGTTCGTTTAACGTTACGTTAGTCATCATGGCGAATTCGAATGCTGCACGGTCGGCTTATTACAGTTCTCTCGACATTCTCGGCTTTATTGCTGGAATAGATCCGTACACAATTAACCCGCGACAACCATTTCGTCCATCTTTTTAGCGAAAGTGTACAGAGTTGCGTCACCTTCTCTTGTCAGTACAGCGGGTAAACGATAAAAATATGTTTTTATCAAGATCCCCCTGCTTCCACAGCCAAGGACAGCGCAAAAGTTAATCATCTTTCAACAGAACAAGTACCTCCAATCCATGGTACAACCACGGAGGAATAAAAAGAGATTCCTCCATGGCACAGCTAGTAATTAATACTAGTAAAAAGTAGCAGTAGTAGTAGTACAACTACGACGAGTTCAAAACTTGCCGCCGTGCATGTGGAGTTGTCTGTATGCACAGCTAACGGCGGTGACGTGCTCATGTGTGTAATCCAAGATGGCCGATAAACAAAACCGTGACGTCATCGAAGACAGGTCTATAGGGGAAGATATACTGTTAAGGGGCGAATATCACGTCGCTCTCACAGCCTCTCCAGCGCGTGCTCTTGGCTCGATAAAGCCCCTTGTACGTGTGTGCCTAGAGTAGTCCTACCCCTCAGCCAGGCACATATGTCTGCAATGCCATTATGGTCAGCCCACTACATTACCATCAGTCATGCAGCTACCGTGCAATATCAATTTCGGAAATATGACCAACGATAAATTATCCTACCACGGATCCTTGAATCGTATTTGGGGTTTGGGGATTTAACCAATCCTTTACATTGCATGTCATTTTCATTGTCATCTATTCGTTTGCTGCTCACTCATGGGGGCTCGATCTGCCCGGTCCCTGCTGCAATCGACGCTGACGAATTCAGCTGCTGGATGGTAGATAAGGGAATGGGAAAGGGTGTGAGAAAGGAGGAGAGAGGAGATGGGAGATGTACAGAGGATAAAGGGGAGTGGGGAGAGAGAGAGAGGGAGAGCGCGAGAGAAGAGACACCGGGAGATTACATCGATAATCCTTGAGTATCTTAGAGAACGTTCAAGCGAGCGTGAACCCAAGCCGAGCGGCAAAAATCGCATTCGATTTGTTCTCTTTAGACCATTTCGGGGGGGATTCAAATCAATTGGCCTTCGTTACTCCACTTCTGTCCAAAGACTGCAAGGATTTCATCCGCAAGCTCCTGCAGCCGGACCCGCGTCTCCGCTACTCCGTCCCGGAGGCGCTGGCCCATCCCTGGCTGGCCGCCGGAAAGGGCGCCACCAAGAGGCCGCGTACCCCCACCAGCCCGCCGCCGCCGCCGCCGGGGCTCCGGCGCCGCCTCAGTCGCATGGCGCTGGAGGCGGACGTCCTGCACCTGGTCGGGGCCCGCCTGGGCTATGACGTCAGCCACGTGGCCAACGCCGTGCTGGCCGGCCGCGCCGACGAGTACTCGGCCGTCTACTACCTGCTACTGCGCAGGCGCGAGAGAGCGCACCTCAAGTTGCTCAAGTCCCTCGACGGCCACGACTCCGCCGCTGGAGTAAGTGGCCCCAAGCTCTACGACGAAGCTGTAAGTTCACTCCCTTTCACTCCCCAAGTTCTAATCAAACAGAAAAGGGGTTCTGTAACTCTTAAGGTTTGCAAGTCGAAGCAATATTTCCAAAGATTCTGCTGGGAACGAAACGACAGGTCCTCTATAATGTTCAGTTTTGAAATGAATTGAGAGGGAAAGGGATGTAATCCACGACGCCCTTTTGAAGTAGAGTCCTTCGTAGCCCTTAAGTGGCAGGAGATCAGAAGATATGGGGATCCCACTTTTCACGACCCATGCACAAGCAAACGGAAAACATCCTCTCGGCGCTGTCACTGACTGGTGCGATTCTCTTGCCACTTACGAGTCTTCACGGGGGACGGTCCGGTCACATCTCGGACTTTCCCCCGTTCCCCTCGCGCACCGAAGGTGTGAGACTTGGACCAACAGAACGATTTGGAACGCATTAAGGGAAAACCATAGTCACACGCACCCCTCCCTTTAAGACCCGTTGAGCGCGGTAGGCGCTAATGCACGCACGATTTTTTGAGCTGAGCCAATTTTTTTTTTCCGACGGTTAAATCCCCCAGCCACCTCCCTCCTCTCCGGGGCCCGGGAGAGAGAGAAAGACAGCCGAACGATGCACTGAAAAGATTGTCCTTTGAGAGAAAAGTGTCCGTATGATTTATGTCCGTCTCGAATGGAGGGGATCACTTTGGGTGATGCGGTTCGACTTCACATGACCGTGGCAATTTCCTGCCCGGCTCGTCAACCGTCGAATCAGCGTCCCCCCCCCCCGAATAAATCTATCAAAATTAATGGTTCCTGAAGCGACTCGCACGTCAAGTCCAAGCCTATTCTGATGGATTGCCTTGAAATCCTCTTATAATGTTTTGTTTGTTTGCGGTTGCTTGTCTGCTGATTCGATTTGTGCGGCCGCTGGAGATGTCCGGGGGATCTAGCGGTTTTCATCCAAGCAGCAGAACCTTGCTGCCTTGATATCCAAACGCCAGGCCTTTCCATCTTTTTTTTTTTTTTTACTATTTCGGAGGGGTAATTCAGTTCAGAAAGCACTTTGCGAAAGTTTGAGATGTTCAGAGGGTTCTGACGTTCAAGGCTCTCTCGGTTTCAGTGCTTTTGCAAATTCAGGGGGGTGATTTTATTCAGCAAGACATTTCTTTTTATCGAAATTTGAGTTGTCCAGAAGCCAAGCCCCTTTGAGCCATCTGAGATGACTAGACTTTCTGACACTTTGATCCTAGCAGGATCCTTGCTGCCTGTGGAAACGGTCCCGCTAGGATGGAAATCTCCAGGCCTTCCTAATTCCTTTTTAAAAATATGGAACTCGAGTTATGTCAGTCCGTGAACAGCTTGTTCGGCTGTTCGGTATCAATTGAGAAGTGTCGAAGGGAAGTTTTTCTTTCTCAGAGATTTATTGAAATAGCATAAAGAGTATCTGGTCGAAGCGGAACTTGAACACGTATACTCAAGCAGCGATATACCTCCCGAGCTTTCCTGATCTTAGATGGCGGCCTACCCACATAGTCAACCATGTTTGCTTGAGTGAGAGAGCCAGACGGAAGCTTAAGCCATTATTACACTGCCATAGATCTCAAATGACCACAGCCCGATTGTTACACTGATGCAAGTCACACTTGGTTGTGAGCCTGGCTTTTGGAAGTTAGGAGATCGCACAATTGCACAAAGTTGATGCAGCTTTCTAAACTGTAATCAGATGTACTTAGACCATAGAGCTCGCACTCATCGCGTAACGCGTGCCGACAAGGGGACTGCGACGCCATTACCAAAGAGGTTAAATACATGGATCTCTACGGGGCAAACCACGGCAAACTAATCCCAATGTTTACCAAAGAAAGTAGGACATTAGAATTCGCCAATCCCTTGAGGTATTGATGGCCTTTCCTTTCATTACTTAAAACCTTTTCTATAACATTTTAGTTTCCGCATTCACGACCTTTCGGATATACTTTCCCCCATTCATATTACGCGTGATTGCTACTGACATCCGGGCACTTCGAGCTGAAATTGACCTCTTTGGTAATGGCGGATGCGCGTCCATGTCGGCACACGTTCGTACCGCACGTTGATTGGGGAGTGCGCACTCTAGTTTATTTATAGAGCTTTATGACTGAGACATTGTTCGTTTTCCTTTCTTTGTGGCTCTCTCCCGTCCTATTTCGTGCAGACCGCTATGGAACTAGCGGGCCGCAAGAACGGAAGCCTTCACTTCAAGATGGCTCTGCTGATGGAGGGGGAGGAGAACGACGGGGAGGCTACCGCCCGGAGTGACGGAGGCCCCGGGGAGGCCGCGCCGACGGCCCGGCCGGCCGACCAGTGCGCTCCCGTTCCCGCTGGCCGGTCGGCCGGACCCGGGGACCAGGCGGTGCCGCCAGGCGAGCAGGCCCGCGATGATAGCGCCGCAGCGACGGGGGAGAGCCACCGCGAGACGCGCGCCCCGAAGCCCGGCGACTCACGGACGGAGCAGTTGCCAAACTTCCGCTCGGAGTTGGTCGCCCTGAGAGCCATCCGAGCCGAGGACCCCGATAAAGCCCAGGGCGGCCACGATCTGAAAGAGGCACAGCCCGAGCCGATCCCCAAGGCCGCTCTGATGCCGCCGGGCATCGGCGCCATCATGGCCTGCGCTGCGGCGTACAAGCCGTCCCCGGCCCACAGGGTCAACCTGACCTTCAGACAGTCGGACGCCCCGGCCGGCAACTTCGCCGACCACTTCCGCTACCGCAGGGGGGAGTCGGGGCGCCGCGCCGGGCTCGTCTTGGCGCCGACGACTCCACGCGGCCACCAGACGACGACGACGACGCCGAGGAGTCGACCGGCCGCCGACTGGAAGCGGGGAGCCGGGGCCGCTGCGCCCGCCCCTACCTGGCGGCCGGCCGCCTCCGTCGACCCCCTCAACCTCCGGAACCGGCTGAACCACCTGCGGATCTCGCCACCGGCTGGGACAGCGGATTCCAAGGAGGCCCGGCGCGGGGAGAGCGGGGACGGAGGCCAGGCAGCTGTGCGGACTGACTCGTTAGGCGCTCCCCGCCACCACGGTGATATCTCGGACCAGCCAAGACGACGACGACCACCACAGCCACCACAATCACCACCACCACCACACCCACCACAGACCTCGACCGCCGATCGGAGGCGACAGCTAAGGGTCTCCAAGCGGAAGAGCTTGGACAGCATCGTCCTGCTTCGCCGCTCCACGCGGACCAACGGGAGGCGACCGACCGCCAGGCCGTCGGCAGCGGGGCCCCGGCGACCGTCGCCCGGCAGCGCGGACCCCCCACCCGGCGGGCGGACGGTCCGGGGAACCTCGGACCAGAGGCGGGGACGGAACGCCTCCCGGATGAGCCAGAGAGGCGGACGGAAGCGCGGGGCCCCCGATGACGACGGCGATGAGGGAGCCGCTGCCACGAAGCCGGGACAGCCGGTCGTGGACAATCCAAGCGCCGCTCGCTCCGTCGACATCCCTCAGAAAACAGCTCCTTCCTCCAACAAAGACAGGCCAGAGCGCACGCCGCATGCGTCCAAACCTTCCACGACCAACCACAAGCTTGCATTCAAGGCGGTGTCAGCAGAAACAGTAGTATAAATTTGTATTTAAAAAAAACAGGAACAAAAACGGAGACAACAACTCTTTGATTCATTCTTCCTTCGAGAAAGAGGTCCTGCCAGTGTCGAAACGCCAGTTTTTATTCTCGTTTGAGAACTCCTTAGAGACAGAAATAGACACAGCCTAAGTGTTCGTAATGAAGTGCTTTTCATCTTGAGGATGTGTGCTGCAAACGTGGCACAGTTTGGAGGTACAAGTCATTTGCCGTGGGTGTGTTGATCTAGTGTGTGTGTGTGTGTACAACAAACAGAGGAGAGGAGCGGAGAGACCCGGCCGCTTTCCTAACCCCCCACCCCCCCCCCCCCGCCCGCCCTCTCCGTGCCCTGATTGAATTTGTATTTTTGTGCTTTGCAGTTTGAAGTGTTTGCGCCTTTTGTATACGTGACGATTCCAGACGGAGCGGAGAAGACTGGGGGGAGCAGGCAGGTTCCTCTCCGCCCCGTTGGGTGTCACGCAGTCCCCGTCAAATTACTGGGCGCATGTTGTGGTTGCACGCGCGGGTTCCCTCGCTCGGTCGCTTCTGGCGTTGCACCCCCCCCTCCTTTCCCTCCCTCCCCCCTCCCCTCCCTCCCCACCCCCTCCCCTCTCGATTTTGTTTTATCTTTGGGATGGATTTCTGGAAACCCGAGCATATCAGGCCCTAGGGGTATATATCAGCGCACCACGAATCATGAATTTTGCCCCTCAGAGAAGGAATTATTTTGACTCGGTATATCGGAGCGTCGACTGACCCCTTCCCCCCTCTGTTGTTCGTTGATTTTTCTTTCTTTCCCCTTTAAGATGTTTACTGGGTTTTTTTTCTGCGCATTAAGTTCCAGGGTGGCGCCTACGGTGTCCTTCAATCGGAAATTATATGTACATGTTTTTGCCCCGATTTGCTGATGTGTTCTTTAACCATAGCAATTGTGTAGGAAAATGTACGCAACCGTATAAAACATTATTTTGCTCTGGTGTGAGTGAGGACTGTGATATCTTTACGCAAATTGATTTGCCTGCAATTATTGTGAGATCTTGTTCCCTTTTGATTTTGTTCTCCGTTTGTCATCGTTTTTTCTCCTCCGCTACCACTCTGGCTTCTCCCTTCCTCCACTTCCTACTCGTCCTCCTCGTATTCTTCTTTCTCTTCTTCTTCTTCTTCTTCTTCTTCTTCTTCTTCTTCTTCTTCTTTATCATTTATTATCTTCATTATCATTTGTTCTTTTATCATTTTCAAGTCTTTTATTATTTTTGTAAACATTGTTTATTTGGTTTATTTGACTTTTCTGTTATTTTCAAATAAAGCTTTCCTTTTGAAAAGTAAAAACATAAATATTCTTCTCCTCCTTCTCCTCCTCCTCCTCCTCCACCTTCTTCTTCTTCTTCTTCTATTCATTTATTTAATTTATCATTTTCAAGTCTTTTATTCGTAAATATTGTTCACTTGGTTTGTTTGACTTTTCTGTTATTTTCAAATAAAGCTTTCCTTTTGAAAAGTAAAAACATATATATTATTCTTCTCCTCCTCCTCCACCTTCTTCTTCTTCTTCTTCTTCTTCTTCGTCTTCTTCTCCTCCCTCCACCCTTCTCTTCGACGTGTCCTCCAGGTTTTTCTCGCTCAAGCCTTCCCAACAGGAAGGCTTCGAGTAACCAGACTCCGCGTCTCGTCTCCTTTTCCCGCAACCCCTCCCCCACTGCCCCACCCCTCTACACTCCCCTCTCCGTCGGCATGTTTTCACATACATTATAAACAAGCCCCTGGCAATTAGCTTTGGCTGAACAAAAATGTTCTGGTGCAGCGCCGCGACATCGCCACATAGCCGGTAGAGATATAAGAAGAAGAGTGATTGGCCTACTGTTCGCCCCACGCGAACTCCACAATGCACGCGTTTCACGCCAAAGCGGTCTTCGCCCGGGTAATAGCTCTTTCACCGGAGAGACCGGGGCAGCGGCTGCGATTGGGGGTGTGGGGTGTGGTGGTGAGGACGACGGAAATACACAACAACGCACTCTCCGCGACATAACTATAGGGCATTCGATACATTCACGCCGTAATGGAGATTGCCCCACGCGCCGGTCGATGGAACCGCTCCAAAGTGCAAGCGTTTGTTCCGTCGACCCCGTCCGTCCCCCAAACCCCGTATACCGTGCGGTCAGCGTCGTGCCGTAACCCGAATGTGCGATTGTTGTTTGGTTCAATTCCGCGAGCCAGTCCAATTTCCCCAGGTGAGATCGAGGGCACGGGGGTGTAATGAGCAAAGCCCATAGACGCTTCCATCACAGGGTAAGGAGATGGGGGTGTTGGTTGGGGTTGTTGCCGAGTCTCCCGGAATCGTGGATTGGGTTTTGTTTCTCCGTTGTGGAGCAATATACCAGACGATGGCAGTGCGTGACGACCGTCGGCTATCCTCGCCATGTTCTCCGTGAGCCCAGCGGCGAACGAGCGAAGGAAGGGTTGGCCTATACACAGGGGAAAACTCACCGCTTCTTCTCGGAACCTCCGCCCCCCGACGAGACACTCCCACCACGACGATGTGCCCGCCAATTCCCACAACTCACGCGCTCCCTCCACCTCGCGAAGCGTCCCCAAAAATGTGACCTCAAGTTTTGACACACAAGTTCAGTGGCCAATGTCACGGAATCCGTTACCGTCAGCAAAGAGATATAATTTGCTTACCGTAGCAGATATTCCTTGCTTATGGTTTGCGTATTTCAAGCGTCGAAAGTCTTGCCAACGGATTCCATGAAATAGAATATACGCTAAACGCTGGCCGTAAGCACAGGATTATGCCGTAGCGTATTCCATCAAATTGGATCTGCAACCGTCATCCGCGCGCTGGTTACCGCCCGCAGTAATGATTTACCGCCGGCTGGACGGCGGCGAGCCAGCTAGCGGGTGACCGACCCAGACCCCGATAACACGCGTCAGACAAGCCAAACGCATTTCATTCAATATTTCCCTCGTTCGTCGTGCCCTTCTCTTTAATGCAACAGTGTGTTGTGCGACCAACCCCCCCACCCCCCTCCCTCCACTCTCACCCGCTGGCGGAAGACAGGCGGGCAGTGGAATAGCAATTTGATAAGATCGGCGTGCTTATGTATCCGTTAAGTCCAGGGAGGGGATTTGCATCGGAAAGATTGCATTATAGCGCCAATTGCCTGCCCCAGACAGCCCCCCCCGTTAAATATGCATTATGTCGTGAGGGAGGGATGGAGGGAGGGTGGGTGGTTGTGGGGAAAACAATATTGATCATCCCTCGGTTCCGCCCTGCCTCTTATTCTAACGACGTGGCTTCCTGCTCATTACGGCTCCATCCTTTTTCATAAGAACTCCCCCCCGGGGGAGACAAAGACATCCCACGTGGCCCTCAGGTGCCCGGAGCGATTGAGGAAGTCCCCATCCGCCTCTATCCTTCCGGCCTTCCCCCTTCCCCCCCTCTCCCTCGAGCTGGCCGCTCGGCAACATGGTGGACCGTTTACCATGCCGCCCGTAGCTCTAATGGAATTACGCCATTAATGACCCTGCGGGACTGAGGGGGCCTCCGTACCTAGCCACCGCATCGCGCCGTCCTACCCCATCCACGGAGACGGCCCGCCCGTCTAAATGAAATCACCGTCCCCCGCCTAAGCATCTTGATCGGGGCTCGAGGTTGAATCAATACAATTTTCATCGGCCTGACAGGAATACCGTCTGGTAGATTTATTTTTCTGTTTTCTTTGGATTGTTATCTCCCTCCCTCCGCCCCATCCACCCCGGCACCGTGTCTGTCAATGTATTATGTGCATCGTGTTATTAAACATAGGCTTGCTGTAATAGGTTTGCGTTTAGTAGACACGTAATAACCTGGGGCTGTTGCCTGGTCGGCATTCTCTTAATGCCGACGTATAAGATTGGGCGCCCTTACCACAAAACCGCCCTCGAATCCACCACGAAATCAACTCATCAATTCATTTCTCTACCCGACGTAATAAGTACTGCACGTGGGCTCAGTGCTTCACCCGATTGCCTGGCTGAAAAAAAATACAGGCAGCTCGGGCGGGATGTGTTTTTTTTTGTCAGCAGGCAATCAGGAAAAGCAATGAAAAAGCAAGGAAAAGCGTCATCATTCTGTATTAATTTTTAATTTTTTTTTAAGAATATCTTCCACATCGCAGATCAAAATAAAAACCTCATACCGGTACCTAAAGATCGATTCTACTCGGTGTCCGGCCGGAAGTATAATGTAAACTAATATGCAAACCGATCCCACTACATTTTACGAGGCGACGAAGGCGGACGATGACGCCGAAATAGATTGAAATTTTATTCAATCGGTAGTTGCACTTCAATTACGACCGAGAAGGAAATTCTCGACGCGCTGCAACGGGGATAAAACATGAACTATCGGGAAACCAGACCGGGTATACGACGTTGCTTGTAATTCGCGCTTGAAATGTTATCTGATGAGTTTCTGAAGTGCGGACAATTAGACTGGCTACGTCTCCCTTGAGGAGTGTGGACGAACTACATGAGAGCTAAGATCGGGCAACAGAGGTTATTTTTTTGTGTAATGAAATAATTATGTATGTTAGCGGACGCTTTTTTTTCTGTCGGTGATTTTATTTGGTTAACGAGGGCGTTTCACCTGGCAGCAATATATGCGTTGATTTCATGCCGTGGAAGGTTGCCCAGCGCACGCTGGCGGGGTACCCGCGCGCTGTCACGCAGGACCGCTGTGGTTGAATTCGGGCAGCAAATCTAATTTGAAAACCGAGGGTGGTCAAAATTTGGCTCAGCATTGATTCAATTTCTGTTCCGCCAGATGAACCTCCAATATTTGGCTTAGATTTAGCCGCGTATTGTAGATGGTCTTACCCAGCGCTGAATACACTCTGACCAGGGGTTGTCATTCTCCGGACTTGTTTCATTGATCGCTTCCCTCGATCTTGCCTTCTTTTATCCCTTTCCCTGCTCCTCTCCCCTTTTTTCCCTTTGATCTCCCCGAGACCGTCTACCAGCTGTCTTCCGTCCACCATGTCTTATTACCTCTCCCAATTCCTGTCCGTTGTTATCGTCCTTCATGTCATTCTCCCTTCAAAGGCCTTATATACAGCATAGGTAAAGGTCAACAGACTGCCACAGTTTGTGTGTTAAACAATTAAACATTCCAAAAAGCGAAGGTTTTACCTCTAATGGTAATCTGAGAAAGTAGAAAAAATGCAAAAAACGTCACGGTTTACGCACCGGCATGTAGTGTATAGGAATAGATTATTACCCCGGTACTCGCGAGTAATACACTATATGTCGATGTTTGAGTAAAGATTTCTCGAAAGGTACAGCATCCCAGACCGTAAGATTTCAACATGAGGATTCTATCATGACCATCTACAAACTGTGTAAATTAGAGGGAAATCTGTGTACTTCGATAATCGAAGAACAGAAATGTTCACAGATTTGCATGAAACATACAGTTTAAAGATGGTTATGGTAGAAACCTCGCACTGAAAATAGGCCTATGTCTGCCTAAAATGCTGTATTTTTGGAGAAAAGAGTCTAAAGAATCGTTTACGTCTCACCGAGATCTAAACTATTTTTTTGGAACAGTACGGCGTTGAATGCTGCATTTTCTCGAAACAAAATAAAGCAATTTTCACGATATTCTCGAGACTCGGTCGGCGGATTGAGCTGAAATGTTCACAGGTGAGCTATTTCATGCATGATTATGTTGGGTCAGACAACGCATGGATCCTATCTTTGGAACTCGGTCAATGTTGTGTCATCCCTTTAAGAAAGGACCTGATGGGATCGGTATGCAAGGCGCTCCAAGTTTGCTCAATATTCTGTATATCTAGGAGATTTGTAGCCATCAAGAGTTATCACCAGTCGACAGCCGACAGACTGACTCCTCTATATGCTAAGTCAGCAAGCGGTCGGCTATGCAATTCTGTGTTTCGCAGAATTGGTCACAGATTTGACCTAGCTTTCGTTTGATATTGGAATCGATTTCGGGCAAAGTTTCAAAGTAGCAATATCTCGAGGGTGCACGGGTGATTGGGGGGAGAAACTAATCGAGAGGCCGAGCGACTCGCGCCGTATCGCGGCTAATGAGCTCAACTCGATTACGCGCTGCAGACGGTGATACTGGTGCCGAAATCGCGCGTCCGTACCGTACGCGTGCACCACATCACCGATCAGATTGGAAGGAAAACGCGGTCTCTCAGCTTTCAACGGACCAAACACAAAATCAATGTGAAAAGCCGGATTTCATGCCGCCGACTGAACTAATATTGATAATCTTCGTTTTGACGACAGGGTAACTGAAGTAAATGCAATATTTCATGCAAAGGGGAAGCGTTTTTTTTTCAATCGGGAGTCTATACGTCATTTTGGCGATTTTGCTCGAAGCTATAAGCGCGGGTACCGGTGAACAATGACAGCTACATAAAAGTCTATATCTTGGAATCCCCCAATAAAAAAATCTTGGAACCGCCCAATTTTAACCTTTTTGAAGGTTTTCATGGTGAGAATAGCAGGAGTAATACTGTAGATTTGCGGTGACACAATGTAAAATTCTCTCTTGTGAGAATGTTTGTGTGGCTCTGAAATGAACCGGAAGACCTCGACGTTTCGAACGGTGTACTCTGTTCGTCTTCAGGAGACCGCCATTACCCTTCTCTTAAATAGATGATGTACATGGTGTCATCGCAAACCTCCTTATACTTGGTACAAACGTAGTTAAAGCTTGGCAGTCCCGTTTTGTTTTCTTCTTCAAAACGGAGTGTGTTCCCCAGGCAGGAAGTCACAGGATTCCCAATTGCACATGTACACACGTTATATACCTTGATAACAAGACTTAGCCGTGTCGGTCTACAATAAACGTCAAAATACTGTGTGGACATCACTTCATAGACTGCCTATAGTAAATGATAACCAAAATAAAGAGGCAAGGGGCTTTCGTGAAATGGAGAGATGTATAACAGGACCGACATATCTGACGCTCAACCACCGTCGTTGAGCTATGCTGGTACCCCGTAAATTGTGTGGGGACTATACAAGGACGTGTTTTGTAGACCAGCGTAGGTTAGGCTTAGGGCGATACGGTTAGGGTTAGGGTTACGGATAGTGTTAGAGTTCGGGTTGGGTTAGCGTTAGTGATAGAGATATGATTAGGATTAGGATTAGCGTTAGTGATAGAGTTAGGATTAGGATTAGTGTTAGTGATAGAGTTAGGATTAGGATTAGGATTAGGATTAGCGTTAGGTTTAGGATTAGGGTTGTTAGGGTTAAGGTTAGGATTAGGATTAGGGTTGTTTCGTGCTTGTGTCTGTAACTACCTGAGAAATGAATGAATGAATGAATGAATGAATGAATGAATGAATGAATGTGGGGGCCTCAGCAAAACCTGGCTTCGCGCATGCGCACTTATAGCTTAGCCACGGTGGTTCAGTGTCATACGTCGTGACGCATATATGCCTCGAAATGGATGAAGGAAATGGAGATGACGCTGGATCCCGAGCTTAAGGTGTAATTTTTTTTTTGAGAGAGAGAGGACATTTACCGGAAAGCTTTCGAGCGCATTCATTTATTCGGCGCCTCTGGAAATATTGCTCGGCTTGGAGAACCTGACAAACAGTCTGGCTTCCGCCTGTCGGGGAATGCTGATAAATGCAGTTTCACTTTCACGGCGCTTTCAGTGCGCCAGCAAAGGGTCGCCATGGCGACGGATTACCGCCGGTCTAGTCTATCCGAGCAAGTGAGCCGTGCAAGTTGTCAATTTCAACATTGATAATATTACTTTGTCATTCCCATCTTTGCTTTTTGTTTGAGAGAGAGAGAGAGAGAGAGAGAGAGAGAGAGAGAGAGAGAGAGAGGTGGAGAGAGAGGTGGAGAGAGAGGGGAGAGAGAGATGGAAAGAGAGGGGGAAGAAAGAGAGAGAGAGAGAGAGAGAGAGAGAGAGAGAGAGAGAGAGAGAGAGAGAGAGAGAGAGAGAGAGAGAGAGAGAGAGAGAGAGAGAGAGAGAGAGAGAGAGAGAGAGAGAGAGAGAGAGGGCAAAACATTCACCGTGTGGTGAAATACCGCCCCGTTGGATTCGTTCGGCACGGCTCGTATTGTGGAGGTGACAACCCCCTTCAGCTTCGGTAGTGTATTCACACTGCTGTCGAAAGCTTTGGGCAAAATTAGTGGCGCAACACCTGTTTCGGCTTTGATGATGAATCGACGTGAGTTCGTATGCATGTTTTTGCCGAACCAATCTGACAGATTGGTTTCTGTTCACTGATAATTATTCCAAGGCTATAATGTGCGACCAATGTTGGCCAAAAACGGTGGCTGCATTTTGCTCACCATTACAAACCTGAGAAAGACCGTGTATATGCATGTCCAGTGGTGTACATTTTGTTTGGATGCTTGATTGTCAATAGTTATGCTCTGCAGTATGCATTTGCAACACATTTTATCATTTATTACATTTCTATAGCGCTATTTCTATACAATATATTCAAAACCGCTTCACAATGAAATATTGTCGATTTTTTTTTAAACTAAGTTAATAAATCAATACATTAATTACATTTTTGACGACAATTACAATTCACAATTACAAAATATAATTGACAAAATATACAATAACAACAAAATAAGAAGACATGAATAAGACAGAGTTAATTTAACAGAATTAAGAGTTAAGGCTATAGTTAAGCCTATAGTTAAGACTTATAACATATGCTAAAAAATGATATAGTTTGGCCACTAAATTTTAAGATTTGCATTTTGGTAATTTTAGTCAGTAAGCAGTTTGCAACATTTTTGGTATATCATAATCATACTAAAATACTATTGTGAAAATTTGCACTTTTATTGCACTTGTAAACTCTTTTTTTAAACACGAGTACGTGCAGGCCTTTTACCTGGGAGGTTTGCGGTGACACCGTGTAGCACTTCGCTTTCAAGAAGGAGTGCTGCTCTGAAAAGAGCCGGTAACTCCGGTCCACTTAGTATTTCCACCATGGAAACCTTTAAGTGTTATCTGGCAGGCCCAGGCTCAGGCTTCGTCTCCGTCTGACAAAACCTGAAAATCAATCATGGTAGCAGTTTGTCTCCGAAAATGAAGGCTGGTATTGTTGTCTTGAAGAGTATTCAACAAGAAACCGAGGTCAAATGCTCGTTTCTAGATGCCCGTGACAATTTAACGGATAAGAGAAATATGACCGAAGCCTAAGCCCGAGCCGAAGCCTTCGTCATTTCGTAAACGACCACAGTCTGTCGTGCCGGTTATGAACAGCGCCCTCTTCTAACTCTCTCTATCGACCTCGATCGAAAGAGAGAGTTAAGATTAATGAGCAGGATCGTTTATTCTGAAACCCTAGGTATTTTTTTTCTAAAGATTGACCTGTGAAATTTACACTCCAACAGCTGTAATCGTAAAGAAAATATTGTGCTAAGAAAATTAAAGGGTTAAGATGTGGCTTCGGGTTCAGGAAAGTCGATCGATGAAAAACTGGACCGTCGAACAACTCGACAAATGGGCAGCTCGACCGCCGGGCAATGAGCCTTTCCCATGAATCGTGCAAATTAGACCTTGCGCATGCGCTTTACTAAATTAGTTGGCAAGCGGGCTGCCAGCCAATCATAGTTTCCCACGGGCGTGCGCGCGTTCACTCGCACTAACTGTTTGACGTGCGGTGATTGGCTATTCAGTGTCTCCATTGCCATTGGTCTCCATAATAAAGGCGATTAATGAGTTCTGCCCATGGAGCTCTATAAATAAACTAGAGTGCGCACTCCCCTATCAACGCGCGTTACGAACGTGTGCCGACATGGACGCGCTTCGGCCATTACCAAAGAGGTCAACTTCAGCTCGAAGTGCCCGGATGTCAGTAGCATTAATCGCGCGTAATATGAATGGGGAAAGGTATAGCCGAAAGGTTGTGAATGCGTAAACTAAAATGTTATAGAAATGGTTTTTAGTAATGAAAGGAAGGGCCATCAATACCTCAAGGATTGGTGAATTTTAATATCCTACTTTCTTTTGTAAAAAAATTGGGATTCGTTTGCCCCCATAGATCAGATTCATGCATTTGCACCTCTTTGGTAATGGCATAACAGTCCCCTTGTCGGCACGCGTCACGCGATGAGTGCGCACTCTAGTTTTTTTTATAGAGCTCTATGGTATTGCCCATACTCCAAGTCTAATTTGAATATTTCAAGGGAATCGTCCATTCGACGGACCAATATAATTGCGACCATTAGTAAGCCTTATGGACTTGATCTTCACTCACTTCAGCTTACGGATGCTCCTTGGCTACCCAAGGTGGAATCAGTAAGTAAAGGAATATGGCATATTTCTTTTCCTTTGGGGAAGGACTTATGGCAAAATATCGAAATCAATCCGTATACCAACGTAATGCATAATGGTGACCCGGCACAACGACATTAGGAATATCCCACAAAAACACTTTTCGAGTAAACAAGGCCTGAAGTTAAAGTATCTTCACAATTCGATTACAAATCAATTTTCTTTTTTTTTATTTTCGGAAATTTTAAGTATTAGATGATATTATATTTTGATATCATTTGAAAGCTAATGGTATACTCTTTCACATCATTAGAAAACCTCAAAATCTCAAAAGTGGGGTTATTCCTCATTATGCTGTGCCGGGTTACAATTATATAGGCTAAGCTATACACTGTATTTGCCCAAAGCCAATTAAGATTGAGTGCAGGGTTACCGAGTGTAATTCGTGCAATTTGCCGTGTTCGAATTATTAATCGGCTACGTCGGGAAAGTCAATGGGCAATGGTTTCAGGATGCGTCATTCACAGACTCATGTGTAATTCTAAACTGTAGCCGATGAATTCCCATTAATGTGGGTGGGTACCTTATAGTCTCCGCGCCGCCCAAAATGGCGTCGGCGTAGCGCCCCCACTCGTCCGGAAAGCGTGACCCCTGACCCGGGCCGGAGCATGCAGCGCTGTGCTAAACGGGTGGCCGGCGTTCTATCTATTGCAACTTCCCGCGTGCGGTCGCGCGCGGCGTGGCCTTGGAGGAGCGAGATGGATGGAACTGCAGGACTGGGGAGCGGTGTATATTATGCAGATTTATGTAGTCGGGAGGCGTGTCATGGCGGGCGTATAACAAACAGGCTTCCTCGCTTTAGAATGTATACAAACTGACGCTGAATGAAATGACTAAAAGACACTCTTGATGTGAACATATGTACATGGCCTGCGTAGGCCTATATACCTCTGTGTCCCGGAAGGACCGTTCCATATAGGCAGAATGGAAGGGACAACAGCGGCCATGAAGGAGGTAGGGTAACGGGATACTAGTGACAGAAGGTGGATGACAAAAGCGAGAAAGCTCGTGGACACACTAGGGAGATCAAAGAACATGCATGACAAGCAGTTGGGGAGGGACTGAACGAGGAGAGCTACTTAATAGTCTATAGGGCGAGATCAAAGGGAAGGGCAGGCAGTAGGGAATGAGGTCAGAAGAAGGGAAGATCAAAGGGAAACCGGACCAAGCGGAGAAGTGAAGAGAGCGATGGCAAAGATTTCTTTTCAGAAGCAGGCTGACTACACAAGGTCGGCCATTGTTGCAGCGCTGCGGAGAATCTTGCGAAAGTGCCTTTTTGTACAATTATACTAGAGAGGTAGGCCTACGCGCTGCTGTATTTTACAGTATTCGAATCCAGCACACGACCCCGATCTGCTCGCCAGTAACTCAAAATCACCAGAACACTGATGAGGAGTCGGGGGTTGGAGCTGGCGGCACGTCGGATATGCGACCCGGCACAGCATAATGAGGAATAACCCCACTTTTGAGATTTTGAGATTTTCTAATGATGTGAAAGAGTATACCATTAGCTTTCAAATGATATCAAAATATAATATCCTCTAATATTTAAAATTTCCGAAAAAAAAAAATTAATCGAAGTGTAAAGATACTTTAACTTCAGGCGTTGTTTACTCAAAAAGTGTTTTGGTGGGATATTCCTCATGTCGTTGTGCCGGGTCACATATGGCAAACCCTCAACCTAAGAATAGTGCTAACTAACTACACGCCACACTAACTATACAGCAAACCCACATTGAATAAACTGTGTTAATTACACGGCAGGTAAAGCTAATGAAACCCTTTAAATAATCATGTACAGTGTTAACCACACGTTGGGTAGGACAAAAAATTTAGTCACTGAATAAAGTGCTTACCACACATTCGGTAGGAGAAACCTTCACTGAATAATAGCGCTAACTACACGCCGTGTCAGAGCAAACCCACATTGAATACACATGTAGGCCTACACGGCATATAAAGCTAAAAACTTCGAATAAAATTTAATACATGCATGTACATGTACCGAATGTTAACCACACGTTGGGAAGGACAAACCCTCATTGAACACAGTGCTAACAACATGAATCACATACCGAAGCAAAATTATCTTTGAGGACTGGGTTCACTTCAAAAACAAGACGCAGGAAAAGCAAATCTGCAGAGAAAGATAATGCCAACAAAACAGACAAGACAGCCCGCCTTTACCCGTCCCACGCAAGCAAATAGGTACATCATATTATACACAAGATACGACCACTCGAATTCTAGTCGGCAATTCTCATACCGTGTCCTCAAAGTGTACACCGTAGAGGACTCCGTTGCAACACATAATATGGCCCGAGCGTAACCGAATAAGAATTGACTGATTCCGCTCGGCTTTAGCAAGAGACTTTCATAATACAGCGTGTTAAGGGTGCGCGCGCGCCTTTTTTCCCTGCCGTCCGGCCAAATCTGCCCCGTTTCAATAAGCGTTTGCGTTTAACGGTTCGTCTTTGCGTCTGCAGAGGTCGACTCTTGACCCTCCTTCCCGTCCCCCACCTCCTCAACCCACCCCCTCCCCCTCTCCCTGGACTGTATGCTCTGCCCGAAGCTATTTTGTATTTTGTATTTCGTATTTTGGGCTCGGAGCAACTCGGAGGAAGGACCCAGGCCAGCTCATTCCGTGTCTTTTGTCCGTCGAGATTTCCCGATTGTCATCCTTGACCCCGTAACATCACAGTCTCCTTTCTCCTCCTCCTCCGCCTTCTCCTCCTCCTCCTCCTCCTCCTCCTCCTCCTCCTCCTCCTCCTCCTCCTTCTCCTCCTCCTCTTCCTCCTCCTCCTCCCCTCCTCCTCCCCTCCTCCTCTTCCTCTCACTCTCACATTGACCGAGGGGGAGGGAGTGGGACGTCTTAAGGCGGGAAACTTATAATATGTTTTAGCTGCCGGGTTAAAAAAGAACGGAAGAAGATGCCTGACCCTCTATCGTTGCTTTAAAACAAGAAAAGATAGAAACTCGTCCCCAAGCATTATCGACAGGATAATTGTTGGGTTTTAAGGTTGAAAAAAAATCTTCCCTGAGGCCATAGAAGATTGGATACGTCTGCTTGGAATCATTTGAGTATCCTATTCATTTCATTTGTTGGATATGTTAGTGTACTGGGCATAGAATTGTTGTGTTGGGGGATAGAGGTGTAACTGAAACGATGCTGTTCGTATGAGCAGGGAGAAGCTGTGGATGAAGCCTTCTTCGACCGCACAGCCTCAACATTTAGGAGGGGAGTGTCTAGAAGTAATAACGAAGTTGTCAAGAAGTCGCGCGTCACACTCCCCGCAATTTCTCTCTTTGATCTTTCCTCCTCTATAAATTTCCGTTCCTCAATCCCGTCCCTTCCCTTTGATCTCGCCCTAATCTGGCTGCCAACCATCCTACCTATCAGTTTTCTGCTTGTCGTTCTGCCTTTGGATAAAGGCCATTCTTGGATCGATACGTCCGGACCTTTCTTTTCGAATCTCTGTGAACTCCCTTTGCGACATCCTCGATCCTCCATTTCCAATCTTCCCCCTTTAATCCCTTCCCTTTCTCCTTGCCTTTCCGTCCCTTTGATCGCAGCCTTGTCTGTCAACTAGCTTTCCTCCTCTTCCCCGCCTTCGTCCGCCCGTATCTCGTTGCTTATATCCCTCTCCTGTATCTGTTTTCATCCTTGTCATATTGCCTCTGAGAAAAAAAAAAAGCCCCGCGAAGATCGAAACGCAAGGCCCTCGAGATCTGTATGAGATTGGTATTGTTTGACAGTCTGTATTCGGAGGTTATCCTGTGTCAGTGAGTAGATTACAACGGTAGTCCTTCTTTAAGGCGGGAACGAAGGAATGAGCACGGAAGCGGACGCAGCGAATCGGTACGGGTGTCTCACGCCGAGCTGTCGGTGCATGGGACTCGATGTCCCGTACCCGGTCAGCGGCACTTACGGGTGGGTCGCAAACACGGTGGGAACTCGGTCTGGGAGTTGAGACGGTATTTTTCGCTGTACGTGACTCCCAGCCTTTCCACGGAATAAGTCACTCATTAGTTGCGACACCATTGGCGCTCTCGGTCTTAGACGGACCCAGCCGAACGATGGACGGACCCAGCTGAACGATGGACGAACCCAGCCGAACGATGGACGAACCCAGCCGAACGATGGACGAACCCAGCCGAACGACGGACGAACCCAGCCGAACGATGGACGAACCCAGCCGAACGATGGACGAACCCAGGCGAACGATGGACGAACCCAGCCGAACGATGGACGAACCCAGCCGAACGATGGACGAACCCAGCCGAACGATGGACAACTGACGCCCACCTTTAGAATGGTTTTCCTGTTTGAGAGATAGCACGGCTGAGCAAGAGATGGCACGAGAGGAGGTGGGGAGGGGGGGGGGGGGCGGGGAGTGGCGATTCGTCTGTCCGTGGAGAAAGGCGATCTGATCAAGCAACAGACAGAGCGCATTTCGCTGAATCGTAAAGGGTGGAGTTGCATGGATGTTGGGGAACAGTATAGGTTTGGTCTCAGCGCTCTCTGACTGGTAAATAAGCCTGAAAAAAACTGTTTTGATTGGGGGATGAGGTGAAGAGAAGAAGAAGATTTTTCAGAAGGAAGGGGAGTGTACCACGTCCGTTAGAGATTGGTAACTTTGCGATTCGTGCACGGGTATAGAGGTGTTTCAGTCATATGCATTTTTTCCGGTCAGCGTTCAATGGACATTTCCCATGAAATATGCAAATAAGAGCTGGCGCATGCGCTTTACTAAATTGGTTTCGAAATACGCGCGCAGGAGATGCTGAATAGCCAATGACCGCACGCCAAACTGTTAGTGAGAAGGAACGCGCGGACGCCCGTGGAAAATTATGATTGGTTGGCAGCCCGCTTGCCCACCAATTAAGTTAAGCGCATGCGCTAGGTCTAATTTGCATATTTCATAGGAAAGGTCCATTCACGTGGATTCACGTGTACGCGGAACGCGCGCGCCTTCGGGTCATCAAACTGTCCAATGGAAATACTCAGATTCGATATTTGGACGCCCCTGTGAACATGCTAACTGGCCTGGTAACGTCATGTGAAAAAACTCTATACGACTCTGCGGAACCCTAAAGCAACCATACACTGTTGCACGGGAATAATGATCGTGGTCCAGTAATCGGCACGACGCCATTTCGCGACTTGATCGTATCACTGAGAGCTGTTTATTTATCAGATCAACTCCGATTTCCCATCTTTCTGTTTTTGTTTTCTTGGGGTTTTGTTCGCGCAGCTAAAGCGGACGGCCTCTTTAAGACTCCGAAGGTAAACGCTTCGCTCGGATCGCCAGAACAAAAAAAATGCAATATTGGTGTATAATGCACCGTGCATTTTTTGTCCTCTTCAAAAACGGGTCCAGCCGATCGAACTATAGCTCCGTAGAGGATAGACAGGGGATAGCGAAATGAGATGGGAACAGGAAGGGAAAAAGTACACGTGCGGGTGACAAAAGGGATGTGATTTCCCGTCCGTATATGCGGGAGAAGGGGTTCCGGGTTTCTCTCGATGGAAGGTCCCGTTTATTTTGTAGCCCGGCTCTTTATTTCGATTTCGGGGTAAGGGAACGCCGGAAATTGAAAAGCCCGACACTTAGGGGGTGTAGCGTCCGGACCGTACTATGCGCCAGCGGATATGGAGAAAGGGAGGGAGGGAGGGGGAAAGGGAGGGGGAGAGTGAGAGCGGGAGAGAGGGAGAGAGGGATAGGGGGAGGGAGGGAGAGAGGGAGGGAGGGAGAGAGGGAGGGAGGGAGAGAGAGAGGGAGTGGGGGAGGGGAGAGAGGGGAGAGGGGAGAGAGGGAGAGAGGGAGGGAGGGAATGTGAGAGGGAGAGAGGGAAGGAGGGAGATAAAGGAGGGGGGAAGGAGGGAAAGAGAGGGAGAGCGGGAGAGAGGGGAGAGAGGCAGAGAGGCAGGGAGGGAGAGGGGAGAGAGGTTGAGAGAGGGAGGCAGGGAGAGAGTGGAGAAAGGGGGCAGGCAGGCAGGGAGGCAGGGAGGGAAGTAGTGATGCGGGGAAGGGGGAGGCAGGGAGGCAGGGAGGGAGGCAGGGAGGGAGGCAGGCAGGCAGGGAAGCAGGGATGGAGGCAGTGCGGGAGGCAGGGAGGCGGGGAGGCATGGAGGGAGGGAGTGAGGGAGTTTCTTCTTTCTCCTTTCCTTTTTTGTTCCAGTTCCCATTATTGTGTTGTAGTGTGCATTTCAGCGAATTAACACGAGTTGTTGGGGCTTCCCGCTCCGACAGAGCTCGAGCGTGCCGACAATAATGGTCTGCCTTTAGCGCGCCCCCTCCCTCCCCCCTCGAAAAAAACCTGTGCAGCCTAAACCCTTTATGTGCATCTCGGACAATAACGCACAGCGCTGGACGTTATTGAGACGCACGCCGTGACTTTCGTTTGGTTTGGTATGATAGAACGAATCAATTTC